>CM060922.1:733312102-733759602 GCA_030737875.1 Allium sativum | reverse complement strand
TTAATCCACTTTGCTTTTCCAGTGTTATGCAATATATTGGCATATTATATAGAGGGGTATATCATTTAACTCGCAACATGTGATTGAAATTAGAGAAATTTGAAGTGTAGCGAAAATGAGGTGTCCCTTTCGTATCTTAAGCTACAATGTTCTAAATGTAACAAAATTTTGTAAATGTAGGATCATCTATGTAAAATTTGGTCTCATTTTGTTATTTGTACCCTTTTCAAAATCTTAACTCGATTATTCACCATTCAAACATCTATTTGAACCATTTACTTTTAAATATCAAACATATTATACTACAAATGACTTTACATAGATGATCTCTTATATGTGAATTAAACATCTATAAAATTTTGTTCCATTTCAAATAATGCAGCTAAAGATACGATAGGGGTGCTCCAAAACAAGGGCAGCGAGACGGGCACACACACACACACACACACACACACACACACACACATATATATATATATATATATATATATATATATATATGTATGTATGTATGTATGTATGTGTGTGTGTGTGTATGTATAACGAAAAGAATCAATGAAGAGAAAAAATTGATTCACTAATATTGTCAAAAACGCTAATGATAACAACCACCGCAAACTTTTGACAAAGCGTTAGCGGAAAAATAGTGAAAGCAAAATATTTAAAGCATGGTTCATCAAACCCACACTTTAAAAGGACTGTAAGAACCAAAAGTGAAATTTTAGTTGGAAAACCTTTAAAGCTGGTTCATCCCAGCATGGAAAGCATCGTCGAGCATCAGTTGGTTCAAACTGAGTAACTGCCATATTCTTCTTCTCTCCGTTGTGCTCGTAAGTGCTGTGGAAAAACAATATGTGGATGACGGACATAACTTGTAAGATGGCAGTAACGAAGTTCTTGGGGTTTTTTTACAACTCAGATGCAAACATTCGAGAAGAACCATTGCTAAGCAGCTCATCGAAAAAGCAAACAAACTTAAAGAGAAAATTACATTTTTAGGAGAACTGCGACCAAATGATTTAAATGTATGGACATTGTCAATTGAGACAGCCCATTACAGTTCCCCTGTAATTTTTGTTGATGATATATTCAAAGTAGCTTACCACCTTTTCAATATGTTTTTGATGGTTGAACTGCGATGCTTACTGAGCATGCTTAGGCATTTATCAACCCTCATTTAGTGACTGAGACTAAGAAAACTGAAATTCAGTAGCAAAATATTACCTCCTATAAAATCCCTTCATTTGATCATTTAATGTTCCATCAAACTTGATGCTCAAAATGCCTTTTCCAATCGGCAAAGGTTCACTAAATCCAAACACTGCAATTTCATCTGCTTCCACTAAAACAGTCTCTGAAGGTTGTAACACCTACAACATACCAAAAATTGATTAAGAATCACATTTCTTCCTGAAGAATAGATCATTGAACCTCGTGTTACTTGCAAATATGAATCTTATTACCACTAGACTATATGCTTTTAGAAAAAAAGTTGACATATATCTGCTGCAAAGATGTCACCAGTTAAACCATTGAAAATCCGACGGCATCTTTTCATGGAAAGCAGTTAAACTACGGAGTTAACTCATAAATTTCAGAAAAAGGTATTATGACAATAAATAGTGTTCTATTCAAATATTTATGGTATATGATTATCATAAAGGTTTGACATATTACTATTGGATTGGAATAGAACTGCCAACACTTAAGTCTTCATTTTCTTAAACAAAGTATGTTACTGAATAGTCAAACTATGACTATCTTATTTATATTTAACACACCAAGAACAGTTTATTGCTTTGTACAACTCACAATCATCCAAATTCATCGCCTTTCTTTTTGGAACCAGCGTTACAAAATTAAACTACCGCGTTTTGACAACACCCCTTTTTTCAGTTGTCACATACAATCAGTATGTTCCAAAAATCTCCGCTCAAAACAAAAAAACTCTAAGCATAAAATAATAAATAAATAAATGCACTACCTTCCCAGAGCTTTGGCTCTCAAAACACACCGAACCATTATCGATTTTAAGATCGGCGGCGTTCAAAACCAGGAATCGAGTATCAGACACGACGTCGACTGCAATACGTACGTAGCCGGTAAATTTGCAGGAGACGAGATCGGGAGTGAGAGATATTTCATAGCTGGCAGGGATCGCGAATTTCGGGAGGCGAGGTTTTCCTTTGAATTGATCGATGCTTTGGGTTTCTGTCGCCATTGTTTTTGTTTGTATATCTACGGTCTTTTACCAATCTGCGGACAAAAACCTCTCTTTTAAGCTCAGTTTAAAAGAGATGAACAGAAGGTTGGCAAATTGTATTCAAATACTACTTTTTACTTAGCGGCCCTCCACAATTAAATATTAAATAATAGGAAAACAGAACAATTCGAAGTTCTTTCATTAATTTTATGAGTTGACTCTCTTTTTCTTCGTTCTCTCTAGATACTTTATTTTCAAATTAATTTATTACATTACAATTATTTACTAATTCTCTCTATCAATTTACATATCCCTTCATTGTACATTTTGAACAGGAAAATAATCACAAGGACAAAATTAAGGGTTTTTTTATTCATAAAGACAGCCCATTAAAATTTTAGTCAGAAGGACAATACACTAATACATTTTAATTTCCTAAATCACGTGCTCTGTTTCTTCCCCGTCGCTTCTATCTCGCGTGCTTTTTTTCCTCGTTCGATTTTTCTGCAGTGCGAATTTAACTCCATGATTTGATTTTCAAACATCTCTCTTGTTCGATCATCTTCAGAATCATTCGAGCTCCTCAATTTATTCGATTTGCCCTAATTTTATCGTGTGAAAAGCTTCGTCAATTCATAAGGACACGCGGATTTTGATTCGATAGGCTGTAAAGATGATCTCGTGATTTTGATTTTGTGAATTCGTCGTAGAAAATCGACCGAGAGATAGGAGCGACAGAGATGAATGACGGAAGTTACTTTTTTGGATGGTGAATTTAGTAGCAGTTCGTAGATATCATTTTTCTATATTTTAAGGTATCATTTTTCTTGTAATAAAAGTGTTATGCTTCTGTTTTAATTTATTTTCTTGATATATTAGTTTTGTACTTGTACCGTTGCATTAACTTTGCAATCAATCGAAATTATGTCATTTTAATCAATCAAAGTGGAATGTAAACATTTTTATTCATTAGTTTTAATTTAAAATATTAAAGCAGTATTTAGGTATCATTTTTATTTTTTCTAGTTGAATTTACATCATAGCAGTTTTTAGGTATCATTTTTATATATTTTTAGGTATCATTTTTATTTTTTTCTAGTTGAATTTACATCATAGCAGTTTTTAGGTATCATTTTTATATTTGTTTAGGTATCAGTTTTATATTTTCAACATGAATGTACATCATAACAGTTTTTAATTATCATTTTTATATTTTTTTAGGTATCATCTTTATTTTTTCTAGTTGAATTTACATCATAGCAGTTTTCAGGTATCATTTTTATTTTTTCAAGTTGAATTTACATCATAGCAGTTTTTAGGTATCATTTTTATATTTTTTTTAGGTATCAGTTTTATATTTTCAACATGAATGTACATCATAGCAGTTTTTAGGTACCATTTTTATATTTCTTTTAGGTATCAGTTTTGTATTTTCTAGTTGAATTTCCAGTATTATGTTGGTATAAGTTTTGATTGTATATGAAATACTTGCAGATACTGCATGTTGCTGGAGATTACTTGGATTCAAGACTAGATTGTGTACAAGTAAAAGTAAATGCATGAATGCATGCTTGGAATGGGGAGCAGTGTTCTATGTACTTAGATTGTGTAGGAAAAAAATGTATTCCATTAAATCAGTTATGTATCATTGTAGGTATCATATGATACAAGTGGGTATTATTGTGTATTACTGAGAATAATCTCATTTTTGTGACAATTGAATTGAATTGATTGCTATTATTTCTTTAATCAGTAGGCATTATTGCGAAAAAATATTATTTTTGTGAGATTTAAATTAAGTGGGTGAGTGTTATTTTTTTTATCAGTGGTTATCAGTTAGAATTAATGTTGTGTATCAAAAAAAAGTCAATTGCCAAAGCAAACAACACAAATCTACCTAAAAGCTCATATGATGTAAATTCAACTAGAAAATATAAAACTGATACTAAAAAAATATAAAAATGATACCTAAAAACTGCTACAATGTAAATTCAACAAGAAAATATAAAACTGATACCTTAAAAAATATAAAAATGATAACTAAAAACTGCTTTAATATTTTAACGACAAAAGTAATACAGAAAATGTTTGAATCACAATTTGGTTGTTTAAAATGAAATAAATTCGTTTGAGTAGCAAAACTGATGCAGCAGTACAAGAACAAAATTAATACAACAACAAGAAGTAACTACAAAAAAACATAGCACAGTGAATACAGTAAAAATGATACCCAAAAAAATATAAAAATGATACCTAGAAACTGATGTATTATTTAAAAAAAAAGTAAAACAAAAATTACTTACATCACAGTTTGGTTGATTATAACGAAATAATTTCGACTGTAATACATAGATAGTGCAACAATACAACTACAAAATAAATACAACATTAAAAACATAACAAACGAATATAAAACAGTGTTAAATAAACAAAAATGATACCTAAAAAAAAATATAAATGATACCCATGTGCTGAAAAGTTGAACATTAAAATTGCAAAACCAAAAAAAATCACGAATCACCTTGCGAAATAACCCTAAAACTAATCGGCAGAAATTATCATTAAATTATAATGATTATAGCAACAAATAAAAATCCAATCGAGGTTGATTTTTGAGATCGATTTCGTGCCTTAAATTTTGCTGTTTCGATTGATGATTGAGGTTCAACTGTTAGATATAGGCGGATTTGATTTGATTCGATTTCCGGTTGAGATGATTTCGTTAACTTTGATTTGTTGATTTCGTGGAAGAAGAAATCGGAGAAGAGAAAAAGGAGCGGAAGAAGAAATCAGAGAGGAGAGAAAGGGCGATGGAGATTTTTAGGGTTATGTCCTTTTGGATAAAATATTAAACGCGTGTCCTTGTGGATAAAATATTAATACCGTTTGTCCTTCTAAATTAATTACCCCATTTTGAAATGGGTATCATAAAGTTTACACAATTATACAAATAATTTATCAGTTAGCTCTTAATATTTTATTTTATGTCCATTTATATAAATTAATTACATAACCAAAAATTTAAGTTGGTATATTTAAATTAATTATGTAATCCTGGATTTAGTAAATAAATCCAATCTATAAATGGTTGTTAATTCATCTAATTAATGTTAAATATGATGTTTCGAAACATGTGCCATATTCATGCTAACGAAGGTGATGAAAATAGTTTTTCATTCAATTATAATGTTAAATAAGTGACAAAATATAGATAATATACGTAACTAATAACAACAAATTTAATATTTTATTCATTTATCTCAATAATATATCATACACTAAAGAAAAAAAAATAGCTTCAAATACCTACATTTTAACATTTCTAAAATTATTTAATGACCTCTTTCAATCCTTTCATATATTTTATATTTAAACCCGTATGTTTAAATTATTCATGAAATTTTAAATTCAAATTATTTAAATAATCTTAATGAACATTAAATCTATTTTTCTAATAGGTCTTGAAAATATATGTAACAACCCGGATTTTTAAATAACGAGTCAAGACAAGAATCGAGGCAGAATTAAAATTTAAAATAAGAATCAAGTGAAACGGGTTGCGCTGTTGCATTCGTCTCGGAATTCTGGTTGGAAACGAGTCCGAAATTTCGTAAATCGGAATCCGTATGACCGAGATATGGCCTCTAGAAGTTTCACGAAAAATCAGAAAACGAAAATAGTTCAAATTCGAATTCGAATTTCGAATTTAGCCCTAAACAGACTGGACGGGAAAATCTCCCGCCCAGCCCCAGGTCGACTGGGGAGTCGACTGGGTAGTCGACCCCCCAGGGACCAGGTCGACTGCCCAGTCGACCTGGGGGTCGACCTCCCTGGTCGAGCCAGGTCGGCCTGTGTGCACCTGCAGGGTCTTGTGGTCTAGTTTGTTGGCCTGTGACGATTTTTGATGGCTCAGATCTATTCTAGGGTTGATCCTATGGCCTAAACTAGCTCCTACTTCTAAAAAAACACCCTAAGACCTAACCTAAATCACTAAAAATCATTCTAACAACAAAGTGCTGCCCAAATCTCTCTTGACCATGGCTTCCATCTCCAACTTCAAAGGCTTGAGCATTCAAAACTAGATCCATGTCAAAGGAGCAATCTTTCTCCATCAAATCAAGGAGCTGCTAATGTTCTCAAGGCTTCTAGAGTTGCTACATCATTCCTAGAGCTTCTACAACGATTCTATGACGATTCTTGCTCCTAATTCACTAGCCACGCTTTGTAAGTTCTAGCTACTTTTAGATCTAAACGGTAGTTCTAATGTTGACATGGAATAAAATGAGATGAAACCTAAGTATGCTAGTCTATGTGAATCTAGTCTTGCCTCTCTCTTGAACCTATGACTTTGGGCTATTTCTTAGTGATTAAATCATGCCTCCCATGTTGTGTTTGACTTAGTTTATCATGCAAGATTTAATTTTTAATTATGGAATGTTGGCATGAACCCTTAGAACCATTTGGCTTGTGGAACATTCATATGAACTTGACTTGGGGCTTATGCATGTAAAAGAACCTAAACCTCTCATGACCATTTACATGCCTATGATGATGAACCTATTGTTATGCTATTATGCATGTTTGAGGCCAATCCCTTTATGTTATTATACATGTTTGAGGCCAATCCCTTTATGCTATCATACATGATTTGAGGCCAATATGTTGTCATATTTTTCCTACTATGTTGACTCGCTTTCACTTGCGTTGGGAATACGCCTTGGGTAGTTTAGGCAAACGTGAGATGGGCTATGAAATTTAACATGAATTAAGTAAAGGGGAAAATGGGCATAAGTGTAAAACGTGGACTTTGTCATAGCCTAAATTTGACATGAACATGACAAGTAGAAAAACATGAAAGTGGCCAACTCGAGGTTGGGTTGAGTTTGTAGCATAAATCTGCCCGGAACCGCCCGGCAAATCCAGTAGCTACAGATAATAGGACCCAATGTGAGAAGTTGGTCATATCGCGCTTGAAACCCGAGGTTAGACTAGGTTGTGGTGTAAAGCTGCCCGGACCCGCCCGGCATATCCGGTAACCACAACAAAGTCTAATGTGAGAGGTTGGGGTGCATTAATTTACTTAATGCCACATGATAAGGTTAAGTAACTTGATTAGACTAATAACACTTAACCAATATTACATGGACGGGTGGGTTAAGTAACTTGATTAAACTAATAACACTTAACCAATATGACGTGGATGGGTGGGTTAAGTAAAACGTGACTTGATTACTTGATGACACTTAACCATATAACACGATTAGAGGACGGGTTAGTTTAACCTGAATGGGTCGATAACACCTGACTAGTATAGCACGATGCATGGTAAGGTTAAGTAAACTCACAAGGGTAACACTTAACCGTTATAATTTGACTAGTGGATGGGGTTAGGTTAACATATACTTAACCAATCTAACATGGTAACTTGATGGGGTTAAGTCATGAATCGCTTGAATATACTTAACCAATCTAACATGATAACTTGATGAGGTTAAGTCATGAATCGCTTGAATATACTTAACCAATCCAACATGATAACTTGACGGGGTTAAGTCATGAATCGCTTGAATATACTTAACCAATCCAACATGATAACTTGACGGGGTTAAGTCATGAATCACTTGAATATACTTAACCAATCCAACACGGTAATTTGATGGGGTTAAGCTTAAATATACTTAACCAATTTGACACGATGATTTGGATAGGGTTAAGTCATGAATTGCTGGAATACGCTTAACCAACTTGACACGTGATTCATAAGGCTAAGCCATGAACGTGAATGACAACACTTAGCCAATCTTGACATGACATGTAGACGGGTTAAGTCACGAACTTGAATGACCACACTTAACCAATTGGACATGCTAGACTGATAGGGGTTAAGTCTTGAATTTAGATGACAACACTTAACCTGCTAGACGGAAACCCTAGTTACGCGGTCCTTTTCAGCAATAACCCTCTTGGATGTATCACGATACCCTAAGGACTAGGCTAGGGTGGGGCACGATTACTGGGCTGATTGTAAGCGACCAAAACGACGGCTGAGTTTGGTGCGCCATTGTAGGTTCAGGCGGACTATGGTCGTGCACGTAGTCCGGAGTTGAAAAAGCAGGCGTGGGCACCAGTAGTTGTACACTGTGCGTGCTTGGAATGGTGTCAGTGGTTGACACCCTAGGACTTGATACACCCTAGGGTGGACCTAGCACAGAGTAGCTACATTCGTGATTAGGCCGTATGACACCGACACACGACGAGCTAGGACTTGTAGGGAGCCGATCGATTAGATCGTTACGTGGAAAAAGGGCGTTGTTCGATAGGTAGCATAATCCCTAGTGGTCATAGGTGGCATAAACCCTGATCGAATCTAGATAACGTCCAATAGGTAGCATAATCCCTAGTGGTCCTAGGTGGCGTAAATCCTAGATGAACACGCGATAATTCATGATAAGAAAATGCAGCTAGATCAAGGGTGACAGTCCAAACGATTTCAAGGATAATGGAACTACGTTGAAGTAGTATAGAACTACGTGAGGAAGCCCGTAGGATTTACAGCAAAGGACTAAACATATACATGGGAAGAAACATGCGAGTTGGGAAAATCTACATTAGGTCGACATAGACCATTTCATGACATTGGGCAAGGGACATTTAGTAGCTAACACATGACACGGGTTGGGATACTAGTACGAAAGGTGCAGGGCAAATATACTCGATAGAACCTTGGGGGTTATACCCGATAGAACCTTGGGATGTTATACTCGATAGAACCTTAGTGTGTTATACTTGATTCATAGTGACCGTAGTTTATCTTGATACAATAGTTCATCTTGCTACCTTGGTTTAGCTTGTCTATCTTGTCATCATCCTTATGTTTACTCTCAGTTTATGCATGTCATGTTACCTTTACCTGTTTTTATGCTGGAAGTAGATAGGACTTACCAGTCTTTATGACTGACCCCGTTTTGTTTCGCCTCTTTTTCTTCCGTTTCCCCCCCCCAGGTTTACAGGGAGGAAATGTTGCTACTTAGTACAGATTTTCTGCTTCAAGATCATCATCTATGGCTTGGACTTTTCGTGGCTATGGCTATTTTACTGTTTTACTTGGGGAATAATTTATGACTATGGTTTTATGCTTCTTTATCATTGCAAGACAGGTTTCGATGTAAGTAATTTAATGGCATTTTGATGTAAAAGGTTTTAGACCTTACTACTTTTATAAAGTAATAAAATCATGTTTTCTTCCGCTGTTTTATATGTTCTGTCTTGTAATATTTTTGTGCATGTTTACCTAGATAATACTCCACCAAAGCTAGTGCATTCCCTTTGTGAGTGACCCTAGCGGAGGTGGGGTGTTACAATATACATTGATATATGTATGTGTGTGTGTAAACACCCCACACTTTTCTGTGCTCATATTTCGACAAAAATCGGAACTCGAACACGTGCAAGTATGAAGCGTGTAAATTTGGTACTTGCAAATAAACGAGCATGAGCATAATCGGAGTACGATAAAATAACTCGCAGTAGAAACAAAATAGTATAGACTAGTATTAACTCAAGTAACCACCTTTTTAAAATAAGTCAATTTGTCAATATCGAGCATAAGAGAGAACGAGAACCGAAAGCCAAACTAAAACACCTGTGAGAACCCGGCCTTTTCTAGAAACCTGAAAGGTTGTAATGAGGAGGGGGGTCAGAACAACAAGATTTTGGTGAATATGAAATGTACAACACATATTATAATACACATATGTATCCCGTTTGGTTCAACCAAAGATGTATGTCTATACTGGTTAGTGATTCTAGCCTAACCTTGTAAATTTTTATGCACGACTCTACTACTCTTCGCAAAGTAGTATTCCCAAAGTATAATACCGAGATAAAACGTTTGCGCATATATTTGTGAAGCCTTTATACCAGAACATGGCTGGTTATTTAATCGAGGGTGGACCCCTGGTTACGGAGTTTCTTTATACATATATTTTTTCATTTGCTCATCCTTTATTATTTAACGCCTCACTATTAATAATAGATAAGATGGATTTTCCCTGATCACTTAAAACCCTAGGCAGACCTGTTGGTCACTTAATATTCCTCGATGATTTATTCAACGTTAACATAAACTAGAAAGCACTAGCTATGAGCCCTACTAGTTAAGGCTTCTGTCATTCACACATATACACTTGTCACGTGTAAGGTGAGAGATGACATCTTATCGCTTGCTATACCATCTAGCTGACCTTATTGGATAATCTTCTTAGTCGCTTACTACTTCCCGTAGGATAGGTAGCCATATCTAACATTTTTAAGTTTCCAGGTTTGGGTAGGCCCCACACACGTCATTTAAGACCCCCAAACTGAAAGACCTACTCCTATGTGGACTCCTCGACCCAAGCCACTTAAGACCCAAGGAAGCAGACTATACGCGAAGATTATTAAGTTCGTACCCAATTAACCTTTAATATCACTTCTTATGAGAATGAAGTGGGCTGCGTTATTGAGTCATTCCTGTTTAGTTTCACTTTACAGAAATATCATACGCACACGATTTATTATCATCACGGATTCCTATGGTTAATAATGTTTCACAATATTAATCTACTAAGTCCAATCCTAACTTTTAATTATAAGTTCTATATTAACTAGTATAAATAAGGAAAGTTATATCCTCCTTACCATAGGATATTTATTTGATTATTTCCTTAATTGGACTTAGTACTTAAACAACAATCAATACCCATAAATTCCTTTTTTTCATTTATTTATTTTCATATGTTTATTGTCTTTTATAACTATAACGATCATATTTTCCTGAGGCAACAATTAATCTTTAATTTCCTTCTATTATCGTTGATTACAATTAATGTCATTTATGAGCCTAACGGCCGTAATTTTCCTAAGACATTAATTAACAATGGATATCCTTATATTTTCAGTCCCGAAGTATCTATTTTTTGTACCTTAACAGACATTACTATTCTTATTTATTTATTGCTTGTTATATATATACATAGATTTTTGCACCAGACCTGTCACATTAAGTTGACCACTTGTGGATGCTGGATTTGTCAGTCTGTTCCGGGCAGATTTGTACCACAAGTTGAACTTAACCTCATGTTTTAGTACAGTTATATTTATGCACTAGACCCCTCATATTAAGTTGATCACCTATGGATGCTGGATTTGTCGGGCGGTTCCGAGCAGACTTCTACCATAAGTTGAGCTTAACCTTGTGTCTTAATGCGGTTATAATTCTAATTTCCTAATTGGAGTTTACAACATTAATCATAGCAATTTAGGAATCGTAACCATTACCTTATTAAATTCACTGCTTATAATTGTTATTCATTTATTTACGGCCCTATTTATAGTAATCAATTATATTAATTGCTACAATGGTCACCACAAATATATTCATTAAATATGGATTACATTTATACATATGTTTCCATAAAATGAATATCATTCAAACATTTAAACATCCTTTTTATGCATATATTTCGTTTTTTACATAGATTCAAACGGATAATGTATGTATATTTATATTTTGTGCGGTCAATGTAGTTATCTTCCTTTTATTATTATTTATTGTTAAATTTAATAATTTGGTTTAATCAATGACGAAACATTTCTTGCCTTAAGGCAGTGTCGGCCCTGAGGTTTCCGAGGCCCTATGTAACGACTGGGAAATTCGACGCTCGAATTCCAACAATAATACATAACCCGTATTACCTGTCAGACTCAAGTATCGAAAACACCAGATAGTTAGTAGGAAGAAATTAGAGGGTGAGGTAAGAAAGAAATACTAGAATAGAAGAATGAGAAGAAGAACCAACACCACACAGAGTCCCACATCGCAGCGGAATAAAAATATAATATAGAAATAAATCTTTATTGAAAAACTTAAAAAATACTTACAATCATCAGAGTACATCAATACATCTGGACAATTATAACAACCTGTCTTCATATATATCACACAGCGGAATAAATAAATATCATACGTCTGAACTTCTCCAGTTCGTCTCTGAAATCGATAGCATCTTAACCTGAACATGTAAATCCCGAGCTAACCCGAGCATTACAAATACCGGGTCAGACTGGTGAATCAAAGTGAGAAAACACACTAAGTTTAAGGTATCACACAACTTGATTTTAAAGTCAAAATCTTTTCGAAGGAAAAGGATAATCGTAAGACCAAATCCACACATAAATACGGATGGATTTTACCTTACTATAACCCAAAATATTTTGAAAACAATTTTATCATGATATCATGATATGTCTAAATACAAATAAATAGCAATCTAGCAGAACGCTTGCATCTCACGCTCCACATATATAGTATACAATCAAAAACACAGGCGCTTATTGGAGATTGGATTCTGACTATGACAAGTTATGGAACCACCTGCCGATAATGTATCTTTAGAGGGGAATATACTGGGTTCAACAAGAATATCTTGCAACCCGACCCACACATGACGGCCCACTCATTTCGCTTGAGTGTAGCGAATGTATATCACCAACGGTTGGGTGCGACCTACCGTTTCCCGAAAAGGGACAGCATCAAAATAGATTAAAGAAGGAAATGGATTTTCTCAAGATTGGTGATTATACACCCTAATGGGAGCGACCCGCATAGCCATGTTGCCTACCCAATTTTTGTCATTTCCCGGCTAATGAAGCTTGAGGCTACGAGTACTAACCCTTTTTAGATTAGCATATCACTTTGAATACCACATTGTCAGATCCGTCAAATCACCAATTGACGTCCACAAATATACTCTAAGTATAAAAGAAGTGCCCTTCTTTCCCACCAACTCGGTGTATTTGTAAAAATCAACGTACGTGGTTTTTAGGAAATACTATGTCAAACATTCGTCCATACAAGTCATCCAGGAACAGGATGAACCGAAGGCACTCCCGTACTGCATCCAAAGGATCAGTAGCGAGTAGTTCTTGCAATCCGTAAAATCTCAACCATGACCAAATCACGTCAGAAAACCTCTGGTTGCAAGTTAGAGAAATTCGACAGCAATCCTTCCGCTTATGAAGATCCACGGTCTTCAATTGCTCCATCTCGATCAGCTTCTGAACATCTTCAACGTTTATGTATTTGGTGGTCGGAATGGTTTTCGAATATAAATTTGATCTTGGTCTTTCCGTACTAAAAGTCGATTTGGCAAGATTTTGGTAGTCGGTGATTTAACTATCAAAATAAACAACCATCATCCATTAAAAAATAAAGTGGATTTATTGGTTTAGCATATAGCATCACTTGGCCTCTTTAGTTAAATAGTTGTTAATTAAATTTCGAAACCTTCCAACATTTGGAATACCACTTTCCAATTCTTAATTTCCAAATCACTCAACTTAAAATTCTTCGAATTATAATTTATAATATCCTTCTTGGAAATATTATTTTAATTCCCTCAACTACCCTCGTTCTAAACTAATGTCACCTTTGGATAATCCTGAAGTCGTTCAAGTTGGGGTATTTTATTTACCTCTCAGACCTTGATCGACATCATTCTTATCTTCAGAATAGATAGAAGTTATCAACGAAACCCATTCCAATAATTATCCCAACACTTCTATTTACTATACGATTTTAAACCTGGGTTTTTACACCATCTATTTTCATTTGAAAAACTTCTTTCAATTCTAAAATCACGCACTCTCAATTTAACACATCTCCATTTCCCCATCTTTAGGTTTTTAAATTTCCTTTAACTTTATTCAGATTACAAATCCCATTTTTTTTGAACTAGTTTCGATTCTTAAAATCATTTAGAACACTAATTCATTTATAACCTGTCTTAATAATTTCATAGTTTGGGTTTTATGAAAATCCAACCAATAGAATTCTTAATAAGGGTTCAATATAATTTCACCTACAAATTCCTTTAACTCCACCTAAGGCTTTACACTTCCAAAAACTACCATTTAAAGGAATTTAGCTTTAAGATTCCTTACTTCGATTATCATTGAAATAATAATAATAATTAAGTCCAACCTTTTAGAAATCAATTTGTTTTCTATACATAGTTAATCTTCCTTTCAGATAATTAAAATAATAATCAATTTTTAAAAATAGTTAATAATTTATTTAATAACTTATCTTGGTCTAAAACAGTTGACTTAGTCAAGTCGAAACAAGGTAAATCCGTTAACCAGTTGCATTAGACCATTCCTTTAATCACTTTAAATAATTCCCTTTAATTTACTTAACAATCTAATTAGAATAAATAATCACAATTAATCGTTATTTGAAACAATTAATTCAATCCTTAACTATTTGATTAATTTTCTGCTCATTGCTTATAAAACTCATTACATAAGAAATCACTTTATAAACTCGGTTTATAATTACTAGATAAATATAATTATTTATATTATTTTAATAAAACTTTATTCAAATAATCCTTATAAATAGATTCCAAAATCCCTTTTGGTTATAAAATAAATTCTTATAGCCTTATTCCTATCAATTTACCTGACTGTAAATCAACGTTTATAAAACGATTCATTTTTAGGCCAACCATTGCCAATTACTCAACCAATATCAGTCATTGGTTAATAACAAACAAATGTTCAATTGTAATTCAACGATCAACAATAAATCAATCATTCAATCATACATTTATATAACACAATATAATATATGAATATAAACAACATATTTGAGGAATCCGGTTGGACTCCTCCAACCTGTCCTTCCCTGCATCACAATGGGTTACCTCAAATTCAACACAGTAATATATTTATCACGGTAAACAGAAATAAACAGTTTAACTATTAACAGTCAACAATCAATTTATAACATCCATTCAAAGAATCAATTTATAGCGTTTATATTATTATAAATGTAACCAACAAAGTCAGTTACCTCATTTGGACTCTAATCGCTAAAATAACGATTTAATTGGATAAAATAAAAAAACATTTAATTTAATCAATGAATATTAAAAATATTCAATATATAGGCGATCAGTCATCAAATCATCAATCATTAGCAAACATTGCACACAAAATAAAAACCCTACTTATATAAAATATAAGCGGGATAAACTGAGTGAGTTAAACTCACCTTGATTCCGTTGTCACTAAAGCGGTTCAGGTTTACTGTTAAGTTTAAGCAATGTTTAATGTAACAATAAATTTCAGTAGTTCTCAATCCCATCCAAATCAGTTCCACAACGTTGCGTTCCTTGCCACGATCCCGTTGTAACTTGTTCCATCCAATTCTGTTTAAGGAATAAAAAGTTATTCACGCTTTAGTTCACGGTTTAATTTAAACAAATTAATTACTAATTAACTATGTTATCAAACTAATTATATTACATTATCAAAACAATGCGGACTAATTTTCCACTTTACAGCTGCTTTGTTCACGTCTCAAAATCTAAATCCTGTCATGATTTTGAACAGATTGATTAACTTCTAATTTTAGGTTAACGTAATACTTAAATTACTTAACTAGAGTTATAATAACTAATTACTTGGTTTAGTTCAAATAGAATCAGACCGACACTTTTTCCCTCTGCATTGTCCATTCTTTGTTGTTTCAAATTCTGCCCGGCCTACATCACTTTATATTTAAGTTTAAGATTT
This sequence comes from Allium sativum, assembly GCA_030737875.1. Lineage (NCBI taxonomy): Eukaryota > Viridiplantae > Streptophyta > Magnoliopsida > Asparagales > Amaryllidaceae > Allium > Allium sativum. The sequence continues at coordinate 733,743,779 of CM060922.1, read as the reverse complement.
TAAAATAGCATAGCTTGGTTCATTAACCAAATTTTAATTAAGTTAAACCAAATACTTTGTTACCCAAATATACCGGCCGATGCATTTCCCATTTTCACATATCTTCAGCTATATCGTGCTCTTCAACCCCATGGCCAACACTTCCTGTCATGATGAAGCCATCTGCACTGTTCTACCACCACACGTCTGCAAATCCTTTTCTTTCTCTTTTAATTTTTTTTTTATTTTTTTCTTTTTAAAACAAGGGCCAAAGCCCACGAATTCATTTCACAGCCCATCCTTATATTATTGTCTTCTTCACTATACATGCATCTCCCATCCGCTGTTTCCTTCTTGCGTCTTCTCCGTTCATTTACATTACATTTTTTCCATCATCAAATTTGTTGTTACATGATGTATGAATCCAAACCACGCCTTTTTTTTCCACCATTCCTTCACCCACCTTACCGTAAACCGCTGCACCCACGTTACTGACAAACCATCCCCACCGTATGTTCTTCCCTGCTACTATTCTAATCCACACGCACCCAGCGACGCGGTCCACCTGTTCAACCTCTCCAATATGCTACTACTTCTCTCCAATACCACATGCCTCGTCAAACACCTAACCGTGCCTCTCAACTCCGCCACCCACCTCAACCGATGAACACGCCCACCTGCTTCCTTTCCTTAGTTTCGCACGGTGTCTTCGCTATTTCTTCAACGCGTTGCCCACTTTCTTCACGTATTAACTGGAAACCATTTTACCTCAACGCCACTGCTCTGCCTATCCATGTTGCTCCGACGAACTGCTTCGACTGATAACATCACCCTACATCGAACGATCAGCACACAACTCCATCCCCTCTTGCCGCTAGTCACGCACAGCAGCACGCACAGTGCTTCCCCTTTTTCCTACTCTCGATCCAAGTCGTACGGTTTTGATTTCATTCAATTGGGAAAAATGGCACAGATATTTACAATTTCAGCAGAAAAGAAAGTGGCGATGGCCATGCTATTTATAGACAAGTAGATTTAAGATAAGATCAATGTTTTATCAATAGGGACAGGGTAGGTTCGAGGCGCAGAAGTATCAGAAGGGAATGCAGCGTGTTTTCATTTTCTCGATAGGCTCTGTAGAGTAGCTGCGTTGATGGCTTAATGGAGACAAAATGGAGGCAGAAAATCTTGGGTAGCTACGTTTTTTTATATACATATAAGGCTGGGATGACAAGCCTGGGAGAAAAGATGGCGCACACAGCTTGTATTCTCTTTTCACTTCAGCAGACTTGTGTACTGCGTGCGTGGAATGGCGAGTTAACGATGGACAACTACAAAAAAATATCCATGTATGATCAAGGAGCGAAGGTTAAATACGAAGAGTAGAGGCATGGAATTTATATATATGTGATGTACACATGTACGTGAAACCCTTAGCATTATTAAATAAACCCGTGAAGTGAATGGTATAAACCATCGTTGTTTATAAATGAATATTTTCCATATTGTCATATTGTTTGGCCGTACTAATATCCTTAGATTATGTGGCTCTCGTTATAAGTATATATATATATATATATATATATATATTGGGCCATCAAATATGGTCTGCCAAGCTCCTCTATTACCTACCTGCAAATGCAGTCGTTCAACGTTTATCCTAATGATTGAACAACCTGTTCTGGAGGACCGATGGCCCCTTCCATAATTTTAGCTAGGAAATACATGTTATACTAAGATGATTTCGGCGAGGGTAGATGAGCAGAAATATTTAGATCGATATAGGGTAGGTTTTATTTTATTTTACATGGTCACTGCTATTAAATACTGAACATTAAATTCGCATTAAAATATACGATCTCCAAACACGACGAAAATGGACGTGCTGCTACGTTTCGACATTACAAACCCAAAGAAACTTGTTTCGTCAAAATCCGACTTCGTTTGCAAAAACGGCCTTAATTTATATTCAATTTATTTATCAGTTCACCCTTAAATTTCTTTTATCGATATAACAACTTCGTTTGGCTCCAAACTGGAAATATAACAATAATTAATTATACGTATTCCAATAAAACTTGTTTCGTCAAAAACAGAGGTCGTCTGAAAAATAATCATTTCTGAGGCCTATATCCTATCAATAAAATATAATTAAATCCAAAATAATTTTAATAAATAATAAATAAATATTGTATATTCCCAACCGAAATCTTATATAGCTTCAGATTCAACAAATATATATTTTAAAACTCAATATTCAGGAATTCGGGTTAAAACGATATAAAAAACATTAACATTTTATTAAATAAACATTATTATTTATTAACGAAATTCCACAGCGACTATTTGAAAATTTGAATTGGACATAACTTGTAATCTATAACATCAAATCTCCATTTTTCACTTTCATTAGAAAAATATAATCAAACCGATTCAACCGGTTCTTGTTTCATAGAAATCCGACTTATATTGGACCCTGTATATTCAATTAAATTTCAAATCGAAAATTACGAACTACACACACACACACACACACACATATATATATATATATTCAAACTCCATTTTATTAAATAAATTCGATGTAAAATCCATTAATTTTACCAAATCGATATTTAAAACAAATTTAAATATTCGAAATTACCATTCAAAAATCCGGGACGTTACATCCTAGGCCAAAAAAAATGGTAGGAAAGAGGGAAAAGGAGAAAAAACAGGCCCATGCTAACAAGAAGAATTGAACTACAGACCAACCCCTGGGCAATCGCATGACATAATAACCTCACCAGCTTTACACACATTAATAAATTGCTAACGTTATATATGTATTCAGTTAAACACAAATTTGAGGCCCCTCAAGTAGCCTGAGTCCCAGGGCAATGGCCGCCGGAAATCGGAGACCCTAGGCGACCGCTTGGGCTGTCTCTGCTTAGGGCCGGGCATGCCTTAAGGTTTCAAATCCTACAAAAAGACCGTTAGCTATAGTTATTGTAAATTATGCCTGATTATTGGAATAGATATATTTGAAACCACAAGAAATATATATGTATATTTTGCAATAGTTGATGCAAACTACGCACAAATGTGTATATTTATATTTATATTTGTATGTCAATTTGAACAACTTTTCTCTTTTTAAATCTTTCTGTAATATCTCTTGTGAGCTCAAAATAATGTATTTTTGTTCAAAAAGAAGAAAACGACATGTTTACAACAACTAAGCCAAAACTCCAACGACATTGAACACAAATAGGCATATGTCTTATAAATTAAAAATTACATAATTCACCGTTGTATCTTTTTAATCAAAATTACACAAATTGTTATTAAACGCTGAAACTAGAGATTCAGAATATAACTATATCTAAACGGTGTTTAATGGGACTGATTTCTAGATCTATAGTGTTTTACAACAAACTACAATATATTCTCCAACATAATTGTAGGCAATGTATATAAGAAATTTAAGTAAACCTACAATTTATATTATTCCTAACCACAATTCATAGTTTTTGAGTTTTGACAATATTTATCAACAGATCTGATAGATGCTAATTCAAATTCAATAATATTATGAACAGATCCGATGATAATAGGCATATATTTTGAGATCTAGTTGAAACGAGATAAATAGGCTATTATAACTTTTTATGTAAATTTCTCACTCACGTGAAAGCATCCAAATCTGAAATCTGAATATCTTTTTAGGCCTACAATTCCAAATTCTTACAAATCTATAATTAATTTGAAAACGGAATACTTTCAGATCTGTAGATATGCAAGAAAATAGGAAAAGAGAGGAGGATTTGATGTAGAATAGCTTAGCCGTCAGTTCATGTTCTTTTCCATTTAGATTGATAATCCCTTTCAATTCTATATGATTTATATTTATTGATTGTATATGAATATAATTTTGATTAAGAATGTTGATTGGAAGAGTGAAATGGCAGAGCTTCGTTGCTGCCTACGAATTAGTGTAGAAAAGAATGATGCCTTACCCCTTTATTTATAGAAGTGGAATTGGCCATGAACCGTTAGATTTATTTAAATAAACATCCATCTGTTTATATTATATAATATAACGAAATTGCCCTCAAAACCTAGTTGTCACTGGGATGGTCAAAGAGGGAAAGATATATTAATTAATCTATTTATTTCCATTCTTTTTTTGTATTTCGTCCGTAACTTTTTCATATGGACTCCGTTCGCGAAACTCCAAATATGAAAGTTGACCAGAATTCCAAGATGAACACATCGGTTAAAGTTTCGTAATCAAATTCCATCGTTTGCAGAAATTCCTATTTTTGAGAATCTAACTAAATAACTAATCTATTGTCAAAATTTTGGGTTGTTACATTCTTCCCACCTTAAAAAGAATTTCATCCTAAAATTTTGACATCTAATTATCCTATTCTACACAACCAATTTGTGTACATCCACTTTGCAACCATGTGTATATGTGCACTGTGTACATAATGCATTTCAACCATAAAATATGCATGCAAGATATTTCTACATCGGGCCTTCTATATGTATGCATTGAAAATTTCAAATTTTTTTTGAAAATATGATGCAAAACATCCTAAATATACTGGTAGTTCTATACGAATGCAAAATTAAAAAAAATCACCCATAACCCTCACACAACTATTAATAGAAGTGTGAAGCAACCAATTTTGCATCTAAAACGTCACGCAATCAAATCGTTCCCTATTTAATTTCTCCTAAACCGAAAAAAGGAAGTCAAAGTGAAGAATTTCAACATTTCCTCCTCTTACAAATACTCCAATTCCCGCCGTACAGTGAAATTTTCATCTCAGTTACTCAAATATTCCAAAAATTTCCATCTGTAGACTGTAAAGGAGGCTTAAAACAAGGTCTAAAACATAAAACAAGTTAATTAATAACTCGTGCGCATCGTTGACAAGGCATGGAAACAACGTTTCCAAAGTTAAAACATCCTTTTTTTTCTTGTTGTCGTTATCATCGTATCGTCATTCCTACTGCACCATTAAAACGTGCACACAAACCATCAAAACATATTCCTTACGCTATTCATGTGACCAAAAATCGAATTTTTCATAAAATAAATTTCTACTTAAAATCTTTTTATGTTTGTTTTGAAAATTTCTTTTCAATACCGTTTCACTTTCCATATGAGATTCGCATGAAAAATCAAAATTTTGTGTTTTCGCGCGAACCGAAATAAAAGAAAGTGATTCAGCAAAGAATTAAAAATGATTAAAAAGTTTTTTTTTCAAACAACGTTTTCCAAAAACTTCAAAAATGTATTTTGCGGAAACTTAAACGATTCAAATCACATGTTGGCGAAGAACAAAGTCAGTCACGTAAAAAAGCAAAAACTGAAATCACACACAAAAAATCAAAATAATTTTTAGCTTAACAAGGAACCGTGATTTATTTATTTTAAACCCGTGATTAAAACAACGCAAAACTGGTCCTATGCTAAAATTTATCAAACACGGAATTCTATTCCTCCCAGCTCTAGGACAACTGTTAATTTAGATAAGAAAAGTGTGATTTTATTCAAACAGGTATGCATGAATGACATAAACATTCCAAACATAGAAATCTCATTAACCTAAGTCCTACGATTTAAACAACACTAACAGTTACAAACATAAACCACCACAATGCCAAGAACCCGATGCTGGAAAGGGAAAACAACAACACCAAGAACCTCAAAACAATGGCTATAAACAATGAAATGTCTTGCTCCGCTGCTGGAGCTCAAACCAATTTTTATGATCTTCAATTAACCATATCATGGTAGCAAAATGCTCAATCTCGTGTTACAAACACTAATGGTGCTGTTGGACGTTCCCACATCACCACCTCTACTAAGAGAGAATTTGCGATGAGAAAAGAAACCTACCACAAAACTGCTTTTCATGGAAATCCACCTAATATTGTCTAAAGACAAAATTGGATAGCTGAAATCACAAAAAGTAACTTCATGAAACAACACACAAGAACAACAAGTTGAATCAAATATGATGCGACACTAAATGATGGTTACGCCACCGATCAAGCAAAGTATTGATTTCCGCATCATGAGACAAATCTAGTCATAACTCCCCATTTGTAAAATGATGTGCTAAATGGGTCACACGCCTACATGGGTAGTTTGAACATAGATTCCCGAACTCAAAACTCAACATTAAGAAAAAAAGATTTGCTGCAAAATCTCCAAAGTTGGTCAAACCAAAGACCATATAAGTCCGCGTAAAATACGGATTCCTCTAAAATCTCATTGAGATTCTCCTTAGAACAACTAACCAAAAATAGCTTAATCTTCACCTCCGAAACGATGATCACCTTTGGAAGAACCTATTCCAACAAGGTATAACAAAGGCGAATGCAACACAAACAATAATCCTATTCTAAAATCTCGAAGCAAATGGCTGGTGCAAGTCCAACTGCTACAACAAATTTTCTTAACCCAAAAGCGATGACATCTTTTTGCTCATTCTGATCCACCCAAATAACCTCTCCCTAAGGATGAGACTTAAATGGTATGAGTAAGATCGAATAACACAAATATGTATTATGGACTAAGAAATGATCGAAGAGAAGAGATTAGATCTTGGAGTACTAGCGAGGCAAGATTTAATGCGCAAACTAGCGTGGGAAAAGAGGAGATGAGACGACACCAAAGAAAGAGAAGAAGAATAGAGAAATGGTCTGACTAGATGAGGAAGGGAGAACGAAAGAAAAAAGTTAAGGGGGTGGTTTAGGCGCAACTTTTACGGTTGAGTCCTAGGTCCAAGTTACACCAGAACTCATCAACTAGTTGACATTCTAGTATAACACTAAACGGTTAAATGTCAAATGGGCTTTGGGTAATGGTTAAACCTTGACCTTATTAGGCTGGATTAAAATATTAATCGTCCTGTGTCATCGTTTAAGATTTGACATCACGGCGATATCGAAGACGACATTTAAACTCTGAACTATCTCCAAAGATTCATAGTCTCAACAACGATGCTACGACCATAAAACGAACGAATTTAAAATAGAAAATCAGCTAGAAATCCGAAATAATAATTAAAACAGATTTTCCCCTTAACTAGTTGACATAAAATTAAATGATTCGAAATCAAAATACCCTAGAAATCTGGATGAAAGATTTTTCTTAGCCTTTTCGAAGGAAAATTCAAAACTTTTTCCAAAAAATGGAATTTATTATAAACTAAAGGTTTCGTATTTATAAATCAAATTTATTATTATTTATATTATTCCAATTCGTATTATAAACTAGAAAACCTTTTCATGTTCAAAAAGTTGGAGCTTTTAAAATCTTAAGGATTAATTGTGATAATATCAATAATTTATTAAATATATATAGGGAGAGGGATACTGAAAATCACAAGGAATGAATATTTATTAATTTCAAGTTTCGTGGCATATTCCTCGTCATTTCTAATTCCTTATTTCCTACTAACCAGATTATATTTATTAAAATTACATAAAAGCCCCAATAATTTTGAAACATGGATAAATTAAAATCTAAAAACCATATCCTTATAAAACTAGGCCTCTATAAAGCCATTTTCCCAAATCATATTTCAAAACTTTCAAAACCCATTTTTATTTTCCCAAATAGTTTTAAAAATGAAGTTTCCTCGAATACAAGGCCAAGAACTCAATTGAATATTTTCAATAAAGGTAGATTCGGAAATCCAACAAAGTAACAAATGGATATATCTCGTAATTATATTTTTTTAAATAGAAACGACATACTAACGTGAACTTTTCCCGTTTGGATCAAGCAAAGGTCTCTAACCGAAACTACCAAACGAAACCAAAAACCAGAATTCGCGAATATCTCAGTTGTTGCTAGAATTTTGTCCAGTCTCCAAAATCGAATCAACGGAGTCCACCATATGTCGTACTCATGCTCTTCACGACAAGATCGCCAACATACTGTGGGGTAAGACAGAATTGGCTAGAAACCCGAACTCAACATACTTCAACTCTTAGTTGCTTAAATCACATTTATATACTTAAGCCTACAGCTAACTCATCGTTGAAATAAATTAAAGTTGATTAAGAAAGACAAAGAAAAAAAAGAAAAAAAAAATCAAATTACGTTCTCTCACGAGTCCTGATTTAATTAATTCCTCAGATCGTTTAACCTATGCTCTGATACCAAATGTAACACCCCCACACTTTTCTATGCAAAATTTCGACAAAAATTGAAACTCAAACACGTCCATGCATGGAGCATGTAAATATGTTACCTACAAATAAATGATCATGAGCATAATCAGAGTACGATAAAATAACTCACAGCAGAAACAAAATAGGATAGGCTAGCTAGTATTAACTCAAGTAACTAACTTTTTAAAGTAATTCACTTTGCCAATACCGAGCATGAGAGAGAACGAGAACCGAAAGCCAAACTAAAACACATGTTAGAACCCGACCTTCTCTAGAAACCTGGAAGGTTGTAATGAGGAGGGAGGTCAGAACAACAAGATTCAAGTGAACAGGAAATGTACAACACTTATTATAAAACACAGATGTATCTTGTTTGGTTCAACCAAAGATGTATGCCTACCAAGGTTATTGATTATAGCCTAACCTTGTAAATGTTTATGCACGACTTTTATACTCTTCCCAAAGTATAACACGAAGATAGAACGTTTATGCATATATTTGTGAAGCCTTTATACTAGAACATAGCTGGTTATTTAATCAAGGGTGGACCCCTGATTACAGAGTTTATATATATATATATATATATATATATATATATTCATATGCTCATCCTTTACTATTTAACGCCTCACTATTAATAATTGATAGGGTGGACTGTCTTTGATCACTTAAGACCCTAGGCGGACTTGTTGGTCACTTAATATTTCTCGTTGATTTATTCAACGTTAACATAAACTAGAAAGCACTAGTTACGGGCTCTACTAGTTAAGGCTTCCGTTATTCACGCATATACACTTGCCCCACGTAAGGTGAGAGATGGTATTTTATCGCTCGCTATACCATCTAGCTGACCTTATTGGATAATCTCCTTAGTCGCTTACTACTTCCCGTAATATAGGTAGCCGTATCTGACATTTTTAAGTTTCCAGGTTTGGGTAGTCCCTACACACACGCCATTTAAGACCCCTAAACTGAAAGACCTAATTCCAGGTGGACTCCTCGACCCAAGCCACTTAAGACCCAAGGAAGCAGATTATACGTGAAGATTAGTAAGTTTTACCCAATTAGCCTTTAATACCTCTTCTTATGTGAATGAAGTGGGTTGCGTTATTGTGTCATTCCCATTTAGTCTCACTTTACGGAAATAGTATATGCACATGATTTATTATAGTCAGGAGTTCTTATGGTTAATAATGTTTCACTTCATTAACCTACTAAGCCCAATCCTAACTTTTAATTATAAGTTCTATATTAACTAGTATAAATAAGGAAAGTTATATCCTCCTTACCCTAGGATATTTATTTGATTATTTCCTTAACTGGACTACTTAAACAATAATCAATACCCATAAATCCCTTTTTTCATTTATTTATGTTCATACGTTTATTGCCTTTAGAACCATAACGGTCATATTTTCCTAAGGCAACAATTAATCTTTAATTTCCTTCTATTACCGTTGATTACAATCAATGTCATTTAGGAGCCTAACGACCATAATTTTACTAAGACATTAATTAACAATGGATATCCTTATCTTATCAGTTCCAAAGTATCTATTTTTTATACCCCAACAAACATTACTATTCTTATTTATTTGTTTATTTTTTGTTATATATATATATATATTTGTGGACCGGACCTCTTACATTAAGTTGACCACTTTGGATGCTGGATTTGCCGGTCGATTCCAGGCAGATGTCTACCACAATTTGAAGTTAACCTCATGTCTTAGTACAGTTATATTTACGCACTAGACCCCTCACATTAAGCTGACCACTTGTGGATGCTAGAATTGCTGGGCGGTTTCGGGCGGTTCTACCACAAGTTGAGTTTAAACTCGTGTCCTAATGCAGTTATAATTTAAATTTCCTAATTGGGGTTTATAACATTAATCCTAGACAATTTAGGAATTGTAACCATTACCTTATTAAATTCACCTTCCCCCAATCAACGTCGGTTACAATTGTTATTTATTTAGTTGCGGCCCTGTTTATAGCAATCAATTATATTAATTATTATAATGGTCACCAGAAATATATTTATTAAATATGGATTACATTTATGTGCATGTTTCCATAAAATGAATATCATTCAAACATCCATTTTTGTGCATATATTTTGTTGTTTACATAGATTCAGATGGATAATGTATGTAAATTTATATCTATATTTTGCGCGGTAAACGTAATTATCTTCCTTTTATTATTTTTTATTGTTAAATTTAATAATTTGGTTTAATCAATATCCAAACATTTCTTTTTGTTTTCGATCTTGCCTTAAGGTTTCAAATCCTACAAAAATACTGTTTGCTATAGTTATTGTAAATTATGCATGATTACTGGAATAGACATATTTCAAACCACAAGAAATATATATGTATATTTTGGAATAGTTAATGCAAACTACGCACAAATCTGTATATTTATATTTATATTATACGTCAATTTGAACAACATTTCTCTTTTTAAATCTTTTGGTCATATCTCTTGTGAGCTCAAAATAATGTCTTTTTGTTCAAAAAGAAGAAAACGACATGTTACAACAACTATGCCAAAACCCCAACGACATTGAACACAAATAGGCATATGTCTTATAAATCAAAAATTGCATAATTCACCATTGTATCTTTTTAATCAATACCAAACAATTTGTTATTTAACACTGAAACTAGAGATCCGGGATATAACTAATCTAAACTTGTTTAGTGGGACTGATTTTCAGATCTACAGTGTTTTACAACAAACTACAATATATTCTCCAACATAATTGTAGGCAATGTATATAAACAATTTAAGTAAACCTACAATTTATATTATTCCTAACCATAATTCATAATTTCCAAGTTTTGATAATATTTATTAACAGACTTGATACGTGACAATTCAAATTCAATAATATTATAAACGGATCTGATGATAATAGGCATATATTTTGAGATCTAATTCAGACGAGATAAACAGGCTATTATAACTTTGTATGTAAATTTCTCACTCATGTGAAAGCATCCAAATCTGAAATCTGAATATCCTTTTAGGCCCACAATTCCCAAATTCTTATAAATCTACGATTAATCTGAAAAGGGATATGTAACGTCCCGCATTTTTGTCAGTTCGTATTTGAATATTTAAATCAGTTTAAATATTGAATTCAGAATATAAGTGAATTTATATTTTAATTAAGATGAAGTTGAACGTATAAAAATATATATTTAATATAATCGAGCCCGTAATATCGCTGCAGTTCGTAATTTAAAGTTCTGAACTTCAACTGAGTGTACTGGACTCGTTTTGAATCGGATTCCTTCGAAACGAGAAACGTTGGAATCTGTTGAGCTGTACCTTTCTAACAGAAGTGAAAAACCAAGATTTCGTGTTACAGAGTGAAAGATACGTCCAAATCAAATATTCAGAAAGTCGCTGTAAAACCGTTTATCGACCGTAACGGTTATTTGAATATAACTTGATATCGGTTGCAAATCAGGACAAGGTTCTTTTGAGGCACAGCGATAATTTAATTTTTAGAATTTTACTGTAATTTTTAATTAATCAAATATGCAACTTTTTATTTGGAGTATTGTGTACCCTGTATCGGTATTTCGGAATTTCAAAATATGAATCAACATACCGATATTATTATATTTTTAGGACCCTGACATCTCGCTGGACACAACCGTATTTTTTGTTCTGTCCGTAGTAGTCCGTACGTAAATAGAATTCTTCGAAACGGTTAGGTTCAACTTTAAAAATAAAAATCAAAGGGGGATATTATATGGACCTATTCTATCCTATGAAGTAGCACGTTCTAGTGCCTTAACCATTAAGTAATGCAAACAATTTTTCCTACCAACCTATAATTTGGGAAATGTCACCTACCCTAGACTAAGCATGTTACTTCTAACCTATTGCTTACTGATAAAGCAACAGACCATGACCTATTGAATTAAATCCCACCCTAAACTAGCAGAAGAACGTGCAAACCTCTCCCCTACAAAGGAATAGCATGAAGTTTAGACTGATGCAAGCTACTGTACATGCTAGAAACCAAAGCTAACCTACCCTGATATTTTAAATCACTCCCCTAATACAGAAAACAACCCATACGCCTACGTTGAAAATAAGGTGTCTACCCCAAATTCTAAAAAAAAGAAGCTGCGTACCTAGCAGCTATGAAATCTTCCTTAGCTTTTAAGCATCTAGAATATATTTATATAAACATACCACGTAGGAACAGCAAGCCCATACTCCTTGTGCTTCTCGACAAAACATAGGGTTAAGGGAGAGAATGGCGACCCTGTGACATCGATGTTATCCCTAGTTATCTTCTATATATACGTTCACCTTTGCTTGCTTTTCAGCGAACTAAAACCCAGCGTCCTATTTAGTTTTTACTCTTCATCTTTCTTTTCGAAAGACAAGCATATGATAAAATCTCGGCATGAAAGTGCGGTAGCGTAGTGGGATCTTGAATGGGAGGTTCAAATTTAAGAAGAATGTAGTGGGAGGATCTGCTCATCACAAGTTTTAATTCAAGGAAAAGGAAAAGGGACGCGAGGCATTTACCAGTGGGGAAGTAAAGGATGTGCACTGTAATGATGAGGTGAGGGCGGTTCAAGCATGCATGGGGTGGCTGTCAAAATGAAGTAGAAGCTTTAATGAAGAGGACGTGCTGCATGGAAGTGGGCCAAAACGTTGAGGGCGTAAGCAAGCAAAAGGAAAGAGGGGCTACAGGCAAATATTCAAATGTGTGTACAGGGGGCAGGCGCGCTAGTGATATGGTGATGTTGGCAAGGTGTTAGCGCATTGGAGCTTAAACGCATACATGTACGGGGAAAAGGGGATCAACAGCAAGCACGAAGTGTGCATGGGGAAGGGCGACAGCATAAAAGGTGTACTGGCTTGTGCACGTGGGGTGTTTCATATATGGTAAGAAGAAGGGGTGTAAATGCTGAGAGATATGTGATGAAGCTAATGGGATGTTTTCATGGATTGGTCTGGACGTGTTTCGATGGGGGTATGTGTGTGAAATGGAGTTTGTTGTGATGTTTTGGTGTAGGATGGACGGTTTGGCAAAGAAGAAAAATGGTGGTTGCATAACAAATGGAAATAAGATGTGGAGTTTGAGGAGCTGTAGGGCGTTCGACGCAAGCGGGTATGTCCTATTTTTGTTGGGTTGTGAAAACGTACGTGGGCCAGTTCTTTTTGGCGAGGCCCGGTTATTAACTAAACAAATATCACGGAAAGGATGTTGCGGTTTTGGACTGAGCGTGAACCAGTGTTATGGTGTAAGTGTGTAATATAGTATGGGAGAAAGTAAGAGTACGAGCTCGGCCAAGACTGTTCGAAAAATAGAAGCAGGAAAATCATTTGGAGAAGATGATTTCATTCTAAGTGGATGGGTCAGTATGCAATGGGCCGAATTTAAAGTACGAAGTCAATAAGAAAAAGAAAACAAATGCGGATTGAGACGGGCATGAAGAAGGCGGGGTTCCCGGAGTTAATATTTGTAAATGAAGAACATGTACAAGTGCGCAGGGTCTGTTCTGGAATGACCTGGAGACCGTCACAGAAACGCCTGATCTCATTAACCGACGCAAATCGTTATTTAACGGTTAACGCGCCAAGGTGAGTAAAATCACTAACTCTGATCTATTTTAAAATATTTTAATATATTTTAATGTTGTTTGAATGCTGTGTGAATGGTCGATTAGGTAGATTACAGTTAATTTGGTTGAATATTATACACCGTTACATATGCACACATCATCGGTTGGACACTGATTCCATCGATTAGAATATCCCCTAGTATAGAGTTAGTGAAAATTGTATTGACTAACATCTGTGGATGCGGAAACCGGTTGGAGGAATCCAACCGGATTCCTTGATAATTATATGTACTGTTTGTTTTGTATGAACCCGAATTATATTTAAACCCCATGTGAATATTGATGTCGAACGGAAATTCAGTCATCTGTTTCGATAAATCAATAAATGATATCAATTTAGAAAGTGATAACAGTCGACTGTAAACCCGTTGTTTTGAAGTTGATTGGCCGTCAGGAAAATCAACGAAGTTAATTATAAAAATTATATTTTTATAATTAAAGTAAAGTTTTAAATTTATAATAGAAGTTCTATTATAAAGCAGTATTTTAGAGATTGTTTTTATAAAATAAATAAAAACGATTGTTGACAATTAAAGGAGTTTATAAAGCAGAAATTATCCAATGATTAAATATTTGGATAATTATATTTAAGATAAACAATTTAGAAATATTATTAGATTAATTATATTAATCTAATGTTAAGAAGTAATTCAAATCAGTTAAAGAATTTACTAATGGAATGAAGTTGATTTTAATCAACTGTTATTTGGGAAAATGATTTTTAGATTAATTGGTCTTTAGTTAATCTAATGAAGATAGTTTAGAAATAAATTAATCAAGATTAATGAGATTAATTCCCCTTTTAATTTAAGAAGTTATAAATAGAACTGTGGGATGGAGAAAGCGAAGAGTTAATGTCAAATATAAATAATAACCATAAACAAACGAGATTTCAAAGTAAGAATATGGTGTTATAAAACCGTAGTTAAACTTAAACAAGAAAATACGGTCAGATAGATACTATAAGTAATAAGAGATTAGAGTACAGACTTGTATCGGTTCTAAGGTAAGAACGTTTGTCGATCAAGGTCTGAGAGGTAAATAGAATACCCCAACTTGAACGGCTTCACTATTACCAAGGAACAATATCAGTTTGTAACGGAAAGAGATGTCAACATTTTTGTAACGGAAAGTGACGTCAAGATTGTTGTGACGGAAATAGATGTCAAGATTAGTATAAAAGGAATATGGCAGCGTATTGCAAGTCTGAAACTATAGCGATAAAATAAATGTTGTTGACTAGGTTCAAGCGCGACTGTTATATCAAGATTAGTATAAAGGGAATATGGCAGCGTATTACAAGTCTTAGAATTATAGCGATAAAACAAACGCTGTTGATTAAGCTTAAGTGTGACTGTTTATGTCAAGATTAATATTACAGCGTATGACAAGTTTTGAACTGTAGCAATAAATTAACGCTGTTAACCGAACTTAAGCATGATTTTTATCTATGACAGCACTTCCTAGGAAATGCTATAGTTTTGATTTGAAACCCACTTATTGTAAAAGAAATAAGTAACGACGTTTGTTCAAAGAAATATAAGAAAGAGTTATAAAAAAAGAATTGGAGAATCGTGTTGGAAAATGATGACAACATTTCGATGTTCGAAATGTGATTAGAATTAAACCATTAGGATTTGGAACTAGAATTCGACGATGTCGAATGTATTAAAGTAAATCATTTTTAGGAATTATAATCTGATAGGATAATTAATATTTAGTTTAAACAAATAAATGTTGATAGGATAGGAATCAGTATTTAGTTATAAACTTGATATCGATCAAATAAGAAGTTGACTTAGAGACAGTGTTTATAAAGTGGAATAGGAGTGAAAAAGTATGAAAGAGATTTCGGTAAACAAGATAAGGGAAATTATCTCGTGAATAAAGAGTTATATAATAAAGGTGTTCAGATCTCCATAATAAGGGAGGTTATTCACATTTCAAAGTGAATAAATGTTTAAAAACGAACGTGGGGCCAATTAAAAGGTTAAAATGAAATTGGAAATATTTCCCAATATAAATAGGGTAGATTATCCAAATATAGAAATAGATAATGTGGAATCAATGGAAATAGTCCGAACGTTAATAACGTATG
This sequence comes from Allium sativum, assembly GCA_030737875.1. Classification (NCBI taxonomy): domain Eukaryota; kingdom Viridiplantae; phylum Streptophyta; class Magnoliopsida; order Asparagales; family Amaryllidaceae; genus Allium; species Allium sativum. The sequence goes on along the minus strand of CM060922.1, from coordinate 733,727,855 downwards.
TTTTCCGGAATATGCAAGAATAAGAGTTTATAATAACTGGAAATGTTTTCCAAGAAGTGTAAAAATGGCTAAAAGGGATTTGAGAAATATCTAGTAAGATATTGGGATGCGACTAATAAAAACGAATGTTAAATAAAAAGTGCCCGTGATTGTATGATGTTTAGTTATACATTTGAGTGAATGTTTGTTTTTACTTCGATAGTAAAAAACCCGACTATCGAAGTGTTTTGACCATCGTTGTCAATACGGAGAGACCGGTTGAATATATTATATGAAAACCACTCCGTATAGGCATAAGCGTTGCGAATTAGATATGCTAAAGATAATTGAAGACGAAGTTAAATGCAAGGGTCGTCCAGTTCCAGAATGGTGCTTTCTGTTTGTCCAGTCCCAGGACAACTTGTATGGACGAGTGTCTGACAGAGTATTTCCAACGGTCACGCCGTTGATTTTACGAATATACCAAGTTGGTGGGGAGAATATAACTTCTCTTTATTCTACACCTAGTGTGCATTTGTGTAATCAATTTGTGATTACGGATTTGACAATGTGACATTCAGAGTGAATGGTGATCAGATGTTCTGAAGATAGACGTAGCCTCTAGCCTCACAACCAGGAAGTGACAGAAGTTGGGCTAGGCAGCATGGCTAGTTGGGTCATCCCCAAGCAGGGTGTATTGTCACTGATCTTGAGAAAATTCATATTTATACTTCTTTTCAATTCTGTATCTTCGGATGACGGTTGGATGGCCTACAACCGTGGTGGCAATATATTCGCGACACGCAAGCTAAATGAGTGAGTGGTCATGTGTGGCCGGGTTGCAAGACGTTCTTGTTGAACCCTGAGTGTATCCCCTCTAGAGTACACTGTTCAGAAGGTGCTCCCATACCTTGTCTGTTGAAATCCATTCTCCAATAAGCGCCCTGCGGTTTATGATTTTACACTATATATATGTGGAACGTGAGATGCAAGCGTTCTGCTACTTGATTATTTAATTGAGTAGACATTATCATAATATCACTGAAGTTTGATATAAAAATATGTTGGGTTATAGTAAGGTAAAAACCGTCCATGTTTATGTGTGGGCTGGTCTTACTATATCTTCTTGTTTGAAAAGAATTTTCAAAGTTAAACAGTATGGTTGGAATTTACTCACACCAGTCCCATGACTGACCCAGAGTTTATTTTGTTTGTTTTCCCTAAACTCTTGGGTGCCCAAATTTGTACGGGCAGTCAAGTGTTTCAGGATTTTACAGATTCACTTGGAGGAGCTCAAATCAGAAGGCTTCACCATTAGTTATGTAGAGATTATTTCTGCTGTGATGTATATGAGTTATACTCTGATATGATATGTAAGTACAAATTCAGATTTTGTATTTTAAAGTTATGTGATAATACCATTTATTCATTCCGCTGTGAGTTTCGTATTTACTCTGATGTTGTTCAGTTGTGATCTTCTTCCTTTTCTATTCTATTAGTTCTATCTTTTCTTTCTCACCCTCTAAATTCTTCTACTAATGTCCTGGTATTTTCGATGCTCGAAAAATTTACAGTGAATTTATGATGATTTTTTTGGGTCGAAAATCCCATCCATTACAGTTGGTATCAGAGCTGAAGGTTAAGGGATTACCTTGGCTCTGTGGCGTAACTCAATACAGATGGAGTTAGTAATACTCTAGATTGAGTCGAGTGTATATATATATATGAGCGCGTATTTGTAAATTAATATCAAAACTGTTTTATATTGTGTTGACTGGTCAGTCGAGTGGTTTATGAATTCTGTTCGAAACAGTAATGCAAACTAGGTCGATAAGTGTTTCTAAACTCTTGAACAGAGTAATTCGACACAGTATGTTTTGAAAAGAGGGTAAATGGAATAATTTTACCCAAATTATATTTTGATATACAAAGAAGTATATATTCAGATCATTACAATATATTGGATGTGTTGATCATTCTTATGATCGAATAAGATTTATAATTGACTTGGTTATATAAATATCCAATAGAAATATTATATTAGTATAATATGAAAAACCAGATGAATAAAATCTGAGTTTAAAACTAAAATTGAAATAAAACTCTAGGAGTTTGAGAAGATGTTGTAAATAAATTTTGGATTAAATATATGGAAATTTTAAGATCCTGGGTAAATTTAGAAATGTTTTCAAAACGTTGTGAAGTATATTTTGTAGTGATTTCAAAATGAAAATGTTTGAAAATAAGTTTTGAAAGTGATATAGTATTGAACTCACTTTATCGCTGGAAAATAAATTCCGATGATGAAGTCGACCATCATCGGTATTCATTTTCGAGTTGCTAAGTGACGAATTACTACCAAAGATTTTGTTTTGAAACAAAGTTGTTAGAAATTCAAATGTTTTGAATTTGCTATTATGATATATGATTTCAAACTGATTTGAAATAAATCCCAGGAATTTGAATTCTGAAATAGAAATTTAACATATGAAGTGAAATAAATTAAATAGTAAAAATGAATAAATAATTTAGAGTTTAACTTAATCTGAGTTGAATAAAAATTGGATTAGATAAGGGGTAATCCGGAATGGAATTGGATTATTAAGTTAGAATGTGATATGGAGTTTAAATATTGAATTCGAATTGGATATAAGCAAATGACTGGATTTGAAGATAAGTTGATTGGAGATAAAGTGGAAATGCACTTATATGTGTTGAAGGGTATCAAATTGAAGAGATAAAGATGATGAACGACCCGACGAAAGGGTACGAGTTTATATTTGAGTATGGAATTTATGAGTCTGTTTGGCAAGCCGTTTTGGCTGTTTGATTTTCTTTTGAATTGGAGAAGGCCCAGAGTGGCAAGTTGTAGCAGTACCGATAAGCCATGCAGAGGAGATGCTGGCGAACTTCTCTGAAAATTTAAGCTGTTTGGAAATTTCAGAATTTTCGAAAATATTCGGTAATAAGAAGAAATTAATATTTTAATTGGAATTAATCAGTTCAGTTGAAACTGAAATTATGAAGTAAACCAAAAAGACTTTTAACCTGTTTATAACAGAGATTGTAACATTTTCCCTATCTTAGCAATTTCGAGGACGAAATTATTTTAAGGGGGAAGGACTGTAACGTCCTGCATTTTTGTCAGTTCGTATTTGAATATTTAAATCAGTTTAAATATTGAATTCAGAATATAAGTGAATTTATATTTTAATTAAGATGAAGTTGAACGTATAAAAATATATATTTAATATAATCGAGCCCGTAATATCGCTGCAGTTCGTAATTTAACGTTCTGAACTTCAACTGAGTGTACCGGACTCGTTTTGAATCGGATTCCTTCGAAACGAGAAACGTTGGAATCTGTTGAGCTGTACCTTTCTAACATAAGTGAAAAACCAATATTTCGTGTTACAGAGTGAAAGATACGTCCAAATCAAATATTCAGAAAGTCGCTGTAAAACCGTTTATCGACCGTAACGGTTATTTGAATATAACTTGATATCGGTTGCAAATCAGGACAAGGTTCTTTTGAGGCGCAGCGATAATTTAATTTTTAGAATTTTACTGTAATTTTTAATTAATCAAATATGCAACTTTTTATTTGGAGTATTGTGTACCCTGTATCGGTATTTCGGAATTTCAAAATATGAATCAACATACCGATATTATTATATTTTTAGGACCCTGACATCTCGCTGGACACAACCGTATTTTTTGTTCTGTCCATAGTAGTCCGTACGTAAATAGAATTCTTCGAAACGATTAGGTTCAACTTTAAAAATAAAAATCAAAGGGGGATATTATATGGACCTATTCTATCCTATGAAGTAGCACGTTCTAGTGCCTTAACCATTAAGTAATGCAAACAATTTTTCCTACCAACCTATAATTTGGGAAATGTCACCTACCCTAGACTAAGCATGTTACTTCTAACCTATTGCTTACTGATAAAGCAACAGACCATGACCTATTGAATTAAATCCCACCCTAAACTAGCAGAAGAACGTGCAAACCTCTCCCCTACAAAGGAATATCATGAAGTTTAGACTGATGCAAGCTACTGTACATGCTAGAACCAAAGCTAACCTACCCTGATATTTTAAATCACTCCCCTAATACAGAAAACAACCCATACGCCTACGTTGAAAATAAGGTGCCTACCCCAAATTCTAAAAAAAAGAAGCTGCGTACCTAGCAGCTATGAAATCTTCCTTAGCTTTTAAGCATCTAGAATATATTTATATAAACATACCACGTAGGAACAGCAAGCCCATACTCCTTGTGCTTCTCGACAAAACATAGGGTTAAGGGAGAGAATGGGGACCCTGTGACATCGATGTTATCCCTAGTTATCTTCTATATATACGTTCACCTTTGCTTGCTTTTCAGCGAACTAAAACCCAGCGTCCTATTTAGTTTTTACTCTTCATCTTTCTTTTCGAAAGACAAGCGTATGATAAAATCTCGGCATGAAAGTGCGGTAGCGTAGTGGGATCTTGAATGGGAGGTTCAAATTTAAGAAGAATGTAGTGGGAGGATCTGCTCATCACAAGTTTTAATTTAAGGAAAAGGAAAAGGGACGCGAGGCATTTACCAGTGGGGAAGTAAAGGATGTGCACTGTAATGATGAGGTGAGGGCGGTTCAAGCATGCATGGGGTGGCTGTCAAAATGAAGTAGAAGCTTTAATGAAGAGGACGTGCTGCATGGAAGTGGGCCAAAATGTTGAGGGCGTAAGCAAGCAAAAGGAAAGAGGGGCTACAGGCAAATATTCAAATGTGTGTACAGGGGGGCAGGCGCGCTAGTGATATGGTGATGTTGGCAAGGTGTTAGCGCATTGGAGCTTAAACGCATACATGTATGGGGAAAAGGGGATCAACAGCAAGCACGAAGTGTGCATGGGGAAGGGCGACAGCATAAAAGGTGTACTGGCTTGTGCACGTGGGGTGTTTCATACATGGTAAGAAGAAGGGGTGTAAATGCTGAGAGATATGTGATGAAGCTAATGGAATGTTTTCATGGATTGGTCTGGATGTGTTTCGATGGGGGTATGTGTGTGAAATGGAGTTTGTTGTGATGTTTTGGTGTAGGATGGACGGTTTGGCAAAGAAGAAAAATGGTGGTTGCATAACAAATGGAAATAAGATGTGGAGTTTGAGGAGCTGTAGGGCATTCGACACAAGCGGGTATGTCCTATTTTTGTTGGGTTGTGAAAACGTACGTGGGCCAGTTCTTTTTGGCGAGGCCCGGTTATTAACTAAACAAATATCACGGAAAGGATGTTGCGGTTTTGGACTGAGCGTGAACCAGTGTTATGGTGTAAGTGTGTAATATAGTATGGGAGAAAGTAAGAGTACGAGCTCGGCCAAGACTGTTCGAAAAATAGAAGCAGGAAAATCATTTGGAGAAGATGATTTCATTCTAAGTGGATGGGTCAGTATGCAATGGGCCGAATTTAAAGTACGAAGTCCAATAAGAAAAAGAAAACAAATGCGGATTGAGACGGGCATGAAGAAGGCGGGGTTCCCGGAGTTAATATTTGTAAATGAAGAACATGTACAAGTGCGCAGGGTCTGTTCTGGAATGACTTGGAGACCGTCACAGAAACGCCTGATCTCATCAACCGACGCAAATCGTTATTTAACGGTTAACGCGCCAAGGTGAGTAAAATCACTAACTCTGATCTATTTTAAAATATTTTAATATATTTTAATGTTGTTTGAATGCTGTGTGAATGGTCGATTAGGTAGATTACAGTTAATTTGGTTGAATATTATACACCGTTACATATGCACACATCATCGGTTGGACACTGATTCCATCGATTAGAATATCCCCTAGTATAGAGTTAGTGAAAATTGTATTGACTAACATCTGTGGATGTGGAAACCGGTTGGAGGAATCCAACCGGATTCCTTGATAATTATATGTACTGTTTGTTTTGTATGAACCCGAATTATATTTAAACCCCATGTGAATATTGATGTCGAACGGAAATTCAGTCATCTGTTTCGATAAATCAATAAACGATATCAATTTAGAAAGTGATAACAGTCGACTGTAAACCCGTTGTTTTGAAGTTGATTGGCCGTCAGGAAAATCAACGAAGTTAATTATAAAAATTATATTTTTATAACTAAAGTAAAGTTTTAAATTTATAATAGAAGTTCTATTATAAAGCAGTATTTTAGAGATCGTTTTTATAAAATAAATAAAAACGATTGTTGACAATTAAAGGGGTTTATAAAGCAGAAATTATCCAATGATTAAATATTTGGATAATTATATTTAAGATAAACAATTTAGAAATATTATTAGATTAATTATATTAATCTAATGTTAAGAAGTAATTCAAATCAGTTAAAGAATTTACTGATGGAATGAAGTTGATTTTAATCAACTGTTATTTGGGAAAATGATTTTTAGATTAATTGGTCTTTAGTTAATCTAATGAAGATAGTTTAGAAATAAATTAATCAAGATTAATGAGATTAATTCCCCTTTTAATTTAAGAAGTTATAAATAGAACTGTGGGATGGAGAAAGCGAAGAGTTAATGTCAAATATAAATAATAACCATAAACAAACGAGATTTCAAAGTAAGAATATGGTGTTATAAAACCGTAGTTAAACTTAAACAAGAAAATACGGTCAGATAGATACTATAAGTAATAAGAGATTAGAGTACAGACTTGTATCGGTTCTAAGGTAAGAACGTTTGTCGATCAAGGTCTGAGAGGTAAATAGAATACCCCAACTTGAACGGCTTCACTATTACCTAGGAACAATATCAGTTTGTAACGGAAAGAGATGTCAACATTTTTGTAACGGAAAGAGACGTCAAGATTATTGTGACGGAAATAGATGTCAAGATTAGTATAAAAGGAATATGGCAGCGTATTGCATGTCTGAAACTATAGCGATAAAATAAATGCTGTTGACTAGGTTCAAGCGCGACTGTTATATCAAGATTAGTATAAAGGGAATATGGCAGCGTATTACAAGTCTTAGAATTATAGCGATAAAACAAACGCTGTTGATTAAGCTTAAGTGTGACTGTTTATGTCAAGATTGATATTACAGCGTATGACAAGTTTTGAACTGTAGCGATAAATTAACGCTGTTAACCGAACTTAAGCATGATTTTTATTTATGACAGCACTTCCTAGGAAATGCTATAGTTTTGATTTGAAACCCACTTATTGTAAAAGAAATAAGTAACGACGTTTGTTCAAAGAAATATAAGAAAGAGTTAGAAAAAAAGAATTGGAGAATCGTGTTGGAAAATGATGACAACATTTCGATGTTCGAAATGTGATTAGAATTAAACCATTAGGATTTGGAACTAGAATTCGACGATGTCGAATGTATTAAAGTAAATCATTTTTAGGAATTATAATCTAATAGGATAATTAACATTTAGTTTAAACAAATAAATGTTGATAGGATAGGAATCAGTATTTAGTTATAAACTTGATATCGATCAAATAAGAAGTTGACTTAGAGACAGTGTTTATAAAGTGGAATAGGAGTGAAAAAGTATGAAAGAGATTTCGGTAAACAAGATAAGGGAAATTATCTCGTGAATAAAGAGTTATATAATAAAGGTGTTCAGATCTCCATAATAAGGGAGGTTATTCACATTTCAAAGTGAATAAATGTTTAAAAACGAACGTGGGGCCAATTAAAAGGTTAAAATGAAATTGGAAATATTTCCCAATATAAATAGGGTAGATTATCCAAATATAGAAATAGATAATGTGGAATCAATGGAAATAGTCCGAACGTTAATAACGTATGTTTTCCGGAATATGCAAGAATAAGAGTTTATAATAACTGGAAATGTTTTCCAAGAAGTGTAAAAATGGCTAAAACGGGATTTGAGAAATATCTAGTAAGATATTGGGATGCGACTAATAAAAACGAATGTTAAATAAAAAGTGCCCGTGATTGTATGATGTTTAGTTATACATTTGAGTGAAAGTTTGTTTTTACTTCGATAGTAAAAATCCCGACTATCGAAGTGTTTTGACCATCGTTGTCAATACGGAGAGACCGGTTGAATATATTATATGAAAACCACTCCTTATAGGCATAAGCGTTGCGAATTAGATATGCTAAAGATAATTGAAGATGGAGTTAAATGCAAGGGTCGTCCAGTTCCAGAATGGTGCTTTCTGTTTGTCCAGTCCCAGGACAACTTGTATGGACGAGTGTCTGACAAAGTATTTCCAACGGTCACGCCGTTGATTTTACGAATATACCAAGTTGGTGGGGAGAATATAACTTCTCTTTATTCTACACCTAGTGTGCATTTGTGTAATCAATTTGTGATTACGGATTTGACGATGTGACATTCAGAGTGAATGGTGATCAGATGTTCTAAAGATAGACGTAGCCTCTAGCCTCACAACCAGGAAGTGACAGAAGTTGGGCTAGGCAGCATGGCTAGTTGGGTCATCCCCAAGCAGGGTGTATTGTCACTGATCTAGAGAAAATTCATATTTATACTTCTTTTCAATTCTGTATCTTCGGATGACGGTTGGATGGCCTACAACCGTGGTGGCAATATATTCGCGACACGCAAGCTAAATGAGTGAGCGGTCATGTGTGGCCGGGTTGCAAGACGTTCTTGTTGAACCCTGAGTGTATCCCCTCTAGAGTACACTGTTCAGAAGGTGCTCCCATACCTTGTCTGTTGAAATCCATTCTCCAATAAGCGCCCTGCGTTTTATGATTTTACACTATATATATGTGGAACGTGAGATGCAAGCGTTCTGCTACTTGATTATTTAATTGAGTAAACGTTATCATAATATCACTGAAGTTTGATATAAAAATATGTTGGGTTATAGTAAGGTAAAAACCGTCCATGTTTATGTGTGGGCTGGTCTTACTATATCTTCTTGTTTGAAAAGAATTTTCAAAGTTAAACAGTATGGTTGGAATTTACTCACACCAGTCCCATGACTGACCCAGAGTTTATTTTGTTTGTTTTCCCTAAACTCTTGGGTGCCCAAATTTGTACGGGCAGTCAAGTGTTTCAGGATTTTACAGATTCACTTGGAGGAGCTCAAATCAGAAGGCTTCACCATTAGTTATGTAGAGATTATTTCCGCTGTGATGTATATGAGTTATACTCTGATATGATATGTAAGTACAAATTCAGATTTTGTTTTTAAAAGTTATGTGATAATACCATTTATTCATTCCGCTGTGAGTTTCGTATTTACTCTGATGTTGTTCAGTTGTGATCTTCTTCTTCTTCTATTCTATTAGTTCTATCTTTTCTTTCTCACCCTCTAAATTCTTCTACTAATGTCCTGGTATTTTCGATGCTCGAAAAATTTACAGTGAATTTATGATGATTTTTTGGGTCGAAAATCCCATCCATTACAGGATACTTTCTGATCTGTAGATATACAAAAAAAAATATGAAAAGAAGGGAGGATTTGATGTAAAATATCTTAGTCGTCAGTTCATGTTCTTTTCCACTTAGATCTGATAATCCCTTTCAATTATATATGATTTATATTTGATTGATTGTGTATGAATATAATATTGATTAAGAAATTTGATTAGAAGAGAAAGCGAAATGACATAGCTTCGCTGCTGCCTACAGATTTTTGTGGAAAAGAATGAGGCCTTACCCCTTAATTTATAGGAGTGGAATTGACCATGAACTGTTAGATTTATTTAAATAAACATTCATCCATTTATATTATATAATATAACGAAATTGCCTTTCAAAACCTAGCCGTCACTGGGATGGTCAAAGAGGGAAAGATATTTATTAATTATTCTATTTATTTATTTCCGTCCTTTTTCGTATTTCATCCGTAACTTTTCATACGGACTCCGTTCGCTAAACTCCAAACAGGAAAGTTGACCAGAATTCTAAGACGAACATATCGGTTAAAGTTTCGTGGTCAAATTCCATCGTTTGCAGAAATTCCTATTTTTGAGAATCTAATTATATAACCAATCTATTGTCAAAATTTCGGGTTGTTACAGTGTGTTTGTATTCTTTCCATATATATATATATTATATGTGTGTGTACGTATATTAAGAAAATGAGATGCATATTTAGACACAAAATGATGACACAAATTTAGATATAATAAATCTCAACTGTTAGATCTTCCATTGTTTTCACCATTCATGTAAAGACAAACAAATCCAATGGTTTACAATTTATGTGTCTAATTTTGTGTTTAATTTTGTGTCCCAATAGTCGCTCCCTAAAAAAGAGTATGTTTCCGTCCAACTATAAAGATGTATAAATCACAAATTATAAATTATGTTTAAACAATAATAAAAAAATTAATTTGTCAATTAATTATGATTTCTTTGTATTAAGAATTTATCATATGTTATATCTCAAAATTCTTTTTGAATGTCAACAACTCCATATTAAGTTTATACACCTTTTACAAATTTCTTCTTACAATAAGTCAATATGTTTAAAACAATTTCATAATTTTAAATTAACTTAATTAACCAAATTCAATTTGATAATATTTTTTAATTCATTCAATAAATCTCTAACACATCAGTTTTAACATATATTGTATATTCATATTAACAAAAATAATAAAACAATTTCGTTTCTTGAACACAAACGAAAAAAATCATAATTATAATTTATAGTTTGCATATTTCACCAAAATTTATCGTTACATCATAAGAGTATTCTCCTTTTAACATTAAAATGATAAATATATTTTTTAATAAAATTGTCGTGTGAAACGCACGGGTTACACACTAGTTTATTAAAATAATGAAAACTAAATTACCCTTATCAGCCTTTGTATCTACTTCTTTTCAATTCAGAAAAATAACGTTATTTCTTCTTCCAAAGCACAACTCCATAAAAACCCTAAATTATAAATCAATAAAAATTTCAAATTTGTAATATTGTGTGATGGATTTTGAAGAGGAGAATCAGTTTCCAATGCAATCACAACAGGTAATTGAAGAAGAAAAATTTATGATAATTTACCTATTTTTTAGAAATCCAATAGTAAGTTGTCCATTATAGGGAATATAACTAATTCACGTAGGGACTATACTAAGATTTGTCAACTAAAACGTACACAATATGCTTGTATTTTGCCTTAACCACGTATACGGCCTGCGTGGTTTTGTATCAAACCACGTACGTCGCATGCGTGGTACTTATTATTTGGTTTTTTACTTTATGAAATTGTCGTCGGTTAATGCTTGTTTTCTGCAGATTGTGCCGTATTCCAGTGATGAAGAAATATGTGAAGAGATAGTGTTGGATTATTCTAATGAGTTTACGACTTATGATGTAAGTTTATTTTGATTTGTTTTCAAATAAAAGTATAGTACTTGCATTTTGTTTAACAATGTTACTGCAGATATATCCTTCTCGAAAAATTTAGTTGAATGGGTTTGTGAAACGGGAAAATGTCTTGGTTTTGTTATCATAATACTTAAATCTGATACTGGTGCTTCAACCAAAAAACCAAGAATTGCGTTTGGTTGCCGACGAAGTGGTGTGTACAAGAAGGAAAAATAGAAAATCCTGAAGAACCTTCGAATGACTGGGACAAAAAATGCAATTGCCCGTTTAGAGTTAAAGGTGAAAAGCTTCCTACTTTAGACGATTGGCGGTTGCATGTAATGAATGGTATTCATAATCATGTAGAGTTAAAAAATACTGAAGGTCATTCATATATTGGTTGATTGAGTGAAGATGAGACCAAGTCAGTTAAGGAGATGCATAGAAACATGGTAAAAGCCAAAGTAATTTTACACACCATTAAAAGAAATGATCCTGCAAATTGTACCACTATCAAAATAATTTACAATGTTATTACAACATAAAATTCCATAGAGCGGGCAGGGCGTTCACAAGTTCAATACTTGCTTAGTAAATTAAAAGAGTTTGGTTATTTCGAATGACACCATAAGACTTTAGATGGAACCTATATTATATAAAAAAAATAAATTGGACACATCCTACCAGTTTGGATTATTTACGTACATTTCCTCGGGTTACCATTCTAGATTGCACATATAAAACCAATAGGTACAAAATACCTCTACTTGAAATTGTTGGTGTTACTAACACAATTCTTACATTTTGTATTGCTATTGCGTATTTAGTTTCTGAAACTAAGGAAAATTATGTATGGGCCTTAGAATGATTGAAATATGTATTGATTGATTGTGAAGTGGAATTGTCATTAGTCCTCATTTCGAATAGGGAAACAACATTGGTTAATGCTATTGGATTTGTTTCCTCAAACTCTGCACATATGTTCTGCACATGGCACATTAAGAATAACGTTTTAATGTTTATGCAAAAAAAAAGTGAAAGAAATGGAGGTTGAAGAGAAGAAGTCATTTTTATTTGATTGGAATGAACTCGTTTGCTCAAAAAATATAGTTGTATACAACGAGAATCTACATGTGTTGCATGAAAAGTATGCAAAGCATATCACACTCCTGAAGTATATTCATGAGCAATGGTTGGATACGTACAAGAATCGATTTGTGCAAGCATGGACAGATGATTATATGCATTTCGGAAATTACACTTCGAATAGGTAATTATCTTTTATAATCTTATTAGTAAATATTACAAACAGTATAAACTATTGTGGTAATCATATGTTTGTATTACTTAAGGACCGAGTCCGCTCATTCTAAACTGAAGAAACATTCAGCTACTTGTCAATGCAATTTTGAACAAGCTTGGATGAAGATGTACTCATTATTGAAGCTCTCTTTTATCAAACTTAAGGCGCAATTTGAGCAAAGTGAAGCAAATATTTCATATAAGAGAGTTCAAAAATTTACGGGGCTTTGTCTTTACAAAGGAACTTGATTTGATACACTCGGAATCAATTAGAAGTAAATATGTTGATAAGGAAGAAGTGTTATGTGGATGTGTCGTTCGTAGAACACATAATTTCCTTGTCCGCATGAATTCTCTCGTCTTGGGCCCGGTAATACAATATCACTTGATATTATTGATGTGCATTGGACAAGACTTCATCTTGTTGAGTATAGTGTAAAAAAGATGCGAGGGTAGTAGAAAAAATGGAACTGCTATTAAATGATGTGAAAAGGATGGATACTCCTTACCAAATGCAAATCTATAAGAAGATGTTAGAAATTGTAGAGCCACAAGCATCGTCTCTCGCATCTCCAAAAAGCAAAGTCAAAACATGAGGAAGAGAAAGCAAAAAAACTGCAAGTCATTCAACTAAAAGAATGCCTTCATCATTTGAGCATGTAGAAAGTGTATTTTCCCAAAGTTCTTGTAGTTCAAAGAAGGCTCGTACCGAAAAAACTTCCTATTCGTAAACCGAAAAAGGTATGATGCACACTATTCTTATTTGCACACTATATTACGTTACTCTAACACACTTTTCTTTTCGGTTTGAAGAACTAACTAGAGTCATGAGATCATATTTACACTAAATATCGCCGAAGTTGAAGGCATGTGTCACTGATATAATTGACATTCGATCAGATGTAAATGTGGCTATCGTTGTGTGGCGGCGTCGCTTGGCATAGGGGAATCAAGCTGGACTCAAATTCGAAGAGAATTATACGAATAATTTTATGAAAATCAAGCATTATATGATCGTGTTTTCATAAAGCAAGGTAGAAGCAGTGTTTTTCTCAATATCCTGTTGCATGAAGAAGAGGGCTTTGCCCCGATGGAAAAGTGGATGTCAATGTTGGATGTTGGTTATATTATTGCAACTAGATATAATATTGTAGCATTTAACATTTGTGAAAGGTTTTTGTTGATATTACCTCCACTGAAAGGAAAAGTGACTCCACTGATACAACGTACTTAAAATGGAATAATGTTTGTTAAACAAGATAATTTTATTCTAGTAAGCAAATTAATTTTTTGTATTTTTTTAATTTGTTCATATCAATTGCTTTAATGTTATATACAAACTACTATTTGCAGGTAAAACTAGAGGCTAGACATCCAGTACCACCAATTTGTTCTAAATGGTCATGGTTCATGGTTCGTGATACGGGTGCAAGTAAATGGGAATATATATACATCGATCGATGACAAACGTGGGATGAAAGAAATGAATATGCCAAATGGACCTTATAAATTCATCTTGTAATCTTATAAATTCAAGTAGTAATGAAGTTTGTGAAGTTATAATTCAAGTTGCATTAGTTCAAGTTGCAATTGAATCATATAAATTCAAGTTTGTAACAGAGTTTATAAATTTTACTCACAATTTTGTAATGGAGCTTATAAACGTGGTATTAAGTTTAAGTTGTAATGGAGCTTATAAATTAAAGTTTGTAGTTCAAGTTGTATTAAGTTTAAGTGGAAATTTTACTCACAAATTCAAGTTGTCATGGAGCTTATAAATTTTGTTACCACGGACTCAGGTTGTAATGAACTGATATACATGGATTATATTCAAGTTGTAATGATTTCATAGTTTAAATTCAATTTGTAATGAAATGATGCATATTTTTTTCATGGACTTAGGTTACCACGGAGACATCATACTAGAAAAAAAATCATGTAGGGGTACAACGTGGAATATGCCATAATCATGCCTACATTTGTAAGGAAATTTCCATTTCCATAAAGAACATCTACGTAAGGGGAGTAATTTGGCGTCCCAACTCCATATGTACTATGTAACACCCTAAAACCATAGTACACATAACCATAATAAATATTCAAAATTAACAGAAACCGGCATTACCGTTGCATCTGTCTCAGAATTCTGGTACAGATAGACCTCAAGTTTGCGTAAAATGGACAATGTATAAAGAAGTTATAGGTTCTAGAAGTTTGTATAATATAAGGAGCTTGTGTGTAAACATAAATCAAATAAAAGTTTCCAGAATTTCGAATGAGACCAGAGGGAACTAAATTGGGAAATCGCCCCGCTAGGGGACGACCTACTCCAGCCTGGGTCGACCTAGGGAGTAGGTGGGTCGACCCACCCTTGATCCATCTGAATTCCTCTTGTTGAACCTGGCCTATTTTTTGTCTGTATTCATGCTAACTCAACATGACGTTTACGATTCATATTTAAAAATAGATCTAAGGGTTGTTGTTGGCTCTCTAACTCTATAAATAGATGGTTTCTCTCATTCTGGAATTCACACAAATTCTTCACATCTTACTCTGCCTCTAAATTATTCTAAATACGAACACATAATGAGGGAATGCTGCTAAAGATTAGATCAAACAGAAGCAACATCAATCAATACTTTCATAAATATAACTTGGAATTGATTTGGACATTATGTGGCCTAGTGTTATACATGTTTATCTTCACCAAGACTCACTGTGAGTTATAGTTATTTACAGATCTGATTTCTTAGTCCTTGAACATGACCGCTAAATAAATCTGTCTAGGATCTACAGTAAAATAAATCTACATGATTCACTGTTATCACCTATGTCGTTATAATCTATTATATATCTGTGATATTGTTAGGTAGCGAATACCCAAATGTGTTCGAGGAGGTTAAGGGACTACCTCCAAAGCGTGATATAGACTTCTGTATTTACTTGGTAGAGAACGTGAAGCAGTTGCTCTACTAGTGCACCACATGGCTCCAAGGGAAAGGAGGGAGCTCAATAAGCAAGCAGGGGAGCTATTCGAAAAAGGTTTTATTAGGTGAAGCATTTCAGAATAGGGAGCTCCAGTTGTTTTCGCAACTAAGGCAAACAACTCACTTTGTCTATGTGTGGATTATAGGGAGCTGAATAAGCTCACTAAGAAGAACATGCACCTACTACCGAGAATCGATGACCTGTTTGATCAGCTGGTTGGCGCGTCAGTTTTCTCGCAGATGGATCTGGCCACAGGGTTTCATCAGCTAAGAGTGGAAGAAGAGAGCATTGATAAGACCGCATTCAGAATTCTAGACGGCTTCTTCGAATGGTTGGTATGCCTTTTGGGCTAACCAAATGCACCCGTCTATTTTGTGGACTTGATGAGTAGGGTGTTTAGGGAGTTTCTGAACAAGTCTGTGGTGGTCTTTGTGGATGACATCCTGATCTTCTCAAAGAATTAGGAAGAGCATGCCCAACACTTTAGGGGAAGTTCTACGTACGCTCAGGTCACATTAACTCAAGGTGAAGTTTTCTAACTGTCGCTTTTGGAGAAAGGAAATAAGGTTCCTAGGGCATGTGGTCTCCAAGGAAGGGATAGCTGTGGATCCCGCAAAGGTCGTTGCAGTTCAAGATTGGAGGGCTCCAAAGAATCCAACGGAGGAAAAATGTTTCCTAGGGTTGGCGGGATACTATAGAAAGTTTATCATAGATTTTGCAAGAGTACCGGCTCCGCTTACTTGACTGACGAAAAAGAACTTGGCTTTTTCATGGAGCGTTTATTGTGAGTTGCCTTTCAGAGGTTGAAGAGGGCTCCGACAACAACCCCAGTTCCGACTCTCCCAGACAGAAGTAAGATGTTTACGATTTACACAGATGCTAGTTGCACAGGGCTTGGTGCCATTTTGATGCAAGAGAGAAGGGTATTGTGCTATGGAAGCAGACAATCGAGGCCTCACAAGAAGAACCACCCAACCCATGACCTAGAGTTGGCTGCTATAGTGTTCGCATTGAAGTCTTGGCAACACTATCTGCTTGGAGAAAAATTTGAGCTATATACAGATCATAAATCGCTCAAGTATTTGTTCTCATAGAAGGATCTCAACCTAAGACAGCAGCGATGGATGGAGTTCCTAGCGTCCTACGACTTCGAGAAAGCTTATACCTTTGGCAAGGGCAATGTGGTGGTGGACGCACTGATAGGAAGAAGATGACTTTGAGTCCTCTATACGTAGAAAAGCGGAGCTTAGAGTACATATCGATTTTTGATTTTAAGCCTTCTACCAATTTCACAATTGGATTGTTAGCCTCTTTAGAGGTGCGGCATCCTTTATTATAGAAAATTGGATCCATGCAACGAGAGGACCTGCAGATTTCAGACATCTTGGACAAGCAAGTAGAGAAGAGACTTATAGTCACCTTGCAAGATATATCATGGATGATAAGGAGTGGCTAAGACAAGATGGAAGGCTATGTTTCCCTAAGATTGGGGAATTGCTTAAGGCAGTTCTTGAGGAAGCTCATCATTCTCGGATGACTATCCATCCAGGCGGCAACAAAATGTATCGAGACATGAAAAGGGTTTTCTTTTGGACCAGCATAAAGAAAGATGTGGCGGAATTTGTAGCTCGATGCACGACTTTCTAAAGAGTAAAGGCTGAATAGAAGAAACTAGACGGATTGCTACAACCCTTGGATATCCCGCAATGGAAGTGGGAGAGCGTCTCTATGGACTTCATCGATGGATTTCCCATATCAAGAAAGGGTAATGTGAGCATTTGGATGATAGTGGATAGACTTACAAAGAGAGCTCCTTTTATTCTTGTAAAGAGCAAGAGGACGGCGTCTTAGTTGGCATCAGTTTATCTCAGGGAGATAGTGCGTTTACATAGGGGTACCTTCTAGAATAATGAGCGGACGCAACCCCATCTTTACTAACGAGTTTTGGAATAGCTTCCAAGAGGCGTTGGGTACACAGCTACATTTAAGCACAACATATCATCCTCAGACAGATGGACAAACTGAGAAGGTGAACATAGTTCCTGAGGATCTCCTAAGACTGTGTATCCTAGACTTTGGAGGGACTTGGGAAGAGCATCTTCCTTTGGTGGAGTTCTCCTACAACAACATTTACCAATCTAACATAGGCTTGGCACCTTCGAAGCACTATATGGATGATCTTGTAGATCGCTGACTTGTTGGTGGGAGTCTATCGACAGACTTCTGCTTGGGCCAGACATGATTTGAGATACTTCAGAGAAGATCGATCTTATTCGTCGAAGGATGAAGGCTGCTCAAGACAGACAGAAATCTTATGTTGATAGGAGGAGAACCGACTTGGAATTTGAAGTGGGAGATATGGTCTTCATTAAAGTATCACCACTAAGGAACGTAGTTCGCTTTGGCTCAGTAGGAAATTTTTCACCGAGATTTGTAGGACCCTTCCCTATAGCAGAGAGGATAGGACAGATGTCCTATAGGATTAAGCTACTGGATAGACTGGCGGGCGTGCACGACGTATTTCACGTCTCCCATCCAAGGAAATGTCACCATGACTCAGTAGAGATAGTAGAGCAGAGCACTCTTTAGGGTGTAGAAGTCGAGAAAGAAGCATCAGTAAGACAAGTTCCTACTCATATCCGTGGATTAGAAATCAAGAATCTTCGTAATAAGGAGATCAAATTGGTAAAGGTGCAATGGGGAGAAGACTGCGAAGATGCAACATGGGAAACCGAAGATAGGATTCACGCTTCTTATCCTTTTGCTTTTGAGAGTACATGTGCAATGGGGAGAAGACTGCGAAGATGCAACATGGGAAACCGAAGATAGGATTCACGCTTCTTATCCTTTTGTTTTTGAGAGTACATTCTTGGCTTCTTTTCCAAACTTCTACTTTGCATTTACTTCTACCATTCAAGTTTATCCTATCGTTCGAACCTTTCGATCCTTAGGTAGAAACCGATGGTTGGAAACATGTGTTTGAAACATGTTATGATTGATGGTTGCAAGTCTTGCTAGTGGTTGCTCGTGGATGCATACACACACATGACACTAGATCAGCTCAAATCACTTACATATTGCATATGCAGGTGTATTAATTTTGGATTTTCTATGGATGGAAATGGATGTATCATCGATGGATGTTGCATTTGGACGTTTGATTATACACACATGTAGAGTTTACATGATAGGACTATTTGCATACATTTTGGATTCATGGCACAAACATATATCGCATTAAGGAGGTCAACTGAATCAATCGACCGCCTGATTTTTGCATTTGGGTAGGGACATATACACACCACACTTCGCATAAGTTCATACAAGCATTAAAAATCTCTTAAGGACAATGGATGTCTGTGAATGATGGATGAGTAGATGGTTGTAGATGGATGTTAGGATAATAACATTCTTCTAAACTTGGAGATTTCGGGGACGAAAACGTTTAAGTAGGGAAGAATGTAACACCCCAAAACCATAATACACTATAACAATAATAAATATTTAGAATTAACTGAAACCAGCATTACCGTTGTGTTTGTCTCAGAATTATGGTTCAAATAGACCCCAAGTTTGCGCAAAACGGACAATGTATGAAGGAGTTATAGGGTTTAGAAGTTTGTATACATATAAGGAGCTTGTGTGTAAACACAATTCGAATAAAATTTTCCAGAATTTCAAGCGAGAAAAGCGAGAACTAAAGTGGGAAATCGCCCCGTTATGGGACGACCCACTCCGACTTGGGTCGACCCATGGGTCGACCAAGGGGGTAGGGGGTAGGCGGGTCGACCCACCCCTAATCCATCCAAATTCCTCCCGCTGAACCTGGCATTTTTGTGTCCGTATTCATGTTGACTCAGCATGACGTGTACGGTTCAGATTTAAAACCTAGATCTAAGGGTTGATGTTGGTTCTGTAACTCTATAAATAGTTGGCTTCCCTCATTCTAGAATTCACACAAATTCTTCACATCTTACTTTGCCTCTAAATTACTCTGAAAAATATAAACACATAATAAGGGAATGATGCTAAAGATTGAATCAAATAAAAGCAACATCAACCAAGACTTGCATACATACAACTTGGAATTGATTTGGACATTCGGCGGCCTAGTGTTATACATATTTATCTTCACCAATACTCACTATGAGTTACAGTTTTTTACAGATCTGATTTCTTAGGCCTTGAACATGACAGTTAAATAAAACTTGCTAGGATATACAATACAATAAATCTACCTGATTCACTGTTATCACCTATGCCATTATAATCTTTTATATGCCTGTGATATTGTTAGTTAAACAAACTATACATATGCCTGTGATGTTATTATGCCTCGGATGATGTTAATTGGACATGTTATACCTATGCCTGTGATGATTTTAATTGGACAAGTTATACCTATGTGTAACACCCCACACCCGCTAAGGTCACTCACTAAGGGAATGCCTTAACTTCGGTGGAGCATTTTAAGTGAGTATAGAACAGAAAAATTACAACAAGACAGATATAAATACTTGAAAATCTAAAACATCATTTCATAGCAGCAGAAGGTAAACATGTTTAGTTACAACACCATAAAGAGTCAAGTACTAAATATCCATCCTGATAAAAACATAAGTACATAATCCCACTACATAAACAATAGCCATAAAAGAAAAGATAAACTGGGCTTTACATCACGGTCCAAGCTCCAAGAGATAGATAAAGAAATCTGATCAAAGCCCACTAGTGCTAGGCCCAACCTGAGGACCTGAGGGGGAAAAAGATAAAAACAACGGGGTCAGACATAAGTCTGAGTGAGCCCTATAACTTTAACAACACAATTATCAAAGTAATTAGGGTATGATATAAACTTGGTACGGGATGACTGGGGATAAATGACTACACTAAGTAGCCAACTAGACATAGGATGAACTAAGATAACGGTAAAGACGCATCTACCCACCCAAGGGTAATTACTAACTGCACCACACCAGTCATTCCTACTTAAAGGTTGATCCCACCCAAGGACTTAGAAAATTTACCCAGTAGTTTCGTGTACCCCTAGCTGACTACATAGGTGCCGTCTGCCCCTATCTCCACTAGGTGTACCCACTACTCCCAAGCGATCGGCTCCCTACCGTAGATACCCGTGCTGGCCCCACAATGGGGTGTATCACTCCCCAAAGTGGCAACCTGATACAACAAATGGTGTACGACTTATATCTACACGATGCAACAACGTCTTACCTACCAGCCCGGGTCCACACACGCATATGAAACCCGTTGGACTCGCGTTGCCACCGCTACCCCGTTTTGGCCTCTTATAATCAAGCCCGGTACGCGTGTCCCGTCCTCGACATGGGTCGAGCCCACTAAGATACATATGGGTTACTGGTTGAAATGGGCCCCCCATAAGCTACCACCTAAGCTTGTCAATTTATCTAGTGCGTCCCACTTAACCCTTTAATCATGTTTAATTACATGTTTCCACTTAGTTAAGTCATCTAATCGTATTTTCTATTGCCACCCAAGGCAACCCACTAGATTTCCTCATGCCACCCAAGGCACTACTTGATTTCCACATGCCACCCAAGGCACCCACTTAACCCCTCATGCCCACTACATGCTTATCTGGTTAAGTGTTTCTTAATTAATTAAGAACGTAACCGTTGTAAAGACCTCTCACATTAGACTATCTTTTATGGCAGCTGGATTTGTCGGTTGGGTCCGGGCAGCCTTACGCCATAACCGAGTCTAACCTCGTGTCTATACACTTGTCACGTATTTGGTTTGTGCCTAAGACCTCTCACATTGGGCCTATCATTTGTAGCCGCTGGATTTGCCGGTCGGTTCCGGGCAGTCTTATGCTACAAAAGGGTCCAACCTCGTGTCTTAGTCGATTAATTACACCTAATTAATCACCCCCGAATTAATTTTCCCTAATTAATTCCTACTTTAACGATGTACATAATTGACTCAATTATGTCCATCCACTTTGTGGTATGCATAATCATACCAACTTCACACAATTTCATTAGCATGTTTATTAACCCCATCGTTCCCCACGTAATTCGCTAACATGACATAAAAGGGAAGATTCATCACAAATACAATGGGTTCAACTTGCATAACACATTAGCATCAACATGGGTTTAAAGGTGTCAACATGCATATAGCATCAAACCCAACTAGCATAAATAATCAACCCAAACTTGCATGAATCACATATGTCATAAAGAGGTTAACTTGCATAAGTTTCTTATGTCATACAAAGGGGTAAACTTGCATATGTATGTATGACATGTAAAGGGGTTAACTTGCATATGTATGCATATCATACTAAGGTGTAAACTTGCACATGTCACTTGCATATAATTAAACACCATACTTGCATAACATGTCATATGTGAACTTGCATATAATCATACACCAAACTTGCATACATATCATACATGAACTTGCATATCATCATACACCGAACTTGCATAATCATGGTGTCATAGTGGATCAATGTTTATCATAGCAACTAGCATCATGAACACTTGCATAACTTGCATAACATCATGATCATATAGCATATAGCTTGCATAACTTGCATAACATCATGAACATGTAACATGTGACTTGCATAACTTGCATAACATCATGAACATGTAACATATGGCTTGCATAACTTGCATAACATCTTAAACATGTAGCATATTACTTGCATAACTTGCATAACATCACAAACACATAGCATATAACTTGCATGACATGCATAACACCATTAACACATATCACATAACTTGCATAACATGCATAACATCATTAACACATAGCATACAACTTGCATAACTTGCATTGATCCACATTCATAGCCATAACCTCATTATATCCTATCATAATCATTTCAATAATTGGTCATTAAGGCTATAAAAAACTCACAACTTGTTGATTAGCACTCCTAAGAAGAAGATTAAGTTGCTAGAGTTGATTAGAGATTGATTTGAGATGCTATCTTCTTCTACAAATTGATGGAGGCTCCTTCAAGTTGCATTTTGATGGCATGACGGCATTGTATCTATTTTTAGTATGAATTAGGGTAGTCTTAGGGTGTATTTATAGAGTAGTTAGGTGTTTTAGGCCATTAGATTAACCCTAAATCAGATTAGAGCCGTCAGATCATGTCCTAGCCACCAAAACACAGCCCAAAAGACAAGCTGGTGCACCCAGGTTACCTGGGCTCGACCAGGGAGGTCGACTCCCAGGTCGACCCTAGGGTCGACTCCCCAGTCGACCTAGGAGGGGAGGTCGACTCCCCAGTCGACCCCCAGGTCGACCCCCTGGGTCTGGTGGGATTTTTCCCGCCTCTTCTGAAAATAGAAAATTTTGTTTTTAAATCTGAATTTAAATTTCTGAAAACTTCTTTAGGCCTTATCGGGGTCATACGGACTCCGATTTTCAAAAACTCAGACTCTATTTCGCGTATTTTTCCGAGACAAACGCAATGGCATAGCCCGTTTCCCCTGATTCGGATTTTTAAATTTAATTCTGCCCTGTTTTATATTATAGCTAGTTATTCAACATACGGGGTGTTACACTATGCCTGTGATATTGTTAGTTAAACAAACTATACATATACATGTGATATTGTTAAATTAACAAGTTATACATATACCTGCAATATATGAAAGATTAACAAGTTATTTATCCATCTTCCTTTTCCCATTTTCTATGTTTATTTCCAGTCTTGCCTATATACAAATGTGATTTGATTCTTCTCCTCTCCCTCTGTTTTCTTTTTTTATTTTACGCCAAGCCTAGGCCTTTGGAAGCCAAGGCTATACCGGAATTGAATGGTGTATGATTGGGGAAAAATTGAATAATATAAAGAGGGACTTAGGCAAGTTATTTACTTGGACCAAATTGATTATAATTTGGGAAAAAGGATAAAAATACATGTGTAGACTTGCTGTAAATGGACCTTATGCATAAACCTGAAATTTGGGAATGTAGTTGATTAATAATGTGCATAAGGAATAGACATGTTAACTTTGACTTAAAAGGACATTTAGTAGACGATATGTTAAGAATAGGGTTGTATACACATAATGACATTACAACCATGCTTATTAATAAACCTTAACCTGCTAAGTTGAACATAAGTATTAATAAGCAAAGAGGTCCCCCGTCTACTGTTGTATCAAGTTTTGGGGACTCTTAAATCCTAGATATTTGGGGACACTAGCTTAGGGTTTTTTGGCTTGTGTCAGTTTGCTGTCTGGAACCTATATCTGTCAGTATCCCTGTAGGCATCTTATCTGATGGGGACTTGAACTAGGTAGAGGCCTTGGGAATGCTTTACTGAACTTGATAATAAGAGGTTCACATGGCGGGTAGTTACGGGCGCGTTCCGGCTTAGTCATGAGCGTGTATCGGTCTGAGTAGGGAACATAAGACGCTATAAGACCAGTAGATAGGTTTATGTCATATGGTTGTTGGGTTAGGGAGTGATACACCCTACTGCCAGAGCAGACACGGGGTATTTACATAGTAGGGAGCCGATCACTTGGGTAGTAATTATGGTACACTTAATCATGTTGTTATGTAGTTAGGTTAACACTTAATCCTATTATGTAATTAGGGTACACCTAATCCTGCTGTTTAATTCTGCTGTAATCCTGTTGATATGTAATTAGGCAATGAACCTAATTCTGTTGAAACTGTTATACTAGTACTGGTGTAGACGTATATGTTCAAGCATTAACTGTTTTTAGGATATAAATGTGAAGCTTTACCCGATCATAAGTTTATTCCTGTTATTCTGTCCATCCTGCTTTTCTGTTTAGTTTATCTGTTATGAAACTGTACCTTTCTTATCCAGTCTTATTTATCTCTCTTGGCATTCCTATTTTATGCATATTTGTAAGTCACTGGAACTCGCTAGGCTTTATGTCTGACCCTTTACTTTTGCTTCTTTCTTCCTTTCCCCCCTCAGGTCCTCAAAGTGGCAGCACTCAACAATAACTAGGATATCTCTTCAGCTTGGAATTGACTTGGACTACTTGTGATGTATCATTTTGACTTGCTCTTTACTTTAGTTTGGCTTATGGCATGGGATATGACTTTATGTACTTTGGTATTTTATTTTCTGAGGTGGCTTGAAAGACATATTTGAGATAGTTTGCTAGTTGTAACTGGTTTTAATGTATTTCTGAGACTATGCTTTATTTCTGACGACTATGCTTTATAATAAAGTTTAAAATTTTCCGTTTCTTATTTTATATGTCTCGTATATTCTCTGTAATGATTGTTTGTTGCGCTTCACGGAACTTAATGCATTCTCTTATGAGTGACATTAACAAACGTGGGGTCTCACATACTAAGGCGCCGAGAATCATGTTCCAGGTCGTAGGGATGGTACGGGGTAAAAATATGATTCACATTGAAGTTCTACGTGATTAAAATAATTTCATGTAAGGGCCTTCCATGGTTTATAATTTTTCCATGTATTTTCTGTATGTGGTAGCCGGGAAAAAAAAGTCAAAACCAGCACAAACACTTGGAAACATCACAAACAGAATCTTACCAAACCAAAACTATATATATTGCATGAACCAGTAACCAAACACTATATATATTGCATGAACCATCATCATACCAAACCGAAATAGTACATCCAAGTCATGAGTTAACAAACCAAATACACATACTCCCACATACTGAAATCATTCACAAAATAACTACCACTGCCCCAAAATACAACATCGTGACATCAAGATAACGTGCAATACATATTGCATTACATACTACTTATACATTTATATGACACACATTAGTTATTAAGGATGACATATGTAGCGTCCACTAGTAATTCTGGAAGTAGCAACCTCAGTGTTAGCTTTGTCGAGCAGGCCATGTACATCATACAATGTAACACCCCAAATTTTAATAAACAATAATTATATTAAGAAGATTAATAAAACGAATGTTAATTAATAAAATATTCAGAACTAGATAAAATAGACTTTACCGCTGCGTTTGTTACGAAATTTTGATTCGGATAGACTTTTGATTTGCTTAAATCGGACTAAGTATGTGCAAGTTATGATTAAAAGAAGTCTGAATTAAATTAAATAATTTAATTAATTAATTAAGAAATAATGAAACGGTAATAAAGAAGATTGGAAGAATAATTGTTCTTCTATTACTATTTCAAAGGACTTTTTTGGATCTAATACAAATCTCTATGAGTTTTACGTTATTTTTAGATCTGCAATTTAAAAAGGAGTTTGACAGTAAATATAGGGGCTCTGAAAGTACTAGTGTTTATAAGTTTATTCTTTTATGTTATTGTTCTTTTAATTATTGTCAGTAACCTACTCCTTTTCCAGATATTATTTGTTTATATGTACATCCTTCTTTCTTATCCCCTTTCTCTTGTTGTTTTATTTATAGTCTTATCATGCCTGTTTATTCAGTTTGTTCACTTTTGAGTTTGGATATATTCTCCTTTTTCTTTTCTTTTGCGCCGAGTCTAGGCCAACGAGAGCCTACGCCTTTTTTCGTTTGAATTGCGTAAAATTGGAATAATCTGCAATAACAATAAAAAGGAGATTTTGGCATATTGGAATTTGAGAACCATTGACTGTAAAATCGGGATAATTTTAAAAGAAAAACATGCAAACCTGAATAGGCTGGACTTAATTTTATATTAAGTAAATATATCATGTGAAAATATGTGAATTGGATGTATATTAAAAACATGTTGTTCTAATCTGTAAATATCTGAGCAGGTGCCTATCTGATTTGTGGAAGGGTTATGTAAAGAATTACATTTAATAAGGAATGTCCTTTTCAACCTTGGATTATAACATAAGGTTATATTAAGCTTATTAATGAACTTAAATCTGCTAAGTTAAACATGTCCAATTAATAAGCTAAGATGTCCATTCTACTATTAAAATATTTGTGGGACTCTTAAAATCCTAGTTAACTTGAGGGCCAAGCCTAGGGGTGGCTTGTTTCAATCTGCTATTTTTTCTGGAACTCATATCAATCAGTACCCTTTGTTATCAAATAAGTCTCACACTAGGTAGTGACTGGAGCACGCTTTACTGTTCGCGTTCTGGCAGAGTCATGAGCGTGCATGAATCCGGTTAAGGAAGATAAGACGCTGTAACACCGGCGGATAGGGCCGTGTCTTTTTAGTTGATGGGTTCGAGATTGATATCCCTGAATACCATAGCTGGCATAGGTTATTCGTGTCTGTTTAGGGAGACGATCACCGGGTAGTAATTAGGTAAAACCTAATCCTGATATTCTGATAGTTGGTGCAGAAATTTTGTTATGGGAAATGAATGAGAAATTTATGTGATCTTACCTTATCTTGTTTATTTCGTACTTTTATACTCTACCGTATTTTCATATCCAGTACTATTGATCTATCTTGATACTTCTTTATCTTATGTTTATGCTAAAAATCACTGAAACTCGCCAGACTTTATGCCTGACCTATTTTGTTTTTCCTTCTCTTCCTTTTTCTCCCCAGGTTCTTAGGGCGGTGGATTGCAGCAGTGACCGTGATTCTTTGATTCGGCTTGGACTTGGACTATATCTTACTCCATGTATTGTTTCGATTTCTGTTCTATGACTATTCTTATGACTCATGAGGGATATGATTTTTATGGTTTTGTAATCGTACTCTGATGTCTTATTTTCCACGAGATAGACGTTTTACGACTGTGATGTTGTTATAATAATAGTAAAAGTTTTGAAAGTTTCCCGCTGCATTTTATATTATGTCATGTGAATTTTAGCCTCTGTATTATTACTTTATACCTATTGCGCTTCACAGAACTTAATGCATCCTCATATGGGTGACATTAAGGGATGTAGGGTGTCACATACAGAGTCTAAAATAAAAAATGAACATGTCAAGAAAAAACACTTACATAGTATAAATGAAATATGTATTATGAAAATTAAAGTTTAAGTTGAGATACACATATTAGTTTAAAGAAATAGACTAACTTACAGAATACAACTGATCAAAGGTTGGTTGAAAATGAGATGCTCCAACCATTGTATTAGTAGACAAGTTAGTAGGATTTTGAACCTGTACAACACAGTGATCTCTATACCAACCAACATTTAGGATTTTGAACCTGTACAACATAGTGATCTCTATACCAACCAACATTAACATCCGTGCAATTGAGGTAAGACTAAGTTCGTGGTATTGACCTATGTCCTTATGCAATAGCATGATGAATCCAATTCTCCCATATGCTTTCTGAAAATTGATACCGCACTCGAGTATACGTACTTGAAGTTGTTCCTCGTCGTGCATTTGTACTAACTGGAGAAATAAGAGCCATTGGTATTTTCTGAACTGTACCAAACTGTCTAAGAACTCTGTTTGGATGATACAACTCTACAGCGTTGAGGCAGAGGATACAACCATTATACCAAGAAATAACATGAAGCAGATGATGGTGACATGCAAAGATGTAAGGATCAAATATAACATGTAATCAAATGGCAGAAGAGTAATTAATTTTATCCTATAAATAATAAAAATATATGCAATCCTAAATATCACACACTAATTTACCTTAGTACTATTACACAGGAGATTAAGATATTTACCTGTCCAATTTGAACATTATAGAGAAAATGCGTAGTTGTAAGACCAACGAAGCACTATCAGTAGATGAATGCCATCTATAAGCACGGGGAAAATTCTCATAGTACAGATTTGTCGACGGATGGAAGCAAGGGTAATGCTCAAATATCCATGCTTCTAATAAACAAAGAAACCCTGCAATCTGTTTCATGCCAACTACGAGTCGCTAATCCTAGCTGCCTATACAGAAATGAAAGCATTGTTGAACCCCAAGAGTAATTACTGACGGCGCCTAAATCTTTTAATGGATCCAACAATGATATGTGAACATGACTCTTGCTTTTGTCCGCAAACAACGTGCTGCCAAGCAAAAACAGAGGATAAGCACGAGTTGCACGTCTAATGGTCCGATCAGTCCAATCATCGTTTACATTCTGAAACTGGTTGACTACTGTAGACAAACTTATTTTATATCCCACCCTATCATTCATTTCCACCCTCACCTCTACCCTACTTATACCTAAATATTTATGAACAATCAACTGCTTCTTCTATATTGAAAGATGTTCTCTGTATAGGTCTACCTTCCACTGTAATATGCAATAGGGAAGTTATATCATCAAGAGTAATGTTCATCTCACCAAATGGCAAATGGAAGCACTACATCAGGAAAGGTCTTTTGTAGCATTGTTAAAACGTTATTAAAACTTGTAGTAGCCTTTTGAAAAACGCTGCGACATGACATGCAACTAAAAGTCCAAAAGTTTTAGTTGCATTATAGTAAAAGCAACCAAAAATGAACATATTGTAGCGTTTTAGAAACGATGCAAAAGTTTTTTCTGCCAACGTCTTAAAAATGCAACCAAAGTGATGCTTACAACTTTCTTTTTCTATTTTCTGTAGCGTTTTTTCTATGCTACTATAACATTTCTGTAGGATTTAATCTTTACTACTATATTTTTTGTTGCATTTTATTTTGGCTACGGTATTATTTGTACGTGTAGCATTTTTAAACGCTACTAAAACTTATTGATTGATGTACAATACATTTTCATCGCAGCTATATATTTACTGTTAATGGCTTGTATCATTTCCAACAAACACATATATAGTTACAATATTAAAATAAATCATCAATCGTATAACTATCATTTTTAAACCAACATCAATAATCATCATATTAAAATAATTAAAAAAATATGTTAATCGCATAATCAAATATAATATCCATAAATATTTCAATAGTAGTATTTCAAAAAAAATAAGCAAAACCACACACCACAACCATTTACAAACAAGTCTACACAACCAAAACGAACAAAGTATTATAATATGTAATAGTCGAAGTCATATCCATGGCTTAATCAACATCAGTCCTTGGATGCGGCTGTTCTTCACTTCAAAAAATAATTACCTATACATAAGTATAATGGTCAATAATTAGAATTACATACACATATAACATTAGAATTACATACAATTATAAAATATTTTATGTATGCATTAGTAAATTTATATTTTTTCAATGGCATAGCTATGTTGCATGCTAGTAGAGTAATAGTTAGCAAATTTGGACATTGTACCAATAAGTCTGTTTACCCTTTTGTATACACTTAATGTAACTATGAATCTGTAATAGTAAATTGCTACATGAGTTAGTTGTTGTACAAATATAATATGTAAACCATGCACCTCAACGTAGCCTTTTGCGTACCATATGTTGTCCAGCAATTATTACAATGCAATTTCTTTTACAGTTTGTTGAACGAATATTTTAATTTTAGTTCACCAAAATATACCATTGTACATTGTTGGTACTGACCGAAAATAGACCTGCTACAGGATTATTTGCATTTACAACTTCCCTTAAATCTACAAATATTCATTGTTGAATGGATGCTTGCTTCAGTCCTAAGAGATGCAGGAAATAGATGCCTAGGAGAGCAAGAGCAATCTTGTTTGATTTGGATGCATATTCAAGAGAGACTAAGAGTGTTGTCCATTTCATGTTGCCGCTAAATAGGTTTGACATAATGACATGATATGGCGCCTGCTATGGAGCTGGTTAATTCATCTTATGACTTAAATGTTTTAGGGCACTGTTTGTTTAGGTGCCTTAAGTGAAGGCTCAGGTCGAATGGAAATCCTACAACAGCGCCTCCCTTTCTTACCGTGGTTTTACAGTCGTTAAGCCTATGACATTTTCCTCACATAATTTTAACTCGGTGGAACCACGATTATACTCACCACATAAAGTGGTCCTAAGGTTTTTTTTTGACTCAACAAGGCAGTCAACATATGTTGACCCCAGTGTCACTAATATTAACAAAAAAACATAATATATATTATCATCGTATTTATTTATTTTTAGCATTAATAGTAATAAATTGGATTGAAAAAACATAATATTAATAAAAAAAATCATTTATGTTCAGTGATTTATCGACTGTTAGTGGAGCGGATAATTATCTTATATCTGTTTTTATCTACGGTTGCGGATATTCGATATCCGAAATGATTTCAGATGCGGATGTAAATATGACACTATCTACATTCGAAAACATCCGTTGACGTCCCTAGGTACCATGACAGTGTCACTAATACTATTTACACCATGCTTTATATTATAAAGTGTATACAGGTTTTTCTGCCATACCATGAAGACACACCGCTATTAGATCCATCAGAATACAATTGCAAAAAGCATGCGTGTTCAAACTTACTCTCAGCAAACAAGGCAATTTACTCTCAACAAAAAACATGCGCGTTTACAAACTTTTTTCATGCTATGCATTTGAAAATTCAAGCATGTATATTTACTCTCAGCAACAAAGCAACTTGCTCTCAGCAAAAACAACTCAACTTACTCTTAGCAAAAAGCAACAAAGCAACTTACCCAATGCTAGAGGAGCAAGTGAAGGCGCATTTCCAGGTTTCTTTAGTTTATCTTTCTTGATTTCAAGAATGTCACAACATATTTCGGCTAGCAATAAAAGCGAGTTTGTTTTGGTTTTCACTAAATCTTTCAACTGAATTAAAGCATTAGACAAAGACTGAATGGAGAGTCAAATTTAAAAGTTGACTTACATATACAAGAAAACAAATATTTCATAAAGCTTGAAAATCTCTATCTTGATCACTACTAACAACGTGACTTTAATGAATACAATTTCCACGATATTCTTCTGAAATTCCGATAATACCCAATCTTTTAACATGGTCTCTCGCCACTTGTCTACAAACTCCACCCCACCCCCCTTCAATACCTATTAACACAACATTACTACCTTTGTCATCGACATTACCAACAAACCAACTTGAATCACGAGTATTGTGGCTACCAAAACTTTCACATTTGCAACACATATCCTTCATTCATTGTTTTTTGTTAGATAAAATATATAGATGTATGGTTTGTACTAGTATATACAAATATAAATAAATTTTGAACATATCTAAATCATTAATAATGGAGGTGTTATCCCAGATAAACTTGGGTCATAAGTTAGCCAAGAGTTGAATTTACATCTGCGGTATATATGTTTGCTGCATCATTTTGAATGGCGTGCTAGTATGTTTGCGAAGTTCAGCTACTATAAGTCACTTTCCTACATCATTTTGAATGGCATGTTAAAATGTTTGCTAAGTTCATTTACTATAGTTCACATTGCTTTATATATTTGAATTATATTTTTTTATGTTCGTTTGTCAAAATATAAAATATAATACTATATCTCAACTACTTAAATTTAGATAGCGCAATGAATGCACAAAATAATAGTTTTGAATACCATATCACGATTCAAACCGTGAATTGTTCAAAATTCATGGTTTTGTTGTCCCAATAGCATTAGACAGTAAATAAAAAAAAGTCTAATGCAACTAATATTGTCAAACACATACTACCGAATCAAACTGCCAATCTCGGGGAGTTTCTTCTTTACGAGTTAGATTGGAATACATGCTTCTTACCAATCAAAACGTCAAACACACACCATTGAAGTAACAACAGTGATGATGTGAGCACTAGCAGTCAATACAGTTTTTGAATATCATGAACATATAAAATATAAAAGAGTACGACTAAACAAATTACTGTTGTAATATTAATAGAGGTGACAATTATAGGACTATGAATTTAGTTCAAAGGGAGAAGAGGGCATTTTTTTCAAAATCGAGCATGGATCTGTTTAGTTCAAAACTATGCATCTAATTTTCAATTCAAAACTGAGCCTGGCTCAATTTTCATTCATATGAGCAAATGCCTATTTTGTCAGAAATAAAGCTATAACGATCTGAAATCCCCCGATCTCCGAAGAGATGGAAAAGGCCAGATTGAGTTGAGAACAAGACAAATCGAAACACAAACAATAAAACATTTCATTGTTATTACAACAATTTACATTAGAGTACAAGATATCAGAGTATAAATGAATAATATACAGCAGAAAAATATCAGAGATTTAAAATACATTACATAGCAGCGGAAAAATAATACATAACACAGCTGAAAGAAATACACGGATATAGAGCTTTTTGAATATAGCTTCAGCTGTAAATCCAGGATCCTGTGAAAATAATATCTGCAAATACCAAAACTACTAGCTGCCCGTGTGGAAAATAGGGGTACTCAGAGTTTAGGTAGAAACAATAAACTCCGAGTCAGTCATGGGACTGGTGTGAGAACTAAAACAGTTATTAGCTTGATTTTAAAGTTAAATAAATCACGGGACCATGCCGTATAACACGAAACGAGTTTATCCCCCATGAATACCAGTGCATAAAACAAACAGCGCAATGCTAAACAGAAAAATGAAGGTATTGTAAGACTCAGGTCCCATCACACAATGAACGCAGTCGAGGATAGAGTTTTCCCTTAAAATAGCCAAATATGCTTAATATACAAAATTTCATCTTTTATTATTACTATAAGTGAAGAAATCAACTTCAATTATAAATGTATCAATCATAGGCAGCGTAGGTACCATAATATTACATCGCCATATATATATATATATATATATATATATATACAACTAAAACCGAATATCACGTATTGGAAATTGGGTTTCCATCTATGAACCGAGGCAAGGGATTATCCTCATCGATTTCGAGACACACTAGCAAGTGCCTCAGGATCCCCCATAGTGAACCCCTTGGATCTTCATGGTCGGTCATCCGTCCATGATTAGTTATACCATAAACTATATGTTAGTCGGTTCTATCGAACCTCTAAAATGGTCAGTCCAGTTGACCATATTGAGAGTAATTTAAGGACTTACCTCGCTCCTGGGTACCACATCTATCTGTCATAATAGTATGCAACTTCCACATGAGTAAGCAGTCTGGGCTCCATACCATGACGTTACTCGTAGCTAGAACTAACATATGTCCATTTCCATGCAGTCACTATCCCATTTTTGGTTCATACCTAGGTGTGAAGCTCGCGAATTAACGCTACACAAAGCTATGCTATTTAAAGCCGTGCTTTGATCATCAACCACAAGACTCTGCTTGTAACAACCCGGAAATGCGAGCCAGTTTAAAAAATTTATTTCGCCAATTTTAGCGAATTTTGAACATTTAAAATGAATTATTTTAAATAAAAATAACGAAAATTTATTTTGAATAGAATTCGAACGTATATATTATATACGTCGTCGTTAGAATATAAGTATTTATTTTAAATTATAAATAGAATTGAAAATGGCGCGGTAGTTCGATAATTCGATTTCAAACTTCAATTGAATGTATCGGGTGCAAAACAATCCGAATTTTAGTGAAACCAAAAATAGTAGGATCTAATTGAGAATATTTTTCCAACGAATCCGAAAAATCGAAATTTCATAGCGGGAATCAAAAGATATGTCCAGTTGAAAATTCTGAATAGTCGCTATGGAATTCAGGCCCTTAAAAATGGGAATTTTGCAAACGACCTCGGATTTCGACGAAACCACTTTTGTTGGGTCCGTGATGTCAAAATATTGCTAGATTCCAAATTTCATAATTTTTCGAATCAATATGTGAGCGTGGCAAAAGGAAACGTGTTTGACCAGTTTCAGTTGATTTTAATCGACTGGAAAATGACCATTTTTCCAACGGTCTCGGAATTCGACGAAATTAGTTTTGTTAGGACCGTATCGTCAATATGAAGCAAGAAAATATTTTTCTGCAATTTATAGAGTTCGTAAGTGACCCCGGTAAATTGAAATGCGCGTTCAAATTCAATATATA
Source organism: Allium sativum (assembly GCA_030737875.1). NCBI lineage: Eukaryota > Viridiplantae > Streptophyta > Magnoliopsida > Asparagales > Amaryllidaceae > Allium > Allium sativum. The sequence goes on along the minus strand of CM060922.1, from coordinate 733,693,448 downwards.
GAGTTATATGTTGATTTTGACGAAAACTAATTGTAATGATCGAATCAGCCTACGATACATATCCCATTGTGTTCGGAATGGGGGTATTACGCTAGGGACGACAGTCGGTGGGTCTTGTTTGGAGGTCAAAATAAAAAGTTGCTTTTAAGGAGTTTAAAATAATAAAATAATAAAATTAAATATATGTATTCCCTCCTATATACCCTCCCTCTCTCACCGTTGACATCAGAAAGAAATAAAATAAAATAAAAACCCGTAGTTAAACCCTCGCGCCTCCCTCTGCCAAGATTCCCGCCGCCGTCGTCGAGCCCCCACCTCCCTTCCTCGATCTCCGACCTCCTCCTCATCCCCAAGGTCGCCGCCCTCCTGTTCTCTTTCCCCCCTTTTCTAATTTAAACCGTGGCCCCCTTTTTACACCCAAACCCTAGCTCGCCACCCTCCGACGAGCCCCGCCTGAGCAGCCTCCAACCCACCCAACTCCGACGCCTACACCCCTGCCGCGCCCTCCTCAAACCACATCCGACAACCTCAGCTCCTCAAAGCCGCTTAGCTTCCTCCCTCCTCTTTAATTCGACGCTTCCTCCACTCAGCTCCACTCCGACGCAATGCAGCCTCCTCCGGCGATCCGACGACTGCAACCCCCCCTGTAAGCTCTTGCCCTCCTTCGGTTTTAGTTTTTGTTGTTGTTTATCTATTTAAAGTAATTGATTTCAAAAAGAGATTTAAAATCAGAGTTTATTTATGAAGAAAATATATACTTTGTTGAGAATTTTTAACATTAAAAAGGAAGAATTTTTAACATTAGAAAGGAAGAATTTTTAACCTTAAAAAGGCGAAATCTTTATATTAAGGAAAAGGCGGATTTTTAATGAATGAAAGACGATATTTTTAAAGGTGAAAAGATCGTATTTTATGTGAATGTAGAAAGTAGAAAGATCGGATTTTGATATAGTGGCGATAATAAAAATATAATTTTTATATTATACAAAGGATAAAAATATAATTTTTATTCAAGTGGTAAGTTAGAAATATAATTTTTATATAAGTATGAATATAAAAATACGATTTTTATATGTGTTGTAGCGAAATAAAAATTCGATTTTGATATGAGTAGCGAAATAAAAATAGAATTTTTATATTGTAGAGATAATAAAAATAGAATTTTTATATAGCAGAGATTATAAAAATATGATTTTTATATAGTAAAGATATAAAAATATTATTTTTATTTAGGTAGAGTTATAAAAATATAATTTTTATATGACGTGAAGATTAAAAATATGATTTTTATTAGATGTGAAGGTTAAAAATATAATTTTTATAGAAGTAGCGTTGTTGAAAATATAATTTTTAACATGTACTTCGTGAAACAGACTGCGTTGGAAGAACGATGAAGATTTCCTACATATGAAGTGTCGTGGAGTTGGGATAGCTATTGGTGAGAACTTCTCACTCAAAAATTCTTTTCTAGTTATATATATATATACTAGGATGCAGACGGTGCTTAGTAGCACCCGACACCCGTCATCCACAGACCATGGATGGCTTGTATGCTTGTTTGATGTGTTGTGAAATTTGTTTGTGATGTTGATGTGAAATCGATAATAAAATGTAGATGTGTTGAAATAAATTAATTATCGTTAAAAATATAATTTTTAACGTGAAAGTGAATAAATAAATATTTATAAACAAATCGGCCGATTTGTTTATATACACTGATTTGACTGATACCGATTGGGATGATAAATTTTACACATCACCCAACTACACAAATAAAAATCTGTGTTTGTTGATTTGAAACCCCACACGGGTGTTGGGATGATATTTGGGTACACTAATCCCAATTATTTAATTGTATGTCGATCGATTGGTCGACAGACTGTGTAAGCATTAATTATTTATATTTGATGCTTGTGCAGTTGTGTGGTGCACTTTGGATGATGGTTGATTGTTTATCGTTGCTATTATATACATGTGTTGTATGGAATCCATATAATTAACATTATATGGTAATTGATTAGGCCTCATTCCAATCGGGAAAACAATGGATATTATAAAAGAAAATTCATGTGTTGAATATAAAAATAGTCATGTGTTGATGATATTTATGTGTTGAAACTATTCATGTGTTGAGTAAAATATTTTAATAATATAATTTACATCTTTATCATATTTAAAATTAGAACTACTTCACGGTGGAGTCTAATTAAAAAAAATCAAATGATAGATACCATAATTTTATAAAATATTTTACATAACAAAAATAGTGATGTGTCGACGGTACTCATGTGTTGAGATTAGTCGTGTGTTGAAAGAAATATAGATTCATGTGTTGAATGGAATATATATATTCATTTATTGAATAGAATAACGAATTTATTGAAATATATATAGCCGGGTTGATTAGAGTTGCGCTATTTTGACGTGAACGATATTTATATCGATTTTATTCGTTCTATAATGAATATTGAAAAGTGATTTCAAAATTTAATATTTTGAAATAAAATTCAAATTAAATTAGATTAAAATTCAAATTGAAATTTTATTGAATCAATTTGAAATGAATTCGAATTGAATAGAAAATGAATTCGAATTGAATAGAAAGTGAATCTAAATTCGAATTGAATAGAAATGAATCGAAATTGAATTAAATCGAAATTGAATTAAAAACGAATTGAAATCATTTTGAATGAAATTTAAAACGAACTGAAATTGAATTGAAATCAATTTGAAATGAATTCGAATTGAATTGAAATCAAATCGATTTGAAATTGAATATAGCGTTGAAATGGTTTTGAAAACGAATTTAGAACTATTTATAAAATTCGTTTTAAAAGGAAATCGACGAAATATATATAATATACATATATATTATATATATATATAATTGCCTGAATAGAACGCGCCGCGCCGCGGCAGTTCGTGAATTTCGACCATTGATTTCGAATTGACGTTGCGGGAGATCCGACCATCGGATTCTCCTAAAACCGGAACCGTTGGGTTCGTATCAAAAAGATCTTTCCAATGAATATAAGAAATTTGAAATCTAACGGTCGGATTTGGAATTATGTCCAAATCAAATTTGGAAAAGGTCGCTGTAAGTGCAGTTCGATGGCCGATAATGGAAATCGACTGTACGGGCCTTGATAAAATTATTAAAAATATATATAATTTGTGTAAAATCATAAGAAATGATTTGGGAAAAATTGGGCTGAAAAACTCCACATTTGAAAAGATAAAAATAGATTTTTGTCGAAATAAACTAGTTTTGAACTAGAATTAAAATTAATTTATTTTTGAAATAAATAAATTGAATTTGAATGTGATTTTAAAAATAATCAATATTCCCAATACGTGAATTGGACTAGAGTTGAATCGAAATTATCTTCGGAATATTTTGATATTGGATTTCGTGACTATACAGGTATTGTTATGGGAATTTGAAAGATATATTTTATATCGTTATTTCCAATACGATATTTGTTGGTTTCAGAATTTGATATTGAATATAAGCCGGTATATTTTCTATTCAGAGCCTTGTAATTAATATCAAATGTGATTTGGGTTTATCATGAATCGTGTTTTAGATGACATTGGTTCTTTAACCCAGTTAAAAGCAAGATGTTGATTTTTGAAAGGATTAAAACTAAGTGGAGTTCTAATGAATCTTTAATTAGATTGAAAGGTGAATTGATAATTTAAATTATCAAATCTGAAAGGTGATCGAGAACGGAGTACCACCAGTTTTGCTCCAATGCGATAGTTAAATCTTTAATTAGATTTGAACGTTAAATGGTAATTAACTTTACCGATAACACCGTGGTGTTAGGAATGGAGTATCACCTGTTTTGCTCCAGGGGATGAATAGGTTGGGATTGGGAAATAAACTAAATAATTACTTCGGTGTGATTCGCTAATCCCGACTAGTTTGAAATGATATCCAAAAGAAGATTAAAGAATAAATTTAGAAGAATTTATCTTGGATAAAATTAATGGGAACATTTCCCTAAGAATGTGATTTTGTGAATAAAAGAATATTCTGAATTGGAATGAAGCATTCGTTGTGTTTTTGTAACATTTGTTTATCATATACGTGGGTTATTCAGAAAGGCCGGGTTTATACCCATTCTGAATAACCGATTCGACGAGATGTCGAAGATGAAGACGGTGGTTGAAGACCGGAAGTCTTCACATCGTTTGGGTGGTTACTGATGATCTTGATTGGGCTGTACACCCAAGATGAGGGAAACAGTTGGTGATCGTCCAGACGTACTTGGAGATGGATGGATATGCGAGGAAAGTGCCTCCGGTTTCGTTCAGACCCAGAACGAACTTGTAAATGGATAGTGTGTCTGACATTGGATTTTATTCTGTGTTGATTGATCTCTATTAAATATACATCTGTTTGGCGGCGGAGAATTTATTCTCTTTCTTAACGCCCTTCTCTGAGACGTACGAGCTCAGAGGTTGTATATCGATGGACATCAGTCGCATGGAGTGAATTGCCAGTGTGGCACGCGTAAGTGCCAATTGATCAAGGCTTCTGTTGAAAAGCAAAGTCTTGTGGTTGATGATCAAAGCACGGCCTGTGTGGCGTAGCTTTGTGTATAACGTGAATTCGCGAGCCTCACACCTCGGTATGAGTCAAAAACGGGAGACGGACCGCTGGGAGAGCACGACGTTTCTTTCTAGCTAGGGTGGTGTCAGTGACCTACCAGCCCTGACATTTATATACTTTTCACCTGTGTGGTTGTTGGAATGCGAGGCGCCTCGGATGTAGGTCTGTAAGGACCGGGAAACGTGTGTTCAGGAATTGCCAATCCTCAAAAGTAAGAGAGGACCGGCCCAACCGATTCCAAGGATCATAGTGGGGTCCTGAGGCATTTGCTAGAGTGTCTAGAATGCGGAGAGGAGCTTGCCCCTTGCCTCGACTCATGATGGAATCCAATTTCCAATACGTGTGTTTCGGTTTTATTTGTAGAACCTAGTATGGCGACATAGTGGTATGGGTCATTCATGCCGCCTATGATTGATATTTATGATTGAAATTGTTTTGACACTATACACCTATAAAGTATCAAATAATGTGTTTTAAACGTATCAAGCATGCTTTGGCTGTTATAAGGTAAAAACCCTATCCTCCGGCTTGCGTTGCATTGTGTGATGGGACCTGGGTCTTATAACAGCTTCATTTTTCTTTATTTAGCATTGCGCTGTTTGTTCTATGCACTGGTATTCTTGGGAGGAAACCCGTTCCGTGTTATACGGCGTGGTCCCTTGATTTACCTAACTTTAAAAATAAAGATTAATAACTGTTTTAGTTCTCACACCAGTCACATGACTGACCTGGAGTTTATTGTTTTAACCTAAACTCTGGGTGCCCCTATTTTCGACACGGGCAGCTAGTAGTTTTGGTTTGCAGATTTATATTCACAGGATCCTGATTTACAGCTGGAACGATGCTCGGAAAGCTCTGTATCCGTGTATTACTTCTAGTTGTGCTTTTGTATTATTTTCCGCTGCGATGTATTTAAATGTAATTTAAATCTCTGATATTTGTTGAATGTAATTTATTCATTTATACTCTGTATATTCTTGTATCTGATGGAATTGTTGTAATAACAATGAAATGTTCTTCTGTCTGCATTCCGATGTGTGTTGTTCTCAAAGTATCCGCTCTTTCCTTCACGGGGAAGTTACGGGTCCTTACAGTGGTATCAGAGCTTTGGTTTACAGAGCTCGAGAACAAGACACATTAGAACCATACGAAAGAATTCATCAAATATTGGATTAGTAATATCCAATTAGAATGACTCGTTAGAGATAGGATCAGTAGTATCCTAGAACGAGTGTGAAGAGTATATTTTTCAAACGAAAACAATTTTGTTTTGAAAATTTAAACCATTTTATATGTATTTGATTATTTATTTATTTTGAATTTGGACAATCGAATATACAAAGATTTCGCGTATACGCGTCATGAACGTATAATCGAAGTTTTAATATACTGGATAGATATAGAATCACATTCTAGACACCCGGGGATAATTCTGGTGATGTGGCCACATCATCAGTATTTATATTCATGTTTCGAAGGTGTGATATCTATATATTTCCATTAGACTGGTGTGAGAACCAAAACTTATATAGATAGATTTATTTGTTGTGAATTGGCATCAAAAACATGATTTTTGTATATATATCAAATTATGAATTTGAAACTCTAATTCACTAATTGATTGATGTTTGTGTTGTTTGTTTATTTGTTTAATCAATTTTTGAACCATTATGCCTAATTGAACCAAATTTTGAATTGTATTAAAAATTGGTCGCATTTGCTTGCAAATACATGTACATCTTTTGAACAGGTCATAGCAAGGAGGCTAGAACAGAGAATAAAATTTATTTGCCCGACAAATAGGTACATATTTACTATAATTTACTGTTTTGTTTGGGTGATGATGATTTTATGAGCCTATTGGCTAGCCGCTTGGCTTTTTCTTTTTCTTTTTGAGATCAGAAGGCCTATATGGCAATTTCGGGATTTTCCCGTGGCTCCCGGTGCAGGGGAGGTTATGGCAAAAAAATTCGAAAATTTAGGGTGTTAGCCAAATTTTTGAAGAATTTGAAAATTCTCAGAAACTGAAAAGTTGGAGAATGGAAGCCAGGTCGAACGTAGAGTTGATTAATCAAACCACTTTCGACTTCATTCCTTTTTAGGGACGAAATGTTTTAAGTGGGGGAGAAGATGTGGGTCTGTAAGGACCGGGAAACGTGTGTTCAGGAATTGCCAATCCTCAAAAGTAAGAGAGGACCGGCCCAGCCGATTCCAAGGATCATAGTGGGGTCCTGAGGCATTTTCTAGAGTGTCTCGAACGCGGAGAGGAGCTTGCCCCTTGCCTCGACTCATGATGGAATCCAATTTCCAATACGTGTGTTTCTGTTTTATTTGTAGAACCTAGTATGGCGACATAGTGGTATGGGTCATTCATGCCGCCTATGATTGATATTTATGATTGAAATTGTTTTGACACTATACACCTATAATAGTATCAAATAATGTGTTTTAAACGTATCAAGCATGCTTTGGCTGTTATAAGCTAAAAATCCTATCCTCCGGCTTGCGTTGCATTGTGTGATGGGACCTGGGTCTTATAACAGCTTCATTTTTCTTTATTTAGCATTGCGCTGTTTGTTCTATGCACCGGTATTCTTGGGAGGAAACCCGTTCCGTGTTATACCACGAGGTCCCTTGATTTACCTAACTTTAAAAATAAAGATTAATAACTGTTTTAGTTCTCACACCAGTCACATGACTGACCTGGAGTTTATTGTTTTAACCTAAACTCTGGGTGCCCCTATTTTCGACACGGGCAGCTAGTAGTTTTGGTTTGCAGATTTATATTCACAGGATCCTGATTTACAGCTGGAACGATGCTCGGAAAGCTCTATATCCGTGTATTACTTCTAGTTGTGCTTTTGTATTATTTTCCGCTGCGATGTATTTAAATGTAATTTAAATCTCTGATATTTGTTGAATGTAATTTATTCATTTATACTCTGTATATTCTTGTATCTGATGGAATTGTTGTAATAACAATGAAATGTTCTTCCGTCTGCGTTCCGATGTGTGTTGTTCTCAAAGTATCCGCTCTTTCCTTCACGGGGAAGTTACGGGTCCTTACACTGCTTTTCAACAAAAGCCTTGATCATTTGCATCTCAGTATGCCACACTGTCATTCCATACCGTACAACTGATTTCCACCAATATATAACCTCTAAGCTCGTATATCTCAGAGAAGGGTGTTAAGAAAGAGAATAAATTCTCCTCCACGAAACAGATATATATTTAGCAGAGATCAACGAATACAGTATAAAGGAATCAATATCAGACACACCATCCATTTGCAAGTCTGTTCTGGGTCTGAACGAAACCGGAGGCACCTTATTCCTCGTCCCATATATCCAATATAGGAGAGAGGCCCTCGCATATCTGCTCGATCTCCAAGTACGTCTAGACGAGCACCACTTATTACCTTGTCTTGGGTGTATGTCCCAATCAAGACATCAGTAATCATCCAAACGATATGAAGATCTTCGGTCTTCAACCACCATCTTCATCGTTGACTTATCGTTGTATTAATTATTCAGAATGGGATAAACCCAGTCTTTCTGAATAACTCGTGTATCTTACAAACAAGTGCTATAAAAACACAACATACGTCTAATTCCAATCCAAAATATTCTTTTATTCAAATATTCTTTCACAATTCAAACCAAATTAAGGTTTTCCAAACAAATCGGGATTAGCGCACCTTATCGAAGTAATCATTTATTTTATTTCCCAATCCCAACCTATTCATCCCATGGAGCAAAACTGATAATACTCCATATCTAACACCACGGTGTTATCGGTAAAATTAATTACCATTTCACGTTCAAATCTAATTAAAGATTTTAACTATCGCCTGGAGTAAAACTGGTGATACCCCATTCTCGACCATTTCCCAAATTTGATAATTTAAATTATCACATTCATGTTTCAATCTAATTAAAGATTCATTAAAACTCCACTTAGTTTTAATCTTCCCAAAAATCAATATTAATGATTATTTAACTTTCGGAAATCAAACATGTCGCATCGACAATCTACACTGTACCATTTATTTTTGCCGATATATAACCTCTAAGCTCGTATGTCTCAGAGAAAGGTGTTAAGTAAGAGAATAAATTCTCTGCCACCAAACAGATATATATTTAGCAGAGATCAACAATACGGTTTGAAATACAATGTTAGACATGTAATCCTTTTTTTAACTGGGTTCAAGAACCAATGTCATTTAAAACGCAGTTCACGATAAACCCAAAATCACAATCCATTAATAATGGAATCTTCACGGAAAACAGATCAATATATAATCGATATCAATTTCCGTATCTAACTAATAATATAAATGAAATAACGAAAAAGCCTTTTAAATTCCATATATATTAACAGTCTTCCTTCACAGAAGCCCACCTCGATTATTACTGAATCGAATTCCATTCAATTCCAGTTTAATATATTAAATTGGAAAACTTTACTTTGGAAAATTTCCGTTAAATCTTAATAAAAAGATTTATAAATTCCAAATCATCTCCTCACTGTTAATTGGGTTAAAGAACTAATGTTATTTAAAACACAGTTCACGATAAACCCAAAATCCCATTTCAATTCAATTCCAATTAGATATTAATTGGTAAATTTCTCTAAATCTTAATTAAAAGATTTATTCTTTTCTCATCGAGGTTTAAGAACGGTGTTAATAAACACATCATTCACGACAAACCCAAAATCCAATTTGATATTAAATATAAGGCTCTAAATAGAAATTATATAGGCTTATATTCAATATCAAATTTTGAAACCAACAAATATCGTATTGGGAATAACGATATATATATATATCTTCCAAATTCTTCAACAATATCCGTATAACCAAGGAATCCAATACCAAAATATTCCGAATATTGTTTCCATTCAAAACCACTCCAATTCATACATTGGAAAATCCTGCTTATTTTAAAACCCATTTTCAAATCCAATTTATTTATTTAAAAATCGTTTGGATTATTATTCGAGTTATTAACTAGTTCATTTCGATAAAAATATATTTTAATCTTCTCAAAACTAGAATTTTTCATCCAAATTCTTTCCAAATCATTTACTATGATTTTAGGTAATTTTCCCATATATTTAATAATTTTATTTAGGCCATTACGGTCGGTTTCCAATAACGACCACCGAACTGCATCCATAACGACATTTTCTGAATTTGATTTGGACATATCTTAGAATTCAGCCATTCAAATTTAAATATCTTACATTCGTTGGAAAGCTCTTTTCGATACGAACCCAATGGTTCCGGTTTTTGGAGAATCCGATGGTCGGATCTCATGTAATGTCAATTCGAAGTCAATGGTCGAAATTCACGAATGGTCGCGGTGCATTCTTTTCAGGCCATTTAATATGTATAATACATATTATATATATTTCATCGATTTCCATTTAAAACGTATTTTATAAATCGTTTTAAAAACGATTCCAACTTCATTTCGATTTTAAATCAAAACTGAATATTCCTTCATAAATTCGTTTTAAATTCATTTTAAAACGATTTCAATCTCATTTCAATTTCCAAATCAAAATTGAATATTTCATATCGTTATAATATTAAAATGATTATATTTTCAAAATATCATATTTTGAAATCACTTTTCGATGTTCATTATAAAATAAAATCGACAGAAAATCCCGTTCGTGTTAAAATGGCGTTTAACTACTTAACACGACTTCACATTTCAATATTTACTGAATATTATTTTAAAATATTCGTTATTTCTGAACTGGAATCAGACTCAATCAATTACCATATAATTTCAGTTGGATTTCAACATCACATGCATACAACAATAATGATAAACAATCACTAAAAATTCATACAACATCCAGAGTGCATTTTACAACTGCATAAGCATTAAAATAAATAATGCTTATACAGTCTGTCAACCCATCGATTGACATAACACTAATTGTCGGGATTAGTGTATATCAAATATCTTCACAATACCCGTGTGGGGTTTTCAAACAACAAATACTGATTATTATTTGTGTAGTTGGGCGATGCGTAAAACATTATCGTCCCAATCATCATCAGTTAAATAGGTGTACATAAACAAACCGTCCAGCTTGTAAATGAATGTTTATTTTATTTTATTTTCATGATAATTTTATATACATTTTATATAAATAATTTTATGTACAACAATATCAGTCAATTACAATCCACAATACAATCCAAACAATCAACCATGGTTTGTACAAAAACTAGTGTCGGGAGCTTCTAAGCCCCGTCTGCAACCTGGAATATATTTAACTGTAAAATAAATTGAGTGAGAAGGAGTTCTCATATTGGGATCCACTCCTCTATTCTTTATTGGACGGTTTTTGGATTTGCTCCAGCGCGTTGTATTCTTCACCGTGATTCCAACGTAATCTGTTTCACGCAGTTTATATTAAAAACCTCATTTTTAATAACGCTTCATATATTTAAAAATCACGTTTTTATCATTGTTATATAAATTAAAATTCACATTTTCATTTGATGTTATATAAAAATCATATTTTTGTATCTTCTGTTTCATTTTAAAAATCACATTTTTATCTTTGCTATATATATATATATATATAAATAACATTTTTGTATTAACTGTTATCTAAATTAAAAATCATGTTTTTATTTTAAAGCTATATATATAAAAACCATATTTTTATTTCAAAGTAGTTTATACAAAAACCATGTTTTAAAACTAATGTTATATATATAAAAATCATATTTTTATATTACTTTTTAAACCATGGTATTTATATTTTAAAATCATTACTATTTATATTTAAAAAATCCATGCTATTTATATTTTAAAAATCCATGCTATTTATATTTTAGAAATCCATGCTATTTATATTTTAAAATCATATTTTTAAAACCATTCTATATATGGTAAAAATCCTATTTCTATTTAAAACTATTTCATAATAAAAATCACATTTTTATTAAAGCTATTTCATTATACATTTTTATAAATTCTATTTCATTTAAAAAATCAGATTTTTTACATTGTTATAAATAATAAAAATTAGATTAAAATCAATGTTGTTTATATTTTCAAAATCAATGCTATATATAAATTAAAAATAATATTTTTAATTTAAAAATATTTCATTATAATAAAAAAGTACATTTTTATAACAACGCTATTTTATTTTTTAAACTGAAAATAAACCAATGCTTTATATATAAAATATAAAATTCAGATTTTTACTTAATTATCAAATTAGTTAAACTAATTACATAGTTTAAAAGAAAAAAATTACACTGTGTCTTCTTTGGAATGTTTAACCCCCAGGAACCCGTCATCTTCAGTATACTGCTCGACTTTGATTTCACTATCTCGCACACAGTACGAGGTGCCGGACCATGATCGGTCTCTGCCACGCGATGCGGCTCCACGGCGTCTTCCACCTTGCCCAAGTCCGGTGAACTCGAACTCGTCATTGCCAAGAAATCCGTGTTGAAACACAGTGGGTTTAAACCCAAAATTCGAGAAACCCATTAACCCAATTTCTATCATATTGGCCTCAAATAAAAGATCTCTCGAAGCACGACAAATTTCGTTTAATAAGTTTTGAAAATTATTTGGTGGATGGTAAGAAATTGGGGGGAGAAGTTTTGAACAATATGAATCGTTCATTCCATCTGGCGGCGCTTTGAATTGTGAATAGGAAGTTAGGTTTAGGGCTTATTAATATATATATATATATATATAATTTTAATTACTAAAAAGTGAGTTTCTCATTCGAACTCCAAATTGAATGCAACGACTATCGTCTCTATCTAAATACCCCTATTCCGAACACAATGGAATATGTTTCATAAGACAATTCGACTATTTCAATCAGTTTTCATCAAAATTAAAATATAAATCAATATATATTGAATTTAAACGTACATTTTAATTTACCGGGGCCACATACTGACTCCAAAAATTACGGAAAAATAAATCTAGCTATGTTTTGATGATACAATCCTAACTAAACTAATTTCGTCGAATTTGGAGACCGTTTGAAAAATGGCCATTTTTTGGTCGATTAAATTCAAATTGAAGTTGTCAAAACACTTAATTTACCACGCTCACATATTAAATCCAAAAATAATGAAATTAGAAACCTAGCAATAATTTGACATTCCGGATCCAACAAAAGTGGTTTCGTCGAAAGCGGAGATCGTTTGCAAAATGACTATTTTTAAGGGCCATATATTATATTAAAAATATATAAATTCCATAGCAACTATTTTAAATTTTAAACTGGCCATAACTTTCAATTTTTATTTTGAAATCTCAGTTTTTCACATTCGTTAGAAAGATATAATTAAACAGATTCAATTATTTCTTGTTTTACTGAAATCCGATTTATTTTGAATCTTATACATTCAATTGAAATTTAAAATCAAATTTTCAAACTACTGCGCCATTTCAGGCTCGTTTTGTAAATAAAATAAATTTATACGTTCTAACTTCGATTTAAATAAATTTGTAGTCATTATTATTTAAAATAAATCATTTAAATATTCAAAATCCATGAAAATAGCTAAAATGAAAATTTTAAATTGGTTCAGAATTTCCGGGTTGTTACAATCTCCCCCACTTAAAATCTTTTCGTCCTCGAAAAGGAACGGAGCTAAAAGTTGTTTAACTAACCAACTCAACTTTCATTCTGGCTTTCATTCTTCAACTTTTCAGTTTTAAAGAATTTTCTAATTTCTCAAAAATTTGGCTAAAACCCTAAATTTTCGAAAAATTTCGCCATAACCCCCTTTGTACGAGTTGATATTTAAAACCGCAACTTGCCTCACAGGGCCCTCACTAATCCAAAAGAAAAAGAAAAAGCCAATCGGCTCATTAAATCATCAAAACCCAATAAATTTGTAAACATGTACCTATTTGTCGGGCATACAATTTTATTCCTCTTCTTGGCTTCCATGCTATGAACTGTTCACACATATATATGTAATGCATGCAATTCCAATCAATTTTCAATTTAGTTCAATATTCGATTCGATTTGGCTAAATTTACCTTTCCATTATCATATTGGTTCTACTAATTTTATTAGTTAAACTAATAATCAAACAACACAACCAGCAATCAATTAGTTGATTTAATTTTCAAATATATTTTTAATATAATCAAAAATCATATTTTTAGTGCCAAATCACAAACAATAAATTCTACCTAAGTTTGGTTCTCACACCAGTCAATTGGAAATATATAGATATCCCACTTTCAAAACTTGAACATAAATACTGATGACGCTAGCAATTTTCAGAATCATCTCCGGGTGACTAGAGTGTGATTCTGTATCTATCCAGTATATTTGAGGCTTCATATACATGTGGATCAGACATATATTAAAAATATCTTTATACCCAATAGTCCAAAATCAATTTAAAATAAAATATTCAAGTACGAATTATAAGATTTAAATTTCAAAACTAAATTTGTTTTTATTTTTATTTTAAAAATAACACTCTTCACACTTGTTTTAGGATACTACTGATCCTTTCTCTAACGAGTCATTCTTATTGGATATTACTAATCCAATCTCTGATGAATTCTTTCGTTTGATTCTAATGTGTCTTGTTCTCGAGCTTTGTAAACCAAAGCTCTGGTACTAGCTACAACGATCCAAAATCCCCCGATCTCCGAAGAGACGGAAAAGGCCGGATTGAGTTGAGAACATGAAAAATCAGAACATAAACAATAGAACATTTCATTGTTATTACAACAATTTACATCACAGTACAAGATATCAGAGTATAAATGAATAATATACAGCAGAAAAATAACAGAGATTTAAAATACATTTCATAGCAGTGGAAAAATAATACATAACACAACTGAAAGAAATACACGAATAAAAAGCTTTCCGAATATAGCTTCAGCTGTAAATCCAGGATCCTATGAAAATAATATCTGCAAATACAAAAACTATTAGCTGCCCGTGTGGAAAATAGGGGCACCCAGAGTTTAGGTAGAAACAATAAACTCCGAGTCAGTCAAAGGACTAGTGTGAGAACTAAAACAGTTATTTGCTTGATTTTAAAGTTTGGTAAATCACAGGACCACGTCGTATAACACGGAACGAGTTTATCCCCCATGAATACCAATGCATAAAACAAACAGCGCAATGCTAAACAGAAAAATGAAGCTATTATAAGACTCAGGTCCCATCACACAATGAACACAGTCGAGGATAGAGTTTTCCCTTATAATAGCCAAATATGCTTGTTACACGAAATTTCATCTTTTATTATTACTATAAGTGAAGAAATCAACTTCAAATATAAATCATAGGCGGCGTAGGTACCATTATATTATGTCGCCATATATATATATATATATATATATATATATATATATATATTTACAAATAAAATCGAATATCACGTATTGGAAATTGGGTTTCCATCTATGAACCGAGGCAAGGTATTATCCTCATCGATTTCGGAACACACTAGCAAGTGCCTCAGGATCCCTCGCAGTGAACCCCTTGGATCTACATGGCCGGTCATTCGTCGATGATTAGTTATACCATAAACTATATATTAGCCGGTTCTATCGAACCTCTAAAATGGTCAGTCTAGTTGACCATATCGAGAGCCATTTAAGGACTTACCTCGCTCCTGGGTACCTCGTCTATCTGTCATAATAGTATGCAACATCCATATGAGTAAGCAGTTTGGGCTCCATACCATGATGTTACTCGTAGCTAGAACTAAGATATGTCCATTTCCATGCAGTCAGTATCCCGTTTTTGGTTCATACCTGGGTATGAAGCTCGCGAATTAACGCTACACAAAGCTATGCTATTTAAAGTCGTGCTTTGATCATCAACCACAAGACTCTTCTTTTCAACAAAAGCCTTGATCATTTGCAACTCAGCATGCCACACTGTCATTACATACCGTACCACTGATTTCCACCAATATATAACCTCTAAACTTGTACGTCTCAGAGAAGGGTGTTAAGCAAGAGAATAAATTCTCCACCACCAAACATATATATATTTAGTAGAGATCAACGAATACAGTATAATGGAATCAATGTCAGACACACCATACATTTGCAAGTCCGTTCTGGGTCTGAACGAAACCGGAGGCACCTTATTCCTCGTCCCATATGTCCAATATAGGAGAGAGGCCCTCGCATATCTGCTCGATCTCCAAGTACGTCTAGGCGATCACCACTTATTACCTTGTCTTGGGTGTACATCCCAATCAAGACATTAGTAATCATCCAAACGATGTGAAGATCTCCGGTCTTCAACCACCTTCTTCATCGTTGACTTATCGTTGTATTAATTATTCAGAATGGAATAAACCCGGTCTTTCCGAATAACTCGCGTATCATATAAACAAGTGCTATAAAAACACAACATACACCTCATTCCAATCCAGAATATTCTTTTATTCAAATATTCTTTCATAAATCAAACCAAATTAAGATTTTCCAAACTAGTCGGGATTAGCGCATCTTACCGAAGTAATCATTTATTTTATTTCCCAATTCCAACCTATTCATCCCATGGAGCAAAAATGATAATACTCCATATCTAACACCACGGTGTTATCGATAAAATTAGTTACCATTTCACGTTCAAATCTAGTTAAAGATTTAACTATCGCCTAGAGTAAAATTGGTGATACTCCATTCTTGATCATTTCCCAAATTTGATAATTTAAATTATCACATTCACGTTTCAATCTAATTTAAAATTAATTAAAACTCCACTTAGTTTTAATCTTCCTAAAAATCAATATGAATGATTATTTAACTTTGGAAAATCAAACATGCCGCATCGACAATCTACGCTGTACCATTTATTTCTACCGATATATGACCTCTAAGCTCGTACGTCTCAGAGAAGGGTGTTAAGCAAGAGAATAAATTCTCTGTCACCAAACAGATATATATTTAGCAGAGATCAACAGTACTGTTTGAAATACAATGTTAAACATGTAATCTTGTTTTTAACTGGGTTCAAGAACCAATGTCATTTAAAACACAGTTCACGATAAACCCAAAATCACATTCCATTAATAATGGAATCTTCACGGGAAATCGATCAATATATAATCGATATCAATTTCCATATCCGACTAATAATATAAATGGAATAACGACAAAGCCTTTTAAATTCCATATATATTAACAGTCTTCCTTCACAGAAGCTCACCATGATTATTACCGAATCGAATTCCATTCAATTCCAATTTAATATATTAAATTGGAAAACATTACTTTGGAAAATTTCCATTAAATCTTAGTAAAAAGATTTATAAATTCCAAATCATATCTTCTGTGACGGCCCGCCCCGCACCAACCGACATTTACTCCAAAAGTGCACTGTACACGTGTCCAGTTAGCACGGAACGGGTCGCCAGAAGGAAAAGGAAGAAGGAAATGAACATACAAAGAACCTGTAGAATGTCTCACAGCGCATAGAACAAAATATAATAGTAACATACTTGACATAAAACAGGAGAGACAGTGCATAAGCTGAAAATCAGAACTAAACATCATAGCAGCGGAAATTCAGAATACAGCTTATTACAACTTTCAAACTGTCTCAAAGCAAAAGTAAGATAAATGAGGTACACTACTAATGCCCAAGTAGCGACCACCAACGACACAGGGAGAATGTGTATATATATATCATACGTGGAAGCCTCCTGCCCGCCTCCGAATCAGCTACTCGCGCATCACCAGTTAACCTGTCTCTAGTCTGCTCGTGTGAGCACCCAGAGTAATAAGAGGAGACATAAAACTCTGGGTCAGACATAAAGCCTGGTATGAGCGATAAGCATCTAAAGTGAACAATAACAGGTAGACTAAAACACACCTGAACCTGGACCTGCAACCAAAGAGTTAGCACTACATACTGTACAACACTCTAAGGTATCATATCAAACGGTGTAAAGATACGGAGGTGGGGGAGGTGTGCATGTCATAATGATGGCAAACAATCAAGCATAGCATCCATCCTCACATCTCTCACTCGGTGCGTAAAGCATACGATATTCACCACTTCGATCACCCAACATACCTTGCTACGATCACTCTGCCCCCATGAAGTCATAAATGGCTCCACTGCACTGATAACGTAGCCAAAATCCTTTGCTATGTCCACTTTGCCCCATGGAGTCACAAGAACCCCACTGCACTGGCTCATAGCCTTACCAATCCTTACTATGTCCACTTTGCCACATGGAGTCACAAGAACTCCACTGCACTGGCTCATAGTCTTACTACGCATCACCTTGCCCCTCGGGTCATAATGACCCTACTGCACTGATAACGTAGTCTGCTACCATCACTTTGCCCCTCAGGTCATAATGACCCTACTGCACTGATAAGTAGCCATCACTTATTCTTGGTGGTGAATCGAAGTTATGAACGTCGGCAACTCCTTAGCACACGTCCCGCAGCAAAGTCCAACCATGAAGTGAACTCCTTGGTTCCCAACTGGATCCTGAGCTCTAACTTCCCCTATTGGACTACCTTTGCATCTCGGGTTATTGGTCAATACTGGGTCGGGTCGGGTTCCTCCTCCAGTTATCGGTTTGGGTCGGTGTCCTTCATCCGTTCGGGTCGGGTCTCCTTCTGGTGCGGTTCGGGTCGGGTATTCCTCTGCGTTCGAGTCGGATGCTTCTCTCTGGGTCGGGTCGGGTGCTTCCCTTCGGTTCGGGTCGGGTGTCCCTTCTTGGTTCGCGTTTTCGATCCGTCTTCATGCTCCCTTCATATGCTCCTATCCGATCCACTTCCGTGCTCCTGCTCTGATTCGTCTTCGTGCTTCCGATCCGATCCGTCCTCCTCAATTCGATCCGTCCTCCTCGATCCGATCCGTCTTCCTCGATCCGATCTGATCCCAGTTCAGCTAGCGTGGCCTTCCTTTTTGCCACTTTTCACAAGTGTTGAGTTCCGATCCGATCAGATTCTTTGCTCAGTTCAACATATCTGATCCGAGCCCCCTTGTCCGATCCGATCCGAACCCTGCACTGTTTTCTGAAATTATTCCAGCAAGTGTTTACGCCATTCGACGACGTTTTCGACCATTCTAACTATTGGAATCAACCACAAAGCATTTCATACAGTCATAGCAACATGCATAATCAACCACAAACATCATTCACATCAATATCATAGGTTAAAATGGATCAAACATACCCAAAATCCCATATTTCCCCTTAAGCATGTTTAGGTGAAACTAATGATAGGATTAGCAAAACTTAACCAAACCAACCCAAATTCATATTAGAGGTCTAAAACATCATTCCGAATTTTATAAACATTTTTCCAGAATTTTATTATGCTTAAATTCGCTAATTAACACTAATCACTCCTAATTAGCCATAATTAGTGCAAAACTATGCAAATCACTCACCTTAGCCACAAAATAAACTAAGATCTGAAATAATTCTCTGATTTGATGTGAAACTCAATGCCAAACAGCAGCTCCTATGTTGATTTGGTGTAGATCTTCCTTGATTAGGGGTTGCTAAGCCAAATCCTTGACCAAAAGATGATTTGGAGGTGATTTAGAGGTTGGAGGCCATTTTTAGGGATCCTTGGTGATAAGTGGAGGCTAGAAAACTGAAATGGAATGATTCTCCATCTCATTTCAGCCCTCTCATAACCCTAATCCCGAAATGGGTTATGGGCCTACTCGCTAATCACCCGATTTGGCCCGGTTAAGCAGTTTTTCAACCTCCAAACCTTGTTTCAGCCATATCTCCCAAACGGTAAGTCCGTTTGGCTAATGTAACCACTCTACGGAAAGGTAAACCATCAAACAAACCAAATGGAAGTGGTTTCAGGTCAAAATTCCTTTCCAATCAAAAGTTATGGCCAAAACAGTACCAACTAGGGGCAAAATGGTCATTTAAAAATCAATAAAAATCATGAACATGAGAAATGACTCTAATGGATGTTTCCCAAAGTTACACGACCATACGACATCATACGGGAAAGAAATAAATATTCTACGATCCCCCGATACGTAGGATACGGGTCATTACACTCTCCCCCCCTTAAGAAATTTCGCCCCCGAAATTCCCTAATCAAAACATACACAAAGGTTCCCGCATGCCTATCAACCATAAAACAACCATCAATCATGCAAAGCAAGTAAAATAAGTCTATCCTAGCATGCGGAATAACTAAATTGCAAAGTAAATCTTACCAGACAAAGAGTTCTGGATGCATCTTCCTAATGCTCTCCTCTGTCTCCCAAGTACAATCATTCTCGTCCTCGCCCCACTGAACCTTGACTAGCTTCACTGCCTTCCTTCGAAGTTGCTTCGTATCGCGCCCCACAATACGAATCGGCTTGCGGTTCCCAACCGCCTTGGGTTCTACTTCGTAGTCCTCTAACTGATCAGGTGAAATAGTCATATCTGAGTCGTGAATGAACTTCCTTAGTTAGGAAACATGAAATACATTGTGAACTCCCGCCATTTTCTCTGGTAAGCCAACTCTATATGCCAAATTCCCGACTAGTTCAAGAACAGGGAATGAGCCAACAAATCTTGGTGCCAACTTGCCTCTCCTGCCAAATCGTATCACGCTTTTCAACGGAGAAATCTCGACAAACACCAAGTCACCAACGGAGAATTTCAAGTCTCTTCTCCTCTTATCGGCATAGCTTTTCTGCCTATCTTGATCAGCTTTCATTCGTTGCTGAATGATCTTAATCTTATCTGAAGTTTCTCTCACCACATCTGGTCCAAGCACAAACTTCTCGCCAGTCTCTATCCAACATGATGGTGAGTTGCACGGTCTTCCGTACAAAGCTTCATATGGAGCCATACCAATACTGGATTGGTAGCTATTATTATATGCAAACTCTACTAGATGCAAATGGTCATCCCATGATCCACCAAAATCCAATATACAAGCTCTCAAGAGATCTTCCAATATACGATTCACCCTCTCCGTCTGACCGTCGTTCTGAGGATGATATGCGGTACTGAGATGTAATCTTGAACCTAGAGCCTCTTGTAAGCTCTTCCAAAACCCACTAGTGAACAACGGGTCTCAGTCACTCACGATGCTTTTGGGTACTCCATGAAATCTCACTACCCGCTTCATATACAATTCTGCCAACTTGGCTGCTGTCCTGGTCGATTTGACTGGTATAAATCTTGCGCTCTTAGTCAATCGATCCACAATTACCCAAATGCTATCATATCCCGATCTAGTCCTTGGTAAACCATCGATGAAATCCATCGAGACTTGCTCCCATTTCCATTCGGGAATTTCTAATGGTTGCAACAACCCACTAGGCTTCTTTTGCTCGGCTTTAACTAGCTGGCAATTCATGCATTTGGATATAAACTTCCCAACGTCTCTTTTCATCCCTTCCCAGTAGTAAGTCTGTCTCATGTCTCGATACATCTTATTACCACCGGGATGTAAAGTCAGTTTTGAGTGATGACATTCTCAAAGCACTTCATCTCTCAAACCATTCACGTTGGGCACAACTAATCTTCCATTCTTTTGAAGCCATCCATCTCGATCAAGCCCATACACATTCACCTCCTCACCAATACCCATCTCTAACTTGGAGATGATTTCTAATAGATTAGGATCGTCACTCTGGCTAGAACCAATCCGCTCTATCAAAGTGGGTCTGATCGTCAAACTAGCTAGCATAACTGGATCCAACTCGCACTTTGGTCTGAAATCAAACCCCGCGATATACTCCAGTTGCTTCCATTCAAGAAACATTGCCCCTAAGCTGGCATGTCTCCTACTCAAGGCATCGGCTACCGCATTACCTTTCCCAGGTGTATACGCGATATCAAAATCATACGAAGCCAAGAACTCTAACCATCTCTGCTGACGGAGATTCAGATCTTTCTGAGAGAAGAGATACTTTAACGATTTATGATCAGTAAACAACTCGAATCTTTCTCCCAAGAGGTAATGTCTCCACATTTTTAGCGCAAATACAATCGCTGCCAATTCCAAATCATGGGTAGGATACTTCTTCTCATGCGGCTTTAGCTGTCGACTAGCATAAGCTACAACCCTACCTCCTTGCATCAATACTGCACCCAGTCCGGTACCACAAGCATCTGTGTATACCGTCATCTCTTCATTCCCTCTAGGAATGACTAACACTGGCGCACACGTCAACCTCTCCTTTAGACTTTTGAAGGCATCCTCACACACTCCGTCCCAGACGAAGGACTGATTCTTCTTAGTCAACTGAGTCAACGGTGCTGCTATCTTGGAGAAGTCCTGGATAAACTTACGATAATATCCAGCTAATCCCAAGAAACTTCTTACATCTGTAGCATTCTTGGGCGTAGGCCAATCCTGTACCGTAGCCACCTTCGCAGGGTCCACGGCAATACCATTCTCTGAAACAACATGACCTAAGAATCTCACTTCCCTTCTCCAAAAATGACACTTAGAGAATTTCGCTTTCAATTGGTGTTTCCTCAACACCTCCTTCACTATCCTCAAGTGTCCCTTGTGTTCCTCCTCTGTCCTTGAGTAAACAAGGATATCATCCACGAACACAAGAACAAACTTATTCAACTGATCTCTGAATACTCGATTCATAAGATCCACAAAATAGGCTGGTGCATTGGTCAACCCAAATGGCATGACCAACCACTCATAAAATCTAGACAGCGTCCTGAATGCCGTCTTCGGAACACTCTCATCTACTACTCGAAGCTGATGAAATCCTGTCACGAGGTCCAACTGGGAGAACACTCTTGCTCCTTCCAGTTGATCAAACAAATCATCTACCCACGGTAGAGGATACTTATTCTTCCTCGTCACCTTATTCAACTCGCGATAGTCCACACACAAACGAAGGGAACCATCTGCCTTGGTGGCAAACACAACTGGTGCTCCCCACTCGGAGACACTCCTTCTAATAAATCCCTTCTTCAAAAGATTGCTGACTTGCACCCCGAGCTCTCGCTGCTCCCTTGGTGCCATACGACGAAGTGGCATCACTATAGGTCTGGCATCTTTCACTAAATCAATACGGAACTCAATCTCTCGGTGTGGTGGAAGCCCGGTCACCTCCTCGAAGACGTCCGGATACTGGCCAACCACAGGCACATATGACAACTCATCTTGCGGGATGTTGAGGGAATTTACAAAACTAGCCATAACCCCATCACTAGGTAGACTACCAAACACTACCCTCCGCCCATCATCCGCCCTCACTGTCACCAAAAAGCCCTCACAGTCTACCACCACCCCGTATCTTTGGAGCCAATCGACTCCCAATATAATGCCATACCCAGTAAAGCCCAAAACAAAGCAATCACATACAAACATACATCCATGACTCGATAAGACCAAATTCCTGCAAATCATACTAAGGCTAGTCGAACCACCAATCGGGTTCGTCACTATCAATGGTCTATCGACTATCTCGGGTTCCAGTCCCAACCTATCTACCAGGTCACTAGATATGAAGAAACGGGAAGCCCCAGTATCAAACAAAACTCGAACTGGTATATCATAAATAGAAAGCATACCTTGAATAACAACATTCTTTCCTTTCTCCGCCGCAGTTGGGGCATTCGACGAAGAAGGAACAGCATCAATAGCATATGCTTTCACAATCTGCTTCTCCTTAAGAGGTTGCGGACACTTATCCTTCTGATGTCCCACTTGACCACAGTTGTAGCACTTCCTTTCCGCTAGCTTGGCCCGACATTCCTTAGCATAATGGCCCTTCTTTCCACAGCTGAAGCACTCAACATCCTTCTTGCTCTTTTTCTAGCCACCTTTTGATTGGTCCTGCTTCCTCTTATTCTGAGAGTTATTCTTGCCTCCACCGCCTGCTTGCGGCTTTGGCCCTTCTGCAGATGCAGCCTCAGTTTTTGACTTAGGGTAAAGACTCTCTGACCTCAAAGCTTACCCCACGATCGATTCAAAAGTCTCATCGATGTGGTTGATAAGCCTTTCCCCCAAGTATCCATCTAAACCAGTAATGAACTTCTCATTCTTCTTTTCAGGAGTATCATTAAGAGACAGTCCATACTTCGACAAAGTGTCGAACTCAGCAATGTAATCAGAAACTGCCCTTCCATTCTGCTTGAGTTCCAAGAACCTCTTAAACAACACTGACTTCTGGGCTGCGGGGATGAACTTCTCGCTAAAGCGAGCCTTGAACTGATCCCAAGTAACTTGGTCCTCTGGAGTAGCTGTTCTAATGGCATTCCACCAATTCATCGCTCGCCCTTGCAGCTGACGAGACGCTAGCCTTCTCTTCATCACATCCTCGAGACCCAAGTCATCAAAGATACGGTCACAACTATCCATCCAGTCTTGAACATCCGTGGCCGACTCCGTTCCGTGGAACGCCTTCCCACCAAGATTAGTGTAATCTTTGCACAACTTGGCGAAATCGACCCTAAGCGCCTGCACTACTGGGCCAACACCAACTCCGGGATTGGGAATTGCCCTTTGCACTTCTCTAAGCATGTCTCTCATGAGGTTAGTAAACATTGCCCTCATGTCAGCGGCATTCCCTTGGTTGGTCCCTCTACCAGCACCCCTCGTGTCTTGGCTCATCGTTAATCTGTAAAAAGGAAACGATTAACGACCCCATAGTGGTGCTAGTGCAGTGCGACTTCATTTTTATACTACTAATAATATATACATACATAGCTTTTGAAAACCAAAGTAATCACAAATACGCGCTCTCATATACGTAATATCTCTCCCTAGTGTCTTTCCCTAGGTTAACTACACAACCTAGAGCTCTGATACCAAGTGTGACGGCCCGCCCCGCACCAACCGACATTTACTCCAAAAGTGCGCTGTACACGTGTCCAGTTAGCACGGAACGTGTCGCCAGAAGGAAAAGGAAGAAGGAAATGAACATACAAAGAACCCGTAGAATGTCTCACAGCGCATAGAACAAAATATAATAGTAACATACTTGACATAAAACAGGAGAGACAGTGCATAAGCTAAAAATCAGAACTAAACATCATAGCAGCGGAAATTCAGAATACAGCTTATTACAACTTTCAAACTGTCTCAAAGCAAAAGTAAGATAAATGAGGTACACTACTAATGCCCAAGTAGCGACCACCAACGACACAGGGAGAATGTGTATATATATCATACGTGGAAGCCTCCTGCCCGCCTCCGAATCAGCTACTCGCGCATCACCAGTTAACCTGTCTCTAGTCTGCTCGTGTGAGCACCCAGAGTAATAAGAGGAGACATAAAACTCTGGGTCAGACATAAAGCCTGGTATGAGCGATAAGCATCTAAAGTGAACAATAACAGGTAGACTAAAACATACCTGAACCTGGAGCTGCAACCAAAGAGTTAGCACTACATACTGTACAACAGTCTAAGGTACCATATCAAACGGTGTAAAGATACGGAGGTGGGGGACGTGTGCATGTCATAATGATGGCAAACAAGCAAGCATAACATCCATCCTCACATCTCTCACCCGGTGCGTAAAGCATACGATATTCACCACTTCGATCACCCAACATACCTTGCTACGGTCACTCTGCCCCATGAAGTCATAAATGGCTCCACTGCACTGATAACGTAGCCAAAATCCCTTGCTATGTCCACTTTGCCCCATGGAGTCACAAGAACCCCACTGCACTGGCTCATAGCCTTACCAATCCTTACTATGTCCACTTTGCCCCATGGAGTCACAAGAACTCCACTGCACTGGCTCATAGTCTTACTACGCATCACCTTGCCCCTCGGGTCATAATGACCCTACTGCACTGATAACGTTGTCTTGCTACCATCACTTTGCCCCTCAGGTCATAATGACCCTACTGCACTGATAAGTAGCCATCACTCATTCTTGGTGGTGAATCGAAGTTATGAACGTCGGCAACTCCTTAGCACACGTCCCGCAGCAAAGTCCAACCATGAAGTGAACTCCTTGGTTCCCAACTGGATCCTGAGCTCTAACTTCCCCTATTGGACTACCTTTGCATCTCGGGTTATTGGTCAATACTGGGTCGGGTCGGGTTCCTCCTTCAGTTATCGGTTCGGGTCGGTGTCCTTCATCCGTTCGGGTCGGGTCTCCTTCTGGTGTGGTTCGGGTCGGGAATTCCTCTGGGTTCGAGTCAGATGCTTCTCTTTGGGTCGGGTCGGGTGCTTCCCTTCGGGTCGGGTGTCCCTTCTTGGTTCGCGTTTTCGATCCGTCTTCATGCTCCCTTCATATGCTCCTATCCGATCTGCTTCCGTGCTCCTTCTCTGATTCGTCTTCGTGCTTCCGATCCGATCCGTCCTCCACGATCCGATCCGTCCTCCTTGATCCGATCCGTCTTCCTCGATCCGATCCGATCCCAATTCAGCTAGCGTGGCCTTCCTTTTTGCCACTTTTCCCAAGTGTTGGGTTCCGATCCGATTGGATTCTTTGCTCAGTTCAACATATCCGATCCGAGCCCCCTTGTCCGATCCGATCCGAACCCTGCACTGTTTTCTGAAACTATTCCAGCAAGTGTTTACGCCATTCGACGACGTTTTCGACCATTCTAACTATTGGAATCAATCACAAAGCATTTCATACAGTCATAGCAACATGCATAATCAACCACAAACATCATTCACATCAATATCATAGGTTAAAATGGATCAAACATACCCAAAATCCCATATTTCCCCTTAAGCATGTTTAGGTGAAACTAATGATAAGATTAGCAAAACTTAACCAAATTAACCCAAATTCATATCAGAGGTCTAAAACATCATTCCGAATTTTATAAACATTTTTCCAGAATTTTATTATGCTTAAATTCGCTAATTAACACTAATCACTCCTAATTAGCCATAATTAGTGCAAAACTATGCAAATCACTCACCTTAGCCACAAAATAAACTAAGATCTGAAATAATTCTCTGATTTGATGTGAAACTCAATGCCAAACAGCAGCTCCTATGTTGATTTTGTGTAGATCTTCCTTGATTAGGGGTTGCTAAGCCAAATCCTTGACCAAAAGATGATTTGGAGGTGATTTAGAGGTTGGAGGCCATTTTTAGGGATCCTTGGTGATAAGTGGAGGCTAGAAAACTGAAATGGAATGATTCTCCATCTCATTTCAGCCGTCTCATAACCCTAATCCCGAAATGGGTTATGGGCCTACTCGCTAATCACCCGATTTGGCCCGGTTAAGCAGTTTTTCAACCTCCAAACCTTGTTTCAGCCATATCTCCCAAACGGTAAGTCCGTTTGGCTAATGTAACCACTCTACGGAAAGGTAAACCATCAAACGAATCAAATGGAAGTGGTTTCAGGTCAAAATTCCTTTCCAATCAAAAGTTATGGCCAAAACAGTACTAACTAGGGGCAAAATGGTCATTTAAAAATCAACAAAAATCATGAACATGGGAAATGACTCTAATGGATGTTTCCCAAAGTTACACGACCATACGACATCATACGGGAAAGAAATAAACATTCTACGATCCCCCGATACGTAGGATACGGGTCATTACACTCTCCTCCCCTTAAGAAATTTCGCCCCCGAAATTCCCTAATCAAAACATACACAAAGGTTCCCGCATGCCTATCAACCATAAAACAACCATCAATCATGCAAAGCAAGTAAAATAAGCCTATCCTAGCATGCGGAATAACTAAATTGCAAAGTAAATCTTACCAGACAAAGAGTTCTGGATGCATCTTCCTAATGCTCTCCTCTGTCTCCCAAGTACAATCATTCTCGTCCTCGCCCCATTGAACCTTGACTAGCTTCACCGCCTTCCTTCGAAGTTGCTTCGTATCGCGCCCCACAATACGAATCGGCTTGCGGTTCCTAACCGCCTCGGGTTATACTTCGAAGTCCTCTAACTGATCAGGTGAAATAGTCATATCTGAGTCGTGAACGAACTTCCTTAGTTGGGAAACATGAAATACATTGTGAACTCCCGCCATTTTCTCTGTTAAGCCAACTCTATATGCCAAATTCCCGACTAGTTCAAGAACAGGGAATGGGCCAACAAATCTTGGTGCCAACTTGCCTCTCCTGCCAAATCGTATCACGCTTTTCAACGGAGAAATCTTGACAAACATCAAGTCACCAACGGAGAATTTCAAGTCTCTTCTCCTCTTATCGGCATAGCTTTTCTGCCTATCTTGATCAGCTTTCATTCGTTGTTGAATGATCTTAATCTTATCTGAAGTTTCTCTCACCACATCTGGTCCAAGCACAAACTTCTCGCCAGTCTCTATCCAACATGATGGTGAGTTGCACGGTCTTCCGTACAAAGCTTCATATGGAGCCATGCCAATACTGGATTGGTAGCTATTATTATATGCAAACTCTACTAGATGCAAATGGTCATCCCATGATCCACCAAAATCCAATATACAAGCTCTCAAGAGATCTTCCAATATACGATTCACCTTCTCCGTCTGACCGTCGTTCTGAGGATGATATGCGGTACTGAGATGTAATCTTGACCCAAGAGCCTCTTGTAAGCTCTTCCAAAACCCACTAGTGAACAACGGGTCTCGGTCACTCACGATGCTTTTGGGTACTCCATGAAATCTCACTACCCACTTCATATACAATTCTGCCAACTTAGCTGCTGTCCTGGTCGATTTGACTGGTATAAATCTTGCGCTCTTAGTCAATCGATCCACAATTATCCAAATGCTATCATATCCCGATCTAGTCCTTGGTAAACCATCGATGAAATCCATCGAGACTTGCTCCCATTTCCATTCGGGAATTTCTAATGGTTGCAACAACCCATCAGGCTTCTTTTGCTCGGCTTTAACTAGCTGGCAATTCATGCATTTGGATATAAACTTCCCAACGTCTCTTTTCATCCCTTCCCAGTAGTAAGTCTGTCTCATGTCTCGATACATCTTATTACCACCGGGATGTAAAGTCAGTTTTGAGTGATGACATTCTCTAAGCACTTCATCTCTCAAACCATTCACGTTGGGCACAACTAATCTTCCATTCTTTCGAAGCCATCCATCTCGATCAAGCCCATACACATTCACCTCCTCACCAATACCCATCTCTAACTTGGAGATGATTTCTAATAGATTAGGATCGTCCCTCTGGCTAGAACCAATCCGCTCTATCAAAGTGGGTCTGATCGTCAAACTAGCTAGCATAACTTGATCCAACTCGCACTTTGGTCTGAAATCAAACCCCGCGATATACTCCAGTTGCTTCCATTCAAGAAACATTGCCCCTAAGCTGGCATGTCTCCTACTCAAGGCATCGGCTACCGCATTACCTTTCCCAGGTGTATACGCGATATCAAAATCATACGAAGCCAAGAACTCTAACCATCTCTACTGACAGAGATTCAGATCTTTCTGAGAGAAGAGATACTTTAACGATTTATGATCAGTAAACAACTCGAATCTTTCTCCCAAGAGGTAATGTCTCCACATTTTTAGCGCAAATACAATCGCTGCCAATTCCAAATCATGGGTAGGATACTTCTTCTCATGCGACTTTAGCTGTCGACTAGCATAAGCTACAACCCAACCTCCTTGCATCAATACTGCACCCAGTCCGGTACCACAAGCATCTGTGTATACCGTCATCTCTTCATTCCCTTTAGGAATGACTAACACTGGCGCACGCGTCAACCTCTCCTTTAGACTTTTGAAGGCATCCTCACACACTCCGTCCCAGACGAAGGACTGATTCTTCTTAGTCAACTGAGTCAACGGTGCTGCTATCTTGGAGAAGTCCTGGATAAACTTACGATAATATCCAGCTAATCCCAAGAAACTTCTTACATCTGTAGCATTCTTGGGCGTAGGCCAATCCTGTACCGTAGCCACCTTCGCAGGGTCCACGGCAATACCATTCTCTGAAACAACATGACCCAAGAATCTCACTTCACTTCTCCAAAAATGACACTTAGAGAATTTCGCTTTCAATTGGTGTTTCCTCGACACCTCCATCACTATCCTCAAGTGTCCCTTGTGTTCCTCCTCTGTCCTTGAGTAAACAAGGATATCATCCACGAACACAAGAACAAACTTATTCAACTGATCTCTGAATACTCGATTCATAAGATCCACAAAATAGGCTGGTGCATTGGTCAACCCAAATGGCATGACCAACCACTCATAAAATCCAGACAGCGTCCTGAATGCCGTCTTCGGAACACTCACATCTGCTACGCGAAGCTGATGAAATCCTGTTGCGAGGTCCAACTGGGAGAACACTCTTGCTCCTTCCAGTTGATCAAACAAATCATCTATCCGCGGTAGAGGATACTTATTCTTCCTCGTCACCTTATTCAACTCGCGATAGTCCACACACAAACGAAGGGAACCATCTGCCTTGGTGGCAAACACAACTGGTGATCCCCACTCGGAGACACTCCTTCTAATAAATCCCTTCTTCAAAAGATTGCTGACTTGCACCCCGAGCTCTCGCTGCTCCCTTGGTGCCATACGACGAAGTGGCATCACTATAGGTCTGGCATCTTTCACTAAATCAATACAGAACTCAATCTCTCGGTGTGGTGGAAGCCCGGTCACCTCCTCGAAGACGTCCGGATACTGCCCAACCACAGGCACATCTGACAACTCATCTTGCGGGATGTCGAGGGAATTTACAAAACTAGCCATAACCCCATCACTAGGTAGACTACCAAACACTACCCTCCGCCCATCATCCGCCCTCACTGTCACCAAAAAGCCCTCACAGTCTACCACCACCCCGTATCTTTGGAGCCAATCGACTCCCAATATAATGCCATACCCAGTAAAGCCCAAAACAAAGCAATCACATACAAACATACATCCATGACTCGATAAGACCAAATTCCTGCAAATCATACTAAGGCTAGTCGAACCACCAATCGGGTTCGTCACTATCAATGGTCTATCGACTATCTCGGGTTCCAGTCCCAACCTATCTACCAGGTCACTAGATATGAAGGAACGGGAAGCCCCAGTATCAAACAAAACTCGAACTGGTATATCATAAATAGAAAGCATACCTTGAATAATAACATTCTTTCCTTTCTCCGCCGCAGTTGTGGCATTCGACGAAGAAGGAACAGCATCAATAGCATATGCTTTCACAATCTGCTTCTCCTTAAGAGGTTGCGGACACTTATCCTTCTGATGTCCCACTTGACCACAGTTGTAGCACTTCCTTTCCGCTGGCTTGGCCCGACATTCCTTAGCATAACGGCCCTTCTTTCCACAGCTGAAGCACTCAACATCCTTCTTGCTCTTTTTCTGGCCACCTTTTGATTGGTCCTGCTTCCTCTTATTCTGAGAGTTATTCTTGCCTTCACCGCCTGCTTGCGGCTTTGGCCCTTCTGCAGATGCAGCCTCAGTTTTTGACTTAGGGTAAAGACTCTCTGACCTCAAAGCTTTCCCCACGATCGATTCAAAAGTCTCATCGATGTGGTTGATAAGCCTTTCCCCCAAGTATCCATCTAAACCAGTAATGAACTTCTCATTCTTCTTTTCAGGAGTATCAATAAGAGACAGTCCATACTAGGACAAAGTGTCGAACTCAGCAATGTAATCAGAAACTGCCCTTCCATTCTGCTTGTGTTCCAAGAACCTCTTAAACAACACTGACTTCTGGGCTGCGGGAATGAACTTCTCGCTAAAGCGAGCCTTGAACTGATCCCAAGTAACTTGGTCCTCTGGAGTAGCTGTTCTAATGGCATTCCACCAATTCATCGCTCGCCCTTGCAGCTGACGAGACGCTAGCCTTCTCTTCATCGCATCCTCGAGACCCAAGTCATCAAAGATACGGTCACAACTATCCATCCAGTCTTGAACATCCGTGGCCGACTCCGTTCCGTGGAACGGCTTCCCACCAAGATTAGTGTGATCTTTGCACAACTTGGCGAAATCGACCCTAGGCGCCTGCACTACTGGGCCAACACCAACTCCGGGATTGGGAATTGCCCCTTGCACTTCTCTAAGCATGTCTCTCATGAGGTTAGTAAACATTGCCCTCATGTCAGCGGCATTCCCTTGGTTGGTCCCTCTACCAGCACCCCTCGTGTCTCGGCTCATCGTTAATCTGTAAAAAGGAAACGATTAACGACCCCATAGTGGTGCTAGTGCAGTGCGACTTCATTTTTATACTACTAATAGTATATACATACATAGATTTTGAAAACCAAAGTAATCACAAATACGCGCTCTCATATACGTAATATCTCTCCCTAGTGTCTTTCCCTAGGTTAACTACACAACCTAGAGCTCTGATACCAAGTGTGACGGCCCGCCCCACACCAACCGACATTTACTCCAAAAGTGCGCTGTACACGTGTCCAGTTAGCACGGAACGGGTCGCCAGAAGGAAAAGGAAGAAGGAAATGAACATACAAAGAACCTGTAGAATGTCTCACAGCGCATAGAACAAAATATAATAGTAACATACTTGACATAAAACAGGAGAGACAGTGCATAAGCTGAAAATCAGAACTAAACATCATAGCAGCGGAAATTCAGAATACAGCTTATTACAACTTTCAAACTGTCTCAAAGCAAAAGTAAGATAAATGAGGTACACTACTAATGCCCAAGTAGCGACCACCAACGACACAGGGAGAATGTGTATATATATATCATACGTGGAAGCCTCCTGCCCGCCTCCGAATCAGCTACTCGCGCATCACCAGTTAACCTGTCTCTAGTCTGCTCGTGTGAGCACCCAGAGTAATAAGAGGAGACATAAAACTCTGGGTCAGACATAAAGCCTGGTATGAGCGATAAGCATCTAAAGTGAACAATAACAGGTAGACTAAAACATACCTGAACCTGGACCTGCAACCAAAGAGTTAGCACTACATACTGTACAACACTCTAAGGTACCATATCAAACGGTGTAAAGATACGGAGGTGGGGGACGTGTGCATGTCATAATGATGGCAAACAAGCAAGCATAGCATCCATCCTCACATCTCTCACTCGGTGCGTAAAGCATACGATATTCACCACTTCGATCACCCAACATACCTTGCTACGATCACTCTGCCCCATGAAGTCATAAATGGCTCCACTACACTGATAACGTAGCCAAAATCCTTTGCTATGTCCACTTTGCCCCATGGAGTCACAAGAACCCCACTGCACTGGCTCATAGCCTTACCAATCCTTACTATGTCCACTTTGCCCCATGGAGTCACAAGAACTCCACTGCACTGGCTCATAGTCTTACTACGCATCACCTTGCCCCTCGGGTCATAATGACCCTACTGCACTGATAACGTAGTCTTGCTACCATCACTTTGCCCCTCAGGTCATAATGACCCTACTGCACTGATAAGTAGCCATCACTCATTCTTGGTGGTGAATCGAAGTTATGAACGTCGGCAACTCCTTAGCACATGTCCCGCAGCAAAGTCCAACCATGAAGTGAACTCCTTGGTTCCCAACTGGATCCTGAGCTCTAACTTCCCCTATTGGACTACCTTTGCATCTTGGATTATTGGTCAATACTGGGTCGGGTCGGGTTCCTCCTCCAGTTATCGGTTCGGGTCGGTGTCCTTCATCCGTTCAGGTCGGGTCTCCTTCTGGTGCGGTTCGGGTCGGGTATTCCTCTGGGTTCGAGTCAGATGCTTCTCTTTGGGTCGGGTCGGGTGCTTCCCTTCGGGTCGGGTCAGGTGTCCCTTCTTGGTTCGCGTTTTCGATCCGTCTTCATGCTCCCTATATATGCTCCTATCTGATCCGCTTCCGTGCTCCTGCTCTGATTCGTCTACGTGCTTCCGATCCGATCCGTCCTCCTCGATCCGATCCGTCTTCCTCGATCCGATCCCAGTTCAGCTAGCGTGGCCTTCCTTTTTGCCACTTTTCCCAAGTGTTGGGTTCCGATCCGATCGGATTCTTTGCTCAGTTCAACATATCCGATCCGAGCCCCCTTGTCCGATCCGATCCGAACACTGCACTATTTTCTGAAACTATTCCAGCAAGTGTTTACGCCATTCGACGACGTTTTCGACCATTCTAACTATTGGAATCAATCACAAACATTTCATACAGTCATACCAAAATGCATAATCAACCACAAACATCATTCACATCAATATCATAGGTTAAAATGGATCAAACATACCCAAAATCCCATATTTCCCCTTAAGCATGTTTAGGTGAAACTAATGATAGGATTAGCAAAACTTAACCAAATTAACCCAAATTCATATCAGAGGTCTAAAACATCATTCCGAATTTTATAAACATTTTTCCAGAATTTTATTATGCTTAAATTCGCTAATTAACACTAATCACTCCTAATTAGCCATAATTAGTGCAAAACTATGCAAATCACTCACCTTAGCCACAAAATAAACTAAGATCTGAAACAATTCTCTGATTTGATGTGAAACTCAATGCCAAACAGCAGTTCCTATGTTGATTTGGTGTAGATCTTCCTTGATTAGGGGTTGCTAAGCCAAATCCTTGACCAAAAGATGATTTGGAGGTGATTTAGAGGTTGGAGGCCATTTTTAGGGATCCTTGGTGATAAGTGGAGGCTAGAAAACTGAAATGGAATGATTCTCCATCTCATTTCAGCCCTCCCATAACCCTAATCCCGAAATGGGTTATGGGCCTACTCGCTAATCACCCAATTTGGCCCGGTTAAGCAGTTTTTCAACCTCCAAACCTTGTTTCAGCCATATCTCCCAAACGGTAAGTCCGTTTGGCTAATGTAACCACTCTACGGAAAGATAAACCATCAAACGAATCAAATGGAAGTGGTTTCAGGTCAAAATTCCTTTCCAATCAAAAGTTATGGCCAAAACAGTACCAACTAGGGGCAAAATGGTCATTTAAAAATCAACAAAAATCATGAACATGGGAAATGACTCTAATGGATGTTTCCCAAAGTTACACGACCATACGACATCATACGAGAAAGAAAGAAATATTCTACGATCCCCCGATACGTAGGATACGGGTCATTACATCTTCATTGTTAATTGGGTTAAAGAACTAATGCTATTTAAAACACAGTTCACGATAAACCCAAAATCCCATTTCAATTCAATTCCAGTTAAATATTAATTGGTAAATTTCTCTAAATCTTAATTAAAAGATTTATTCTTTTCTCATCGGGGTTTAAGAACGGTGTTAATAAAGACACCATTCACGACAAACCTAAAATCCAATTTGATATTAAATACAAGGCTCTAAATAGAAATTATATCGGCTTATTCGATATCAAATTTTGAAACCAACAAATATCGTATTGGAAATAACGATATATATATCTTCCAAATTCCTTAGCAATATCTGTATAATTACGGAATCCAATACCAAAATATTTCGAAGATTATTTCCATTCAAAACCATTCCAATTAATACATTGGAAAATTTTGCTTATTTTAAAACCCATTTTCAAATCCAATTTATTTATTTATTTAAAAATCGTTTGGATTATTATTCTAGTTATTAACTAGTTCATTTCAATAAAAATATATTTTTATCTTCTCAAAACTAGATTTTTTCATCCAAATTCTTTCCAAATCATTTATTATGATTTTAGATAATTTTCCCATATTTTTAATAATTTTATTTAGGCTATTACAATCGGTTTCCAATAACGACCACCGAACTGCATTCATAGCGACCTTTTCTGAATTTGATTTAGAAATATCTTAAAATCCAACCATTCAAATTTAAATCCCTTATATTCGTTGGAAAGCTCTATTCGATACGAACCCAACGGTTCTAGTTTTAGGATAATCCGACGGTCGGATCTCCTGTAATGTCAATTCGAAGTCAATGGTCGAAATTCGCGAGCGGTCGCTGCGCGGCGCGTTCTATTTAGGCCATTTAATATATATTATATATATTTCGTCGATTTCCATTTAAAACGTATTTTATAAATCGTTTTAGGTTCATTTTAAAAACGATTCCAACTTCATTTCGATTTTAAATCAAAACTGAATATTCCTTTATAAATTCGTTTTAAATTCATTTTAAAATGATTTCAATCTCACTCCAATTTTCAAATCAAAATTGAATATTTCATGTCATTATAATATTAAAATTATAATATTTTCAAAATATCAGATTTTGAAATCACTTTTCGATATTCATTATAAAATAAAATCAACAGAAAATCCCGTTCGTGTTAAAATGACGTTTAACTACTTAACACGACTTCACATTTCAATATTTACTGAATATTATTTTAAAACATTCGTTAATTTTGAACTGGAATCAGACTCAATCAATTACCATATAATTTCAGTTATATGGATTTCAACATCACATATATACAACAATAATGATAAATAATCATTAAAAATTCAAACAACATCCAGAGTGCATTTTACAACTGTATAAGCATTAAAATAAATAACGCTTATAAAGTCTGTCAACCCATCTTTTGACATACCACTAATTATTGGGATCAGTGTATGTCCAATATCATCCCAATACCCGTGTGGGGTTTTCAAACAACAAATACTGATTATTATTTGTGCAGTTGGGTGATGTGTAAAATATTATCGTCCCAATCATCATCAGTTAAATAGGTGTACATAAACAAACCGTCCGGCTTGTAAATGAATATTTATTTTCATTTCATGATAATTTTATATATATTATATAAATAATTTTATATACAACAATATCAATCAATTACAATCCACAATACAATCCAAACAAACAATCAACCATGGTTTGTACAAAAAGTAGTGTCGGGGGCTTCTAAGTCCCGTCTGCAACCTAGAATATATTTAACTGTAAAATAAATTGAGTGAGAAGGAGTTCTCATATTGGGATCCACTCCTCCATTCTTTATTGGATGGTTTTTGGATTTGCTCCAGCGCGTCCTATTCTTCACCGTGATTCCAACGTAATCTGTTTCACGTAGTTTATATTAAAAATCACATTTTTATCATTGTTATATAAATTAAAAATCACATTTTTATTTGATGTTCTTATATATAAAAATCATATTTTTGTATCTTCTATTTCATTTTAAAAATCACATTCTTATCTATGTTATATATATAAAAATAACATTTTTGTATTAACTGTTATCTAGATTAAAAATCATGTTTTTATTTTAAAGCTATATATATATATATATATAAACAATATTTTTATTTCAAAGTGGTTTATACAAAAACTATATTTTAAAACTAATGTTATATATATAAAAATCACTTTTTTTATACTATGTTATATGTATATAAAAATCATATTTTTTTTTTTTTTTAAAACCATGCTATTTATATTTTAAAATCATTGCTATTTATATTTTAAAAATCCATGCTATTTATATTTTAAAAATCCATGCTATTTATATTTTAAAATCATATTTTTAAAACCATTCTATATATGGTAAAAATCCTATTTTTATTTAAAACTATTTCATAATAAAAATCACATTTTTATTAAAGCTATATCATTATAAAAATTACACTTTTATAAATTCTATTTCATTTAAAAAATCAATTTTTTTTTACATTGTTATAAATAATAAAAATAAGATTAAAATCAATGTTGTTTATATTTTCAAAATCAATGCGATATATAAATTAAAAATCATATTTTTAATTTAAAAATATTTTATTATAATAAAAATAATTACATTTTTATAACAACGTTATTTTATTTTTTAAACTGAAAATAAATCAATGCTTTATATATAAAATATAAAATTTGGATTTTTACTCAATTATCAAATTAGTTAAACTAATTACATAGTTTAAAAGAAAAAAATTACACTGTGTCTTCTTTGCAATGTTTAACCCCCCAGGAACCCGTCATCTTTAGTATGTTGCTCGACCTTGATTCACCATCTCGCACGCAGTACGAGGCGCCAGACCATGATCGGTCCCTGCCACGCGATGCGCCTCTACGACGTCTTCCACCTCACCCAAGTCCGGCGAACTCCAACTCGCCATTGCCAAGAAATCCGCGTTGAAACGCAGTGGGTTTAAACCCAAAATTTGAGAAACCCGTTAACCCAATTTCGATCATATTGGCCTCAAATTAAAGATCTCTCGAAGCACTACAAATTTCGTTTAATAAGTTTTGAAAATTATTTTGTGGATTGAAAGAAATTGGGGAGAGAAGTTTTGAACGATATGAATCGTTCGTTCCATCTGGGGGCACTATGAATTGTGAAGAGGAAGTTAGGTTTAGGGTTTATTAATATATATATATATATATGTATTAATTCCCAAAAAGTGAGTTTTCCCATTCGAACTCCAAATTGAACCCAACGACTATCGTTCCTAGCTAAATACCCCTATTCCAAACACAATGGAATATGTTTCGTAAGCCAATTCGATTGTTTCAGTCAGTTTTAATCAAAATTAAAATATAAATCAATATATATTGAATTCAAACGTACATTTTAATTTACCGGGGCCACATACTGACTCCAAAAATTATGGAAAAATAAATCTTGCTATGTTTTGACGATACAGTCCTAAAAAAACTAATTTCGTCGAATTTGGAGACCGTTTGAAAAATGGTCATTCTGGTCGATTAAATTCAAACTGAAATTGTCAAAACACATTTAAATTTACCACGCTCACATATTAAATCCAAAATTATGAAACTTGAAACCTAGCAATAAATTGACATTCCGGATCCAACATAAGTGGTTTCATCAAAAACGGAGATCGTCTGCAAAATGACTATTTCAAGGGTCATATATTATACTAAAATATATATATGAATTCCATAGCGACTATTTTATATGTTAAACTGGCCATAACTTTCAATTTTTAGTATGAAATCTCGGTTTTTCACATTCGTTAGAAAGATATAATTAAACAGGTTCAAATATTTCTTATTTTACTGAAATCCGATTTATTTTGAATCCTGTACATTCAATTGAAATTTAAAATCGAATTTTCAAACTACTGCGCCATTTCAGGCTCGTTTTATAATTAAAATAAATTTATACATTCTAACTTCGATTTAAATAAATTTTTAGTCGTTATTATTTAAAATAAATCATTTTAAATATTCAAAATCCATTAAAATAGCTAAAATAAAAAATTTAAATTGGTTCAGAATTTTCGGGTTGTTACAAAAATTAAATGCTTAGTTTTGACATAAAACGGACTCAAATTTGATTTCTAATCACTTTTATGTGTCACTTGAACGTGTCATTATCCTTCTTTAAAATAACTTCAAAGGTGCATGATTGCTGATGCATAATTATTATTTATTTCTAACTTGAGATTAGAGCTTCTTAGCAGCCAAAAGAAATGCGTAAAAACTATAATGTATTAAAACTTAAAAGACTATTAATTTGAAGTTATGTTTTGAGCGAAAATAAGTTGTAATTAATATGTAACAAACATAAATTGAGTTAAGCGTGCATGTACTATAATTAGATTCCCATGCTTAGAAGATTGAGATGAATGATCTTTATTCAACTCGCTAAAATTAACTCAATAAAAAGAAAGAAAAGGAAAAACGGGCATTTCTCTATTTTACAAAGGTTTTCTTCAATATTTATGCATCATGTGTGGTTTACTTTATGTTGTTTGGGTATCATTATTTATCCAGTTAAAGTGCATGATCGATTGTATTTGAGTCATTAACCATGATATATACTTGTCAGCTAAACTTACCATTGAGAAATATAATTGATAAAGCTAAAAATTAAGACAACAAATTAGTCAATCAAAGCCAGTTTCTAATGTCATGTTTACTATTATGATCAAATACGACTTTCAACAGTATGGCTGAATCTTCTAAAATGGATAAGTCCCTATATGTGCATGCTAAAGTTTAGACCATTTAAGTAATAAGTGAAATTATCAAATTTTATAAGAGAGACAAAATCATTTTTGAAAAAAAAAGTATAACAAGTATCTATCTTATATAAGAAACTATATTCAGAAGAAAAAGTTTTTAAATGACACTATAGCTCTCAACATCATAGAACAACACTTCACCGCTAAGATTTTCAATACCAACAAATGTGTGAAAAGATATGTAGTATATAATGAGAATAATATTAAGCAAAGTTACATGGATAAAATCGAAAAAGTATTTACCTAGTTAGATGTGTGTAAGATCTTTTAGGTGTTGTATCTGCATGTTCTAATCCAAGGTATTTCTCCCATCGGCCTTCCATATTTCTTTATGTTGTAATGCAAAGAGAAAGAGAAGGAAAAAACCAAATGGACAATGTCTGCAAAATAGAAGTAAAACTAAAATGAAATCAGGAGGAATGGGAAATGAAAACATACTTGAAATTGGGACGACCAAGTAACCTAAATGCAAATTTCTGCTACAATATTAGAACAAGTATGTTTATTATAAATATTATATCATTTATGCACTATATTGGGAAATAGGTTTTCAGAATTGAACTTGAGGGAAATGAGAAACTCATCAATATATTATAGTTATTTTCCCATACACATCAAAGATACGTGAATTACTAGAACTCAATTCTTCTTAATGCAAGTATCCAATCAACTGCCATTATAACCCGACTTTTGGATATAGAATCGTGTTCGGTATTGCATCTCCATCATAAATGATGATGAGTCATGAACAATCTATTAGCAATACATTTCGGCTATGCAAACAAAATTTCAGGCAGCTTATTTAGAGAAGCCTAAAAGCTAAGCATTTATGTTAAACTAAGTTCACAGCTGGTAGTGTGTAACCAAACTTGAATATAAATTTTTAAATCTTTCATATAGGAATTATGTAGGAAGAACAAGTCCTATTAAGTTGTTATCGAGTTGTTAGCAATAACGGAAAGCTAAATTTACTACTAAGTAAAATACGGCTGCGGCGGTGGTAATAATAATCAAACAACAGAATAGATAAGAGAAAGTTTAGGTATATCAACTTTAAACATAACATGAAATTCAAAGCTTCCTATAAATCGTATACACATAGCAGTCTTTTGCCTAACTACACAACCCTGAAGCAAGTCGATAGACATGTGTATGAATAAAAAAAACTATCTTGCTTACGCATATGCAATATCCAACCTAAATACAAAAAGTAAACATCACAAATAGAGAAGTGAGAAACACTTAAGAAGAATGATGGCACATACTTCATAATCAATATGAATATTCATATACTTTCAAGACAACAAATTAAACAAGATTTGTGTATACATATTGTTTTAAAATGCTACAAAAATTCATCTTGTATAGCGCGTTCTGTCAACTACTGCAAAACCTCGTATATCAGTATGAAGTGAGAAACCAATTTAGTAATTGTAGAAGTAAAGACTGTAGTATAGTTCTTGAATCATTAGCGAATAAAGTTGTAATAACACATACTATTTCTAGATAAGTGGAAGGTTCTTGGTACTCTTATAGTATCGTGCAAGGCGGTTAATCCTACTTTCAATAAAGATGAGTCTGAACTTGGAATCCTTGTCTTCCTGTTCTTATCTAAATGCTTTCTAATAGTAACTGCCTTTTTAATCAAATGGTACATATCCCCAGGAATCTTAGGGGAAAGTCCTGTGAAACATCATACAGTATAATCAGTTAAGTCTTCCTATGTATTATGAACACACAAACACATACACACAGATACATATTTACAAACATTATTGTGTGTACATGCATAAAAAGTAAAAGACACAGAAGGGACTCATAATGATACCCAAAAAAATATAAATCAACCTTTGGATTTTGTTGTTCTTAACATAAAGGATTGAATTCAAGAAAAATTTAATGATTTAGATATGTCACAAACTGTGTCACCAATTTGAATCCAAGTAGAATTTTTGACAAGTATATATGTATTTAGGTGTGCGTACACACATAAATTCCGAATTTGTCATTTATTCTTTATTCAATATGTAGAATCATTCATCAAAAAAGATGTTGTCAAATCACAATAAGCATAAGAATACACTAAACATGCCAGTTTTATAATCAATTATCATTCACCAAAGAAAGATGTTCTGAAAGCACAACAAGCATAAGAATACACCAAATATGACAAGTATTCAAAAATACATCAAGGCAACGAGTTTCTGTGAAATGAAAAATGAAAAAATGACATAGATTATATTGATTTCTAATAAAATCTTTACCCAAGAATTATTCATATATAGTATATAAATGATGAAACACACGTAGTAAACTATATTCCAACCACCAAATTTGTTGAGTTAAACCTTAAAGGATATGATAAAGTTGCCTTTCCACATTTTTAGATCCATTTTTCTCTCAAATCCACATCTTTTTCAAATCTATGTTAAATATCAAACTCCGTTGTCAAAATTCTAAAATACAATTTAAGTTATAGACATGTGGTGAAGGGAACAAAACAAAAATGAACTATTATAGCTGATTGCTTTTGGGGACTGTTTATTGGCAATCCAATTTTAGACACAAGGGGTATCTTTTTATTTTATTTTACTATGTTAGTAGCCATAGAAAGTGAATACTGCAATATAATTCTTGAATCATTAGCGAATAAAGTCAAATACTCAATCACAATTTCAGAACGAAAATAATGAAGTCTAATACTAAATCAAAATTTCAATTTAGACATCGAAACAAAATCAAAAGTGATTTAGGTCAACATCGCTATCAGTAATCAAAAAAACGAAAAGGGGAAAGAGCCCTCAGGGGCGGAAAAGGAGAAGAAAAGAAAAATAGGAAGAGGCAGCGGAAACAAACCTATATTGAAGACTCTAGGACGTAGAGGTGGACATTAGCTCCTTGTGAGAACTAGGGTATGGGAGAAGAAGTGAGAGCAGGGAAGAAAAAATAAATAACGTGAAATGAAAAATGTGCAGGAAC
Source organism: Allium sativum (assembly GCA_030737875.1). Classification (NCBI taxonomy): domain Eukaryota; kingdom Viridiplantae; phylum Streptophyta; class Magnoliopsida; order Asparagales; family Amaryllidaceae; genus Allium; species Allium sativum. The sequence goes on along the minus strand of CM060922.1, from coordinate 733,651,084 downwards.
CAAAAATTAAGGGCGCTAGTTCCCTAATTCATTTTTGGCTGTGTTTCTTGTTATAGGGAAAAGGGTAGAAATGTCAATTGTTGCAATTCCATAACAAACGTTGTTATATAATGTAAATAATACCTACTTTTCTTGTAGTGAAAGTATTAGTCTCTCGATACCATCGTTCGACAAAAGCAGATATTAAGTTCTTGTTCACAATCCTATAACAACAACTAATAATAGGAAACAATCCAGACGATTCTATAATGTTTCTAAATCTAATAGCATTATTTGGCATCGACCATTCGACTACCTTGTGTGCATGATTGACGCATGTGAGTGATGATCATTCCTATAATTAAAATAAAAAACTATTACAATAGAGTAAATGTAAGAAACTAAACAAAAAGATTTAAATTAAATTAAACTACCTCGCCCGTCCATTCCGTCCATACATTGAATGCAACATAAGTATCGAATTCCATAATGACATCACTAATTCTTGGCCCACCATATTCAATTATAGGTTGGCTAGCTTCATCTTCTTCCTCAGGTTCATTATCAGTCTTAGTCTCATCATCATCTGCTCCTCCTCTTTGTGACGGCCCGCCCCGCACACACCGACATTTACTCCAAAAGTGCGCTGTACACATGTCCAGTTAGCATGGAACGGGTCGCCAGAAGGAAAAGGAAGAAGAAAATGAACATACAAGGATCCTATAGAATGTCTCACAGCGAATAGAACAAAATATAATAATAACATACTTGACATAAAACAGGAGAGACAGTGCATAAGCTGAAAATCAGAACTAAACATCATAGCAGCGGAAATCCAAAATACAGCTTATTACAACTTTCTAACTGTCTCAAAGCAAAGGTAAGATAAATGAGGTACACTACTAATGCCCAAGTAGCGACCACCAACGACACAGGGAGAATGTGTGTATATATATATCATACATGGAAGCCTCTTGCCCGCCTCCGAATCAGCTACTCGCACATCACCAGCTAACCTGTCTCTAGTCTGCTCGTGTGAGCACCCAGAGTAATAAGAGGAGACATAAAACTCTGGGTCAGACATAAAGCCTGGTATGAGCGATAAGCATCTAAAGTGAACAATAACAGGTAGACTAAAACATACCTGAACCTGGACATGCAACCAAAGAGTTAGCACTACATACTGTACAACACTCTAAGGTATCATATCAAACAGTGTAAAGATACGGAGGTGGGGGAGGTGTGCATGTCATAATGATGGCAAACAATCAAGCATAGCATCCATCCTCACATCTCTCACTTGGTGCATAAAGCATACGATATTCGCCACTTCGCTCACCCAACATTCCTTGCTACGATCACTTTGCCCCATGAAGTCATAAATGGCTTCACTGCACTGATAACGTAGCCACAAATCCTTCACTATGTTCACTTTGCCCCATGGAGTCACAAGAACCCCACTGCACTGGCTCATAGCCTTACCAATCCTTACTATGTCCACTTTGCCACATGGAGTCACAAGAACCCCACTGCACTGGCTCATAGTCTTACTACGCATCACCTTGCCCCTCGGGTCGTAATGACCCTACTGCACTGATAACGTAGTCCTGCTACCATCACTTTGCCCCTCAGGTCATAATGACCCTACTGCACTGATAAGTAGCCATCACACATTCTTGGTGGTGAATCGAAGTTATGAACGTCGACAACTCCTTAGCACACGTCCCGCAGCAAAGTCCAACCATGAAGTGAACTCATTAGTTCCCCACTGGTTCCGGGATCCTGAGCTCTAACTTCCATTTGGACTACCTTTGCATCTCGGGTTATTGGTCATCACCCTCGAATCGGATCGGGTCAGCCTTCACATTCTTCATCGGATCGGATCGGCCTTAGGCATTCGGATCGGGTCGCGCCTCCTGCATCGGATCGGGTCGTGGTCCTCCAGGTGATCAGGTCGCACTCCCCCATCGTCTCGTGAATCCAGTCTCCATCGAATCGGGTCTCCACTTCTGGTCGGATCGTGAATACCCCATACGGATCGGATCACGCTCCTCCATCGTCTCGTTGTGCATCGGATCGTGTATGCTGCCTTCCTCTAGTCGGATTGTGATACGAAGCACGAGTGGATCGGATCGGGTAGCAGTTCACGGTTGTTGCTCGTGGGCCTTGCACAGATGGTTCGGTTCGGAGGAGATGACTCGACTCGTGGGGATGTCCCACGATCCCATAGGACGATCCGATCGTCCCTCAACCCCCTATGCGATCTGAATCCCTGCACCTTGTCCAGCGAGCTGTTTACGCCCCTCGACGGCGTTTTCGACCATTCCAACTATTCTAAACAGTCACAAAGCAATTCATACAGTCATAGCAACGTGCATAATCAACCACAAACATCCAAACATCAATATGATAGGTAAAAATGGATCAAACATACCCAAAATCCCATATTTGCCCTTAAGCATGTCTAGGTGAAGCTAATGATAGGATTAGTAAATCTTAACCAAATTAACCCAAATTCATATCAGAGGTCTAAAACATCATTCCGAATTTTATAAACATTTTTCCAGAATTTTATCATGTTTAAATTCGCTAATTAACACTGATCACCCCTAATTAGCCATAATTAGTGCAAAACTAAGCAAATCACTCACCTTAGCCACAAAATAAACTAAGATCTGAAATAATTCTCTGATTTGATGCGAATTTCAATACCAAACAGCAGCTCCTTTGTTGATTTGGTGAAGATCCTCCTTGATTAGGGGTTGCTAAGCCAAATCCTTAACCAAAAGATGATTTGGAGGTGATTTAGAGGTTGGAGGCCATTTTTAGGGATCCTTGGTGATAAGTGGAGGCTAGATAACTGAAAGGGAATGATTCTCCATCTCATTTCAGCCCTCCTATAACCCTAATCCCGAAATGGGTTATGGGCCTACTCACTAATCACCCGATTTGGCCCGGTTAAGCAGTTTTTCACACTCCAAACCTTGTTTCAGCCATATCTCCCAAACGGTAAGTCCGTTTGGCTAATGTGACCACTCTACGGAAAGAGAAACCATCAAACGAATCAAATGGAAGTGGTTTCAGGTCAAAATTCCTTTCCAACCAAAAGTTATGGCCAAAACAGTACCAACTAGGAGCAAAATGGTCATTTAAAAATCGACAAAAATCATGAACATGGGAAATGACTCTAATAGATGTTTCCCAAAGTCACATGACCATACGACTTCATATGGGAAATAAATAAATATTCTACGATCCCTCGATGCGTAGAATGCGGGTCATTACACTCTCCCCCCTTAAGAAATTTCGCCCCCGAAATTCCCTAATCCAAACACACACAAAGGTCCCGCATGCCTATCAATCATAAAACAACACCCAAACATGCAAAACAAGCAAAGCAAGTCTATCCTAGCATGCGGAAAACTAAATCGCAAAGTAAATCTTACCAGGCAAAGAGTTCTGGATATGCCTTCCTAATGCTCTCCTCTGTCTCCCAAGTACAATCATTCTCGTTCTCGCCCCACTGAACCTTGACTAGCTTCACCTCTTTCCTTCGAAGTTGCTTCGTATCGTGCCCCACAATACGAATCGGCTTGCGGTTCCCAACCGCCTCGGGTTCTACTTCGAAGTCCTCTAACTGATCAGGTGAAATAGTCATATCTGAGTCGTGAACGAACTTCCTTAGTTGGGAAACATGAAATACATCGTGAACTCCCGCCATTTTCTCTGGTAAGCCAACTCTATATGCCAAATTCCCGACAAGTTCAAGAACAGGGAATGGCCCAACAAATCTTGGTGCCAACTTACCTCTCCTGCCAAATCGTATGACGCTCTTCAATGGAGAGATCTTGACAAACACCAAGTCACCAACAGAGAATTTCAAGTCTCTTCTCCTCTTATCAGCATAACTCTTCTGCCTATCCTGAGTAGCTTTCATTCGTTGTTGAATGATCTCGATCTTATCCGACGTTTCTCTCACCACATCTGGTCCAAGCACAAACTTTTCGCCAGTCTCTATCCAACATGATGGTGAGTTGCACGGTCTTCCGTACAAAGCTTCATATGGAGCCATACCGATACTGGATTGGTAGCTATTATTATATGCAAACTCTACTAGATGCAAATGGTCATCCCATGATCCACCAAAATCCAATATACAAACTCTCAAGAGATCTTCCAATATACGATTCACTCTCTCCGTCTGACCGTCGGTCTGAGGATGATATGCGGTACTGAGATGTAATCTTGACCCTAGAGCCTCTTGTAAGCTCTTCCAAAACCCACTAGTGAACAACGGGTCTCGGTCACTCACAATGCTTTTGGGTACTCCATGAAATCTCACTACCCACTTCATATACAATTCTTCCAACTTGGCTGCTGTCCTGGTCGATTTGACTGGTATAAATCTTGCGCTCTTAGTCAATCGATCCAAAATTACCCAAATGCTATCATATCCCGATCTAGTCCTTGGTAAGCCATCGATGAAATCCATCGAGACTTGCTCCCATTTCCATTCGGGAATTTCTAATGGTTGCAAAAACCCACTAGGCTTCTTTTGCTCGGCTTTAACTAGCTGGCAATTCATGCACTTAGATATAAACTTCCCAACGTCTCTTTTCATCCCTTCCCAGTAGTAAGTCTGTCTCATGTCTCGATACATCTTATTACCACCGGGATGTACAGTAAGTTTTGAGTGATGACATTCTCTAAGCACTTCATCTCTCAAACCATTCACGTTGGGCACAACTAGTCTTCCATTCTTCCGAAGCCATCCATCCCGATCAAGCCCATACACATTCATCTCCTCACCATTTATGTTCATCTCTAACTTGGAGATGATTTCTAATAGATTAGGATCGTCCCTCTGGCTGGAACCAATCCGCTCTATCAAAGTGGGTCTGATCGTCAAACTAGCTAGCATGACTGGATCCAATTCGCACTTTGGTCTGAAATCAAACCCCGCGATATACTCCAGTTGCTTCCACTCAAGAAACATTGCCCCTAAGCTGGCATGTCTCCTACTCAAGGCATCGGCTACCGCATTACCTTTCCCAGGTGTATATGCGATATCAAAATCATACGAAGCCAAAAATTCTAACCATCTCTGTTGATGGAGATTCAGATCTTTCTGAGAGAAGAGATACTTTAACGATTTATGATCAGTAAACAACTCGAATCTTTCTCCCAAGAGATAGTGTCTCCACATCTTCAGCGCAAATACGATCGCTGCTAATTCCAAATCATGGGTAGGATACTTCTTCTCATGCGGCTTTAGTTGTCGACTAGCATAAGCTATAACCCTACCTCCTTGCATCAATACTGCACCCAGTCCGGTACCACAAGCATCCGTGTATACCGTCATCTCTTCATTCCCTTTAGGAATGACTAACACTGGCGCACGCGTCAACCTCTGCTTTAGACTTTTGAAGGCATCCTCACACACTCCGTCCCAGACGAAGGACTGATTCTTCTTAGTCAACTGAGTCAACGGTGCTGCAATCTTGGAGAAGTCCTGGATAAACTTACGATAATATCCAGCTAATACCAAGAAACTTCTTACATCTGTAGCATTCTTGGGCGTAGACCAATCCTGTACCGTAGCCACCTTCGCAGGGTCCACGGCAATACCATTCTCTGAAACAACATGACCCAAGAATCTCACTTCCCTTCTCCAAAAATGACACTTAGAGAATTTCGCTTTCAATTGGTGTTTCCTCAACACCTCCATCACCATCCTCAAGTGTCCCTTGTGTTCCTCCTCTGTCCTTGAGTAAACAAGGATATCATCCACGAACACAAGAACAAACTTATTCAGATGATCTCTGAATACTCGATTCATAAGATCCACAAAATAGGCTGGTGCATTGGTCAACCCAAACGGCATGACCAACCACTCATAAAATCCCGACGGCGTCCTAAATGCCGTTTTCGGAACACTCTCATCTGCTACTCGAAGCTGATGAAATCCTGTCGCGAGGTCCAACTGGGAGAACACTCTGGCTCCTTCCAGCTGATCAAACAAATCATCTATCCGCGGTAGAGGATACTTATTCTTCCTCGTCACCTTATTCAACTCGCGATAGTCCACACACAAACGAAGGGAACCATCTGCCTTAGTGGCAAACACAACTGGTGCTCCCCACTCGGAGACACTCCTTCTAATAAATCCCTTCTTCAAAAGATTGCTGACTTGCACCCCGAGCTCTCGCTGCTCCTTTGGTGCCATACGACGAAGTGGCATCACTATAGGTCTGGCATCTTTCACTAAATCAATACGGAACTCAATCTCTCGGTGTGGTGGAAGCCCGGTCACCTCCTCGAAGACGTCCGGATACTGGCCAACCACGGGCACATCTGACAACTCATCCTGCGGGATGTCGAGGGAACTTACAAAACTAGCCATAACCCCATCACTAGGTAGGCTACCAAACACTACCCTCCGCCCATCATCCGCCCTCACTGTCACCAAAAAGCCCTCACAGTCTACCACCACCCCGTATCTTTGGAGCCAATCGACTCCCAATATAATGCCATACCCAGTAAAGCCCAAAACAAAGCAATCACATACAAACATACATCCATGACTCGATAAGACCAAATTCCTGCAAATCATACTAAGGCTAGTCGAACCACCAATCGGGTTCGTCACTATCAATGGTCTATCGACTATCTCGGGTTCCAGTCCCAACCTATTTACCAGGTCACTAGATATGAAGGAACGGGAAGCCCCAGTATCAAACAAAACTCGAACTGGTATATCATAAATAGAAAGCATACCTTGAATAACAACATTCTTTCCTTTCTCCGCCGCAGTTGGGGCATTCGACGAAGAAGGAACAACATCAATAGCATATGCTTTCACAATCTGCTTCTCCTTAAGAGGTTGCGGACACTTATCTTTCTGATGTCCCACTTGGCCACAGTTGTAGCACTTCCTTTCCGCTGGCTTGGCCCGACATTCTTTAGCATAATGGCCTTTCTTTCCACAGCTGAAGCACTCAACATCCTTCTTGCTCTTTTTCTGGCCACCCTTTGATTGGTCCTGCTTCCTCTTATTCTGAGAGTTATTCTTGCCTCCACCGCCTGCATGCGGCTTTGGTCCTTCTGCAGATGCAGCCTCAGTCTTTGACTTAGGGTAAAGACTCTCTGATCTCAAAGCTTTCCCCACAATCGTTTCAAAAGTCTCATCGATGTGGTTGATAAGCCTTTCCCCCAAGTATCCATCCAAACCGGTAATGAACTTCTCATTCTTCTTCTCAGGAGTGTCGATGAGAGACAGTCCATACTTCGACAAAGTGTCGAACTCAGCAATATAATCAGAAACTGCCCTTCCGTTCTGCTTAAGTTCCAAAAACCTCTTGAACAATACTGACTTCTGGGCAGCTAGAATGAACTTCTCGCTAAAGCGAGCCTTGAACTGATCCCAAGTAACCTGATCCTCTGGAGTAGCTGTTCTAATGGCATTCCACCAATTCATCGCTCGCCCTTGCAGCTGACGAGACGCTAGCCTTCTCTTCATCGCATCCTCAAGACCCAAGTCATCAAAGATACGGTCATAGCTATCCATCCAGTCCTGAACATCCGTGGCCGACTCCGTCCCGTGGAACGGCTTCCCACCAAGATTAGTGTAATCTTTGCACAACTTGGCGAAATCGACCCTAGGCGCCTGCACTACTGGGCCAACACCAACTACGGGATTGGGAATTGCCCCTTGCACTTCTCTAAGCATGTCTCTCATGAGGTTAGTAAACATAACCCTCATGTCAGCGGCATTCCCTTGGTTGGTCCCTCTACCAGCACCCCTCGTGTCTCGGCTCATCGTTAATCTGAAAAAGGGAAACGATTAACGACCCCATACTGGTGCTACTGCAGTGCGACTTAATCTTTATACTTCTAATAGTATATACATACATAGTTTTTGAAAACCAAAGTAATCACAAATACGCGCTCTCATATACGTACTATCTCTCCCTAGTGTCTTTTCCTAGGTTAACTTCGCAACCTAGAGCTCTGATACCAAGTGTGACGGCCCGCCCCGCACCAACCGACATTTACTCCAAAAGTGCGCTGTACACGTGTCCAGTTAGCATGGAACGGGTCGCCAGAAGGAAAAGAAAGAAGAAAATGAACATACAAGGATCCTATAGAATGTCTCACAGCGCATAGAACAAAATATAATAATAACATACTTGACATAAAACAGGAGAGACAGTGCATAAGCTGAAAATCAGAACTAAACATCATAGCAGCGGAAATCCAAAATACAGCTTATTACAACTTTCTAACTGTCTCAAAGCAAAGGTAAGATAAATGAGGTACACTACTAATGCCCAAGTAGCGACCACCAATGACACAGGGAGAATGTGTATATATATATATCATACGTGGAAGCCTCCTGCCCGCCTCCGAATCAGCTACTCGCACATCACCAGCTAACCTGTCTCTAGTCTGCTCGTGTGAGCACCCAGAGTAATAAGAGGAGACATAAAACTCTGGGTCAGACATAAAGCCTGGTATGAGCGATAAGCATCTAAAGTGAACAATAACAGGTAGACTAAAACATACCTGAACCTGGACCTGTAACCAAAGAGTTAGCACTACATACTGTACAACACTCTAAGGTATCATATCAAACAGTGTAAAGATATGGAGGTGGGGGAGGTGTGCATGTCATAATGATGGCAAACAATCAAGCATAGCATCCATCCTCACATCTCTCACTTGGTGCATAAAGCATACGATATTCACTACTTCGATCACCCAACATTCCTTGCTACGATCACTTTGCCCCATGAAGTCATAAATGGCTTCACTGCACTGATAACGTAGCCACAAATCCTTCACTATGTCCACTTTGCCCCCATGGAGTCACAAGAACCCCACTGCACTGGCTCATAGCCTTACTAATCCTTACTATGTCCACTTTGCCCCATGGAGTCACAAGAACCCCACTGCACTGGCTCATAGTCTTACTACGCATCACCTTGCCCCTCGGGTCGTAATGACCCTACTGCACTGATAACGTAGTCCTGCTACCATCACTTTGCCCCTCAGGTCATAATGACCCTACTGCACTGATAAGTAGCCATCACACATTCTTGGTGGTGAATCGAAGTTATGAACGTCGACAACTCCTTAGCAGACGTCCCGCAGCAAAGTCCAACCATGAAGTGAACTCATTAGTTCCCCACTGGTTCCGGGATCCTGAGCTCTAACTTCCATTTGGACTACCTTTGCATCTCGGGTTATTGGTCATCACCCTCGAATCGGATCGGGTCAGCCTTCACATTCTTCATCGGATCGGATCGGCCTTAGGCATTCGGATCGGGTCGCGCCTCCTGCATCGGATCGGGTCGTGGTCCTCCAGGTGATCAGGTCGCACTCCCCCATCGTCTCATGAATCCAGTCTCCATTGAATCGGGTCTCCACTTCTGGTCGGATCGTGAATACCCCATACGGATCGGATCGCGCTCCTCCATCGTCTCGTTGTGCATCGGATCGTGTATGCTGCCTTCCTCTAGTCGGATCGTGATACGAAGCACGAGTGGATCGGATCGGGTAGCAGTTCACGGTTGTTGCTCGTGGGCCTTGCACAGATGGTTCGGTTCGGAGGAGATGACTCGACTCGTGGGGATGTCCCACGATCCCATAGGACGATCCGATCGTCCCTCAACCCCCTATGCGATCCGAATCCCTGCACCTTGTCCAGCGAGCTGTTTACGCCCCTCGACGGCGTTTTCGACCATTCCAACTATTCTAAACAGTCACAAAGCATTTCATACAGTCATAGCAACGTGCATAATCAACCACAAACATCCAAACATCAATATGATAGGTAAAAATGGATCAAACATACCCAAAATCCCATATTTGCCCTTAAGCATGTCTAGGTGAAGCTAATGATAGGATTAGTAAATCTTAACCAAATTAACCCAAATTCATATCAGAGGTCTAAAACATCATTCCGAATTTTATAAACATTTTTCCAGAATTTTATCATGTTTAAATTCGCTAATTAACACTGATCACCCCTAATTAGCCATAATTAGTGCAAAACTAAGCAAATCACTCACCTTAGCCACAAAATAAACTAAGATATGAAATAATTCTCTGATTTGATGCGAATTTCAATACCAAACAGCAGCTCCTTTGTTGATTTGGTGAAGATCCTCCTTGATTAGGGGTTGCTAAGCCAAATCCTTAACCAAAAGATGATTTGGAGGTGATTTAGAGGTTGGAGGCCATTTTTAGGGATCCTTGGTGATAAGTGGAGGCTAGAAAACTGAAAGGGAATGATTCTCCATCTCATTTCAGCCCTCCCATAACCCTAATCCCGAAATGGGTTATGGGCCTACTCACTAATCACCCGATTTGGCCCGGTTAAGCAGTTTTTCACACTCCAAACCTTGTTTCAGCCATATCTCCCAAACGGTAAGTCCGTTTGGCTAATGTGACCACTTTACGGAAAGAGAAACCATCAAACGAATCAAATGGAAGCAGTTTCAGGTCAAAATTCCTTTCCAATCAAAAGTTATGGCCAAAACAGTACCAACTAGGGGCAAAATGGTCATTTAAAAATCGACAAAAATCATGAACATGGGAAATGACTCTAATAGATGTTTCCCAAAGTCACATGACCATACGACTTCATACGGGAAAGAAATAAATATTCTACGATCCCTCGATGCGTAGAACGCGGGTCATTACACTCTTCCTCCCACGTTTCGTCTAACTCATCTCCCTCTTCATCCGCTGACTCTCAGTCATCTCCCTCTTCCTCTGCTGACTTTTAACCATCTCCATAACACATCGTAACACTAAGAACATTAAAATGATAAACTAAAGAATACATAATTAAATATTTGAAATAATTAAGTAAAACGGACTGCGCCATTTCATTCGTCTCGAAATTCTGCTTAAGATAGACACCAACTTAGCATAATACGGACATCATATGAAGAAGTTATTAAGGTTAGAAGTTCACAAGAGAATTATATATATACAAAACCAATCAAAACATTCAAAATATTTCGAAAACCAGAAGCGCGAAGGTGCGGGACTCGACCCGTTAGGGGTCGACCCCATGCCCTAAGGGTTTCGACCCATGGGTCGACACCACAACAGGGGTGTCGACACCCATGTCGACCCCCCTAACGAATCTGGACCTACTGTGTGTCCTGGTTTGCTAGCTGATGGGTATAAATAGGACCTTAATCCCATTGTTTTATTCATCTAAATCAATGGCGACAATGAGGTGTTTCCCCGACTCAGAGTAAATAGATTATTCTTCTTCAACAACAAGTTATACGTATTCAAGGATCTGCGCTACAACACCTGCAATCAATTCCCTGTTCTTTAGATCCAATCACAGTGAGTCTATTTATTTTTAGATATAAACACCTAAAATGTAATCTTGACATGTTTATAAATTTGGGTCTAAGCCTATGCCCGTTAGTAACCTGAATCATAACAGATCTGCCATTACTTGTACACCTGATCTATTGATTAGTGCCTATATGCCTATTCATGATATCCCTATTCTATTAGTTTGCCTAATCATGTCAGCTTATGCCTATTATGTTAGTTTTCCTAATCATGCCATCATATGCCAGTTTTATTTACTATGCCTGTTCTTGTTTTCTTCTCTCCCTTTCTTCCCTTTTTGTTTTTGTAGCCATGCTACCTTCGAGCTTAGGCCTATCACTGAAATACGCGAACGTACGAATTTGGGAACGATTGGTAATGATTAATTTGGGGTATAATTCATATTGTAAACATGATTGGGAAATTTGGGCATAATTTATACCTTGAGCCAAAACTTGATATTTGGAGGCATAATCTGTATCTTGATCTAAACCTTAATCCGGGGAATAACTTGTATCGTAGATCGGACAGGGATTTGGGGCATAATAAACTTGAAAATTGGTTAGTAATGAAAATACCTAGATTTACAGTAATTAGAAACTATAACCACGCTTAGACAAGGATATATTACACTTGCGGTAGAAGTCTGCCCGGAGCCACCCAGCAAATCCAGCGTCCACAAGTGGTAAATCTAATGTGAGGAGTCTAAGTTCATAAACGTACATGTGACGGCGCCAAGACACGAGGTTAAGTCCGACTTGTGGAATAAGTCTGCCTGGACCCAACCGGCATATCCAACATCTGTAAGTGGTAGACTTGATGTGGGAGGTCAGGCGCATTATAACCATAAATGAACGAATAGTGACGAACTAGTAATACTTACCTTGTCTGAATCCATAAGGATTATGCAACGACCCGGAATTTTGGGGCCAATTTAAAATTTTTATTTTAGAAATTTTAATGGACTTTAATGTTTAAAATAATTTATTTTAAATAATAACGATTGAAAATTTATTTTAAAACAAATAAATTCAATTTAATTATAAAAGGATTTAAAAACAGCGCTGCAGTTTGAAAATTTGAATTTGAACTTTGACTAATTGTACAGGATTCATTTTAAATCAGAATTGAATGAAACCAGAAATATTTAAATCTGTTTAATCATATCTTTCTAACGAATCTGAAAAACTGAAATTTCACTTTAAAAATAGAAAGTTATGGCCAGTTCAAATTTTAGAAAAGTCGCTGTAGGATTTATATATATTTTAATATAATATATTGGCCTTAAAAATAGCCATTTTGCAAATGGCCTCCGTTTTCGACGAAACCACTTTTGTTGGAACCGGAATGTCAAGTTATTGCTAGATTTCAATTTTCATAATTTTTCGAATTAATTTGTGAGCGTGGCAAAGGAAAACGTGTTTTGTCAGTTTCGGTCAAATTTAATCGACTTGAAAATGGCCATTTTTCAAACGGTCTCAGAATTCGACGAAATTAGTCTTGTTAGAACCGTATCGTCAAAACAAAGCTAGAAATAATTTTTCTGTAATTTTTAGAGTCCGTATGTGGACCCAGTAATTTAAAATGTACGTTTGAATTTAGTAATTAAATGATTTATAATTTAATTTAAAGAAAAACATATCGTAACAGCCGAACTGGGTTACGAAAAATATTCCATTGTGTCCGGGATGGGGGTTATTAGCTAGGTGTGACATTTGTTGGGTTCGATTTGGAGATAGTATCGACGAACAAAACATTTTCTTGAATTAAATAATAAATAAATAAGAAAATACTATATATATACCATCCAAATACTACGTATACCGTATTCCTAACCCTAGACCTAAATGAATAGCCGCCAGTTCTTCCGTTCAATGGCCGCGAGCTTCCGGATTTCAATCCTTAATCAACCTCAATCCGAATCGAATTAAAATTCACTTTCAAAACAAAATCAAAAGAGAATTCTTAGATCTTCATTTCCATACGGTCGTGATCATTTTCCATGGAGTATTGGGCGCGAATTTCTAGCCTAAAGGGACCGACTTCGAACTAAAACTGTGGGTCCTGGGGGAGGCTGAGCGTCACGGCGTTGGAGGTGAGGGTGGAGCGGAAGCTGGCGCATGGAGTGGTGGTAGAAGATCGGTGGCCGGAGGTCTGGAAGGGGGTGCGACGTGAAGGTTCCAAGTCGAAGGTGGGTTCGGTTCAAAGCCTGTAGAGCAACGATGAAGAAACTGTTAACAAAAAGGGATTAAGAAAAGTTAAGGGTTAATTTAATTAATTTAATTATATTTAAGATTTGTAAATCTTTAAACAAACGTAACTTCTTCAAACAGCGTCGGAATTTCGCGAAATCAGTCGCGTTGGATTCATATCGGAAAACACTACCTTATGGAGCTGACTAGAGTTGAATCCGAGCATGTTGAGAATTCAGAAGATTTCAGATTTGAACAAATAGCAATGTGAGATTTTTTTTTTTATAAAACTAAAATTTATTAATTATGATTGTGCTTTGCCAATTCGCTGTTAAAATTGATTTGTTGTATTCATGATTTGGTGATGATTGATGAATTCTACTATGCTGATCTGTTGATGGATTGAATTATTTTGCTTGAAATAAAAACTGTTCATGTTGGAATTGACAAATTAGAATATAAACCCTGTTCGTGTTAGAATTGTCGCATTGGATTAAAAACCCATTATTTTTAATTATTATATTTGTGACACTAAAATTGACGTTGTGGTAAATAGGAAAAATGGTTAAACAAAAACCATTATTTTTAATTGTCAAATTTTTGACACCAAAATTGACGCTTGTGTTAAATAGAAAAATGTTTAAAATATTAAAAACATGATTTTAAATAAAATGTACATATTTCATGTAATGATAAAATATAAGAATTTTTTCATGTTTTAGGATAGAAGAGAAAAAAAAACATGATCACATTAGAAATTATATATTTTAATATAATATTATAAATACATGTTTTAGGATTTAAAACATGGTTCCATTAGAAAATAAACATTTTAATATAATGTTATAAAATACATGTTGTAGGGTTTAAAACATGAATATATTAGAAAATATAACATCATGAAATAAAATGTGTTTACATTAGACTTTCCTCTCAATGTATAGAAAACATCAAAATAAACATTTTGATGTAGAAACATAGAAAATTTGCATTTTTCAATGTAATCATGCATTGAAATAAAAAAGTTTACATTTTCAATGTAAATAAACATTTAAGTAAAAGTTGATATTTTTAATGTAAATATAATAATGAAATAAAGATTTATATTTTCAATATGATAAATATTGAAAATAGGAAGCTTACACTTTTAATGTAATAACACCTCAAAAAGGAAAGTTTACATATTTCAAATGTAAGCGAAGTAGAAAGGATGTTTACATTTTTCAATGCAAATAAAGGGTGAACAAGATTATACATTTCTCAATGTAAATTAAAGGATGAATAAGAATTTACATTTCTCAATGTAAATAAAAGAATGAATAGAGATATACATTTTTTTTTTATGTAAACCAAACATGAAATGAAAACTTACATTTTTTTTCAATGTAATTTTATATTAAAGTGGAAAGTTACATTTTTCAATATAATAATATGTAGGATAAAGATTACATTTTTATTTATAATCATAGAAAAGTATAAAAGATTCCATTTTCAATGAAATCAAAGAATGAAGTGTAAATATTACATTTTTATATGTAATCAAAGCAAAGTATTGGAATTTACATCTTTCTATGTAAATAAAAAGGAATTAAAGAATTTACATTTTTCAATGTAAATAAAGGAAATAAAGGGATTCACATTTTATATGTTTAAAAGTATTAAAAGAAAATGAACACTTTTGTACATTAAAAGGGATTATTCAAAAATGATTATTTTTGTACATTAAAAGGGAATGAACCAAGAATGAATATTTTTGTCACTTTTAAGAGAATGAAATAAAAAGAGGTATTTTGTCACTTCTAAGAGAATGAAACAAAAAGAGATATTTTTATCATTTAATAAGAAGTATACAAAGTGTACATTTTTGTCAGAACTTGGTTAGTGGATGAAAATGAATATTTTTATATATCAAAAGGATTAAACCAAAATAATAAATTTTTGGTCATTTAAAAAGAGTTTAGCCAAAATAATCATTTTTGTGTCACTAAAAAGGATTTAGCCAAAATATACATTTTGGTCATTAAGAAGGGAGATTACATTTTTGATCATGAATAAGAATTAAAAACAAAAACATACCTTTTTGTTCATTAAGAAGAAAGAGTACATTTTCTTTACTTAAAAGGATTAAAGACAAAATTTACATTTTTGTTTATTTAAAAGAATTAGACCAAATAGACTTTTGTTTACATTAAAAGAAATTATACAAAATTGTCATATTTTGTACATCGAAAGGAATTAGGCAAAATCACAACATTTTTTCACTTGGAAAGAATTAGCATAAAAGAGACATTATTGTCACAATAAAAAGGATTGAAATGAAAGAGTAGATTTTATTTGTCATTTGTTCACAACAAAAGGAATTGAAATATATACCCGTGAGGTTGATGTGTTTAATTATAATGTTGAGTATGTTCAAATTGAATATTACACCTCCATTTACAAGTTACCCGACTTGTTTATGTGATTGGGTCGATAATTTTCACGCATCGCCCAAGTGCACAAATAATTTATTATCATGTTTGTTGGATGAAACCCCACACGGGTGTTGGGATGATTTGGATCTACACTAGTCCCAATATTTAGTGTAGAATCCACTTTGGTTGATTAATTGGATGATTAATAATTATTTATCATGCTTGTTGATTTCATGCAATATATGAATGTTGATTGAGTCACATTCCAATGAAGAATATTCTTAGAAAAAGAATATTTTAGAAAAAGAAGATATTTTAGAAAAATATATTTTTATTAAAATGAACTAGTTATTAACTAGGATAAATCATTAAATTTAGATTTAATGAAGTTTTTCCAATTATTTAATATCTGATTTAATTTAAATTAAATAAATTGGATTTTGGGTTTGTCGCGAATAGTGTCTTAAATAACACTGTTCTTAAAACCCCATATGAAAAGAATAATCTTTTTATTTAGATTATTAAAGTTTTCAATTATATTTAATAATTGGAATAAGATGGAATGTGAGTTGGGTTTATTGTGAACGGTGTTTTTAAGCGACATTCGTTCTTTAACCCAACTGACAGTGAAAATATGATTTGGAATTTATAAATCTTTTATTAAGATTTAAATGGGAATTTTCCAAAAGCCAAGTTTTCCAATTTAATATATCAAATTGGAATTGAATAGAATTCGAATTAATTATAACCGAGATAAGCTTCTGTAGAAGAAGACCGATACTACATATGGAATTTAAGAGGCTTTGTCGTTATTCCATTTATATTATTGGTTGGATACAGAAATTTACAACGATTATATATTGATTTGATTTTTGTGAAGATTCCATATTTTATGGAAGACGATTTTGGGTTTACCGTGAACTATGTTTTTTAAATGACATTAGTTTTTTCTTTACCTAGTTAAGAATAAGATTTATCTCTTAAATCTAAAGAATCATTTAATAACGACTTTTGGATATTTAAAACCAAATGGTGTTCTGAATAAATCTTTAAAAGAAAAATTTAAGAGTAAATGTAAAGGATTTATCTTTGATAGAATAATTTGAATATTTTATTTAAAAGAATATTCTGAATTGGAATGAGACGTTGGATGTGTTTTTATAGTAATTGATTTTTAATTATAAAATACGCGATTTATCCGGAAAGACCGGGTTTAACCCATTCTGAATAATTACTACGACGATGAAGAGTCGAAGATGAAGACGGTGTTTGAAGACCGACGATCTTCACATCGAATGGATGTGTTGCTACAGAGACCCTTGATGGGAGTAGCTACCTTGAAGGGGCTTTAGTGGTGACCGTCCGGACTATGGTTGATTGTTCGGATTTGGTTTTCGCTCAGACCAAGAGCATAAGCTAATAAATGGATGCGTGTCTGACATTGGATTTCGTTTCATGTGAATTAAAATCGATTTCTGCTAATGTATGTCTGTTTGGTGGTAAAAGATTTATCCTCTACTTAACACCCTGGTATATATTAACGGTGATTGATCGCATGGCGTGAATTGTCACTGTGGCACGCCAATATACAAATGATCAAAGCTTTTGTTGAAAAGCAGGGCCTTGTGGGATGATCAAAGCATAGCCTATTATGGCATAGCTTTGTGTATATCGTGACTTCGCGAGCCTCACACCCCGGTATGAGTCAAAAACGGGATATGGACCGTAGGGAGTGCACACGTTTCTTTCTAGCTAGTGGTAGTGTCAGTACTTTAACACGGCCTGACATTTTACTTATGTGGATGATGTATTTTGAGGCGCCTCGGATTTTTATAGGCCGATAGTGGTCATATTATAGGTTCAAAGGAACCGGGAAACGTGTGTTCAGGCATAACTAATCCACTGCCGATAGGCGGGGACCGGCCCTACCGCATCCAAGGGTTTCCCATAGGTGTGATCCTGAGGCATTTGCTAGAGTGTCTCGAATCGGAGAGGAGCTTGCCCCTAGCCTCGACTCATGATGGAAAACCAACTCCAAATACGACCTTGCGGTTTTGATTGTAGAACTAGTATGGCGACATGATATATGGTACCCATGCCTTCTATGGTTGATACATTATGATTGAAATGTTTTTATTAAACATATACACACTAATATTAAATCCGTTTTATCGTATCAAGCATCTTTTGACCATTATAAGGTAAAACCCTATCCTCCGGTTTGCGTTGCATTGTGTGATGGGACTTGGGTCTTATAATGGTTTCATTTTTCTAAAAAGCATTGCGTTGTTTAACGTTTTTACTTTATTTTATGCACTGGCAATCCAATGGAGTAAACCCGTTCCGCGTTAGCGGCGTGGTCCTGTGATTAGCCTTATTATTAGATAAGTTAAGTTAAGATTTCTCATACCAGTCCCATGACTGACCTGTAGTTTGTTTCACTGGCAAACTAGGGTGCCCATATTTTTCACACGGGCAGTCGAGTCGCTTTTTGCAGATATATTTACAGGGTCCTGGCTCACAACTGAAGCGGTATTCGGAAAATTCTATATCCGTGTACTCCTTTCAGTTGTATATTTGTATTATTTTTCCACTGCTATTTAAATGTAATTTAAATCTCTGATATTATTGTATTTCCAATGTATATTATAAGTTCATACTCAGTTATATTCTTGTACTCTGGTGTAACTGTTGTAATCAGCAATATAATGTTCTTCAGTTTGTGATCTGATGTGTGTTTGTTCTCAAAGCAATCCAGCCTTTCCTTTACTGGGAAGTTTGGGTCGTTTCAGTTAGTATCAGAGCTTTGGTTTACATAGCTCAAGGACAAGACACATTAGAACTGAACGAAAGAATTCATCAGAGATTGGATTAGTAATATCCAATGAGAATAACTCGTTAGAGATGGGATCAGTAGTATCCTAGAACGAGTGTGAAGAGTATTATTTCCTTTTAAATAAAAATGAAAACAAATTTAGTTTTGAAATTTTTATCTTAAAATACGTATTTGTATATTTTTATGTGGACAATCGAGTATATAAAGATTTCGAATATACGAGTAATTAACGGATATTCGAAGTTTTAATATACTGGATAGATATAGAATCACACTTTAGTCGCCCGGAGGTAATTCTGGTGATAGGTCGACCATCACCAGTGTTTATATTCGAGTCTCGAAGGTGGGATTTCTATATATTTCCATTTGACTGGTATGAGAACCAACACTTAGTTAGTACACATTGCTATGATTTGCACTAAAAATATGATTTTTGATTATATATATAAAAGTTATATATATTTGAAAGGTTAATCACCTAATTGATTGCTGGTTGTGATGTGTGATAATTAGTTTCACTAATTAAAATATTAGAATGATAATTAATTGAAACCAATAAATAAAATTTAGTTGAGTTAGTTAATTAAACAACTTTTAGCTTCGTTCCTTTTCGAGGACGAAAAGATTTTAAGTGGGGGCGATTGTAACGACCCGGAATTTTGGGGTCAATTTAAAATTTTTATTTTAGAAATTTTAATGGACTTTAATGTTTAAAATAATTTATTTTAAATAATAACGACTGAAAATTTATTTTAAAACGAATAAATTCAATTTAATTATAAAAGGTGTTTAAAACAACGCTGCAATTTGAAAATTTGAACTTTGATTGACTGTACAGGATTCATTTTAAATCAGAATTGAACGAAATCAGAAATATTTAAATCTGTTTAATCATATCTTTCTAACGGATCTGAAAAACTGAAATTTCACTTTAAAAATAGAAAGTTATGGCCAGTTCAAATTTTAGAAAAGTCGTTGTAGGATTTATATATATTTTAATATAATATATTGGCCTTAAAAATAGCCATTTTGCAAACGACCTCCGTTTTCGACGAAACCACTTTTGTTGGAACCGAAATGTCAAATTATTGCTAGATTTCAATTTTCATAATTTTTCGAATTAATTTGTGAGCGTGGCAAAGGAAAACGTGTTTTGTCAGTTTCGGTCAAATTTAATCAACTTGAAAATGGCCATTTTTCAAACGGTCTCAGAACTCAACGAAATTAGTCTTGTTAGAACCGTATCGTCAAAACAAAGCTAGAAATAATTTTTCTGTAATTTTTAGAGTCCGTATGTGGCCCCGGTAATTTAAAATGTACGTTTGAATTTAGTAATTAAATGATTTATAATTTAATTTAAAGAAAAACATATCGTAACAGCCGAACTGGGTTACGAAAAATATTCCATTGTGTCCGGGATGGGGGTTATTAGCTAGGTGTGACATTTGTTTGGTTCGATTTGGAGATAGTATCGGCGAACAAAACATTTTCTTGAATTAAATAATAAATAAATAAGAAAATACTATATATATACCATCCAAATACTACGTATACCGTATTCCTAACCCTAGACCTAAATGAACAGCCGCCAGTTCTTCCGTTCAATGGCCGCGAGCTTCCGGATTTCAATCCTTAATCAACCTCAATCCGAATCGAATTAAAATTCACTTTCAAAACAAAATCAAAAAGAGAATTCTTAGATCTTCATTTCCATACGGTCGTGATCATTTTCCATGGAGTATTGGGCGCGAATTTCTAGCCTAAAGGGACCGACTTCGAACTGAAACTGTGGGTCCTGGGGGAGGCTGAGCGTCACGGCGTTGGAGGTGAGGGTGGAGCGGAAGCTGGCGCATGGAGTGGTGGCAGAAGATCGGTGGCCGGAGGTCTGGAAGGGGGTGCGACGTGAAGGTTCCAAGTCGAAGGTGGGTTCGGTTCAAAGCCTGTAGAGCAACGATGAAGAAACTGTTAACAAAAAGGGATTAAGAAAAGTTAAGGGTTAAATCATTTTAAATATTTTAAATATTTCTTTGAATATTTAAAATGAATTATTTTAAATAATAACAACGAGAACTTTATTTTGAATATAATTCGAACGTATATATTTATATACATCGTCGTTAGAATATAAATATTTATTTTAAATTATAAAAGGAATTGAAAATGGCGCGGTAGTTCGATAATTCGATTTCAAATTTCAATTGAACATACCGAGTGCAAAATAAACAGGATTTTGGCGAAACCAAAAATATTGGAATCTAGTTGAAAATATCTTTCCAACGAATCTGAAAAATCAAAATTTCATAGCGGGAGTCAAAAGTTTTGCCCAGTTGAAAATTCAGAATAGTCGCTATGTAAATTATACATGGCCCAAAAAGTCATATTTTGCATACGGATGAATTTAGACTCGAAACCACTTCCATTGAGTTCAAAATGCTGTTTAGAACTCCTAAAAGTATAAGCTTCGATATATTCCGATATCCGGAATAGTGGCAATTGGCAGGAGCTTTTCGGTTAGCAAAACATAGCCCGTAAAAAGTGAAATTTTGCATACGAGCTCAGAATTCGACGAGATAAATTTTTCTGGATCCATAATGACAAATCATTGTTGAGTTCC
This sequence comes from Allium sativum, assembly GCA_030737875.1. Lineage (NCBI taxonomy): Eukaryota > Viridiplantae > Streptophyta > Magnoliopsida > Asparagales > Amaryllidaceae > Allium > Allium sativum. The sequence continues at coordinate 733,629,685 of CM060922.1, read as the reverse complement.
AAAGAGCTCGTCGAATGGAGTCAGTATGTGGTCGTGCGAAGCAAAACCATTTGTTCAAAAGCGGGCAGTCATTTTACAAAGGAACATTATTGATACAACCTCAGAATTCAATTTCATTTTTTTTCTGGATTCGTATCGTCTAAAAATGGTTAAATCCAAAAGGGCATGATTTTTGAAGTTAGCATGTGAGCGTGCAAGAAGAAATGACGCGCCAAAATAGCATTTTTAGAGCTTATCTGAACATTTTTATGATTTTTTTTGGATGGTCAAACGAACTCGGAATTCGACGAAACTTGTTTCGTTGGACTCATCTTCACGTCTACTATCTCATTTCTGAAATCCGCGGCGATTGGAAATCGTTAGCGTTCAGGCGATACGCGAGAAACTAGCTTATAATCACTTTTACTCCATTTTTCTCTTCATAAATTCATTTCTCTCTTCCTCTTCAAAAACTCAAAAATGGAGTCTCCACCACCACCACTGCCACCGCCCCCTACCTCGCTGCTGCACCACCTCAGGCCGCCGGCCACCACCCCCACCCCACCTCCTCCTCCTCTTCCTCTCCTCCTCCTCTCTCTCTCTCCTCCTCTTTCCCTCTTCTAATTTGCAAACCCTAGCTCCTCCGGCCACCACCACCACCTTCCGTGCCCCCACCGCCGCCACCAGCACCCTCCCCACCTCCAATCAGGTCCGGCGCCCCCTTCCCCCTCCTCAATTCCGGCCGTGGGCCCCCCCGGTCACCAAAAACCCATTTTACACTAATCACCCGTTTTGCAAATAAGCCCCTGACCGTATTTCGCCAATAACTCTCAAACGGTGCGTTTCTGACCAAAGTCCCTCTAAACCACAGTTGTAGAGCACGAAATTCTCTTCGATTTGGCTATATGGAAGTCGTGTTTTGGAGTTCGGAGCTGCTCGGAAAACGCATTCGAAGTTTGTTGTTCAAAAGCAGTAAAATTCGTGTACTTTCGCGAATTCTGGCGAATTGGAGCATTTTCGGCAAAAAGTCCCTTAGGCAAAAGTTGTTCAGAATGTCGTGCTTGTGCTAGGAAAACGATGGATTGAAGATTTGAGCTTGTATGCGAAGTCTGGAGCTCGAACAACAATTCAGCAATTCAGAAAAGGCGTTAGAAAAAAATCAATGTGAGAACTTCTCACTCTAAATTTCTTTTTCTAGTTATATATATACTAGGATGCAGACGGTGTTTAGTAGCACCCGACACCATCGTCCACAGATCATGGACTTATTTGTTTGGTTGTGTAGTTGGTTAGATTATTTGATTTGAATTTGATTGTTTGGTGAAATGGGATGGATTTGATTGATATGTGTATGGTGTGGGCCATCACTAGACCGGGGAAAAGGCTAGGCCTTGTCCCGTTTCTAGTATCGTGCCGTTATGCCGCCGACATTTTCTAAAATAAGTTAGAAATATAAAGATATCATTTTATTTGATAAATGAATCGAATAGAATATTCATAGGTTGAATAAAATAGTTTGGTCGTTAAAAATAAATTTTTTAACGTGAATGTGAATAAATAAATATTCATTTACAAACCGGACGGTTTGTTTATGTACACTTATTTGAAGGACATTGATTGGGACGATAAATTTTACACATCGCCCAACTGCACAAATAAATCTGTGTTTGATTGTTTGATACCCCACACGGGTATTGGGATAAAATACGGCATACACCAATCCCAATAATTAGTTGTATGTCGATCGATTGATTGACAGGCTGTTATAAGCGTTAGATATCTATATTTGATGCTTATACAGTGTAGTGCACTTTGGATGATGGTTGATTATGTATCGTTGCTATTATATACATGTGTTGAATGGAATCCATATAATTAACATTATATGGTAATTGATTGAGCCTCATTCCAATTTAGAAAATAAAGAATATTATAAAATAAAGCTTCATGTGTTGACAGTACTCATCCGTTGAGATTAGTCATGTGTTGAACGAAATATTTTAACAATAAAATTTACATCTTTATCATTATAAAATAAAGGTTCATGTGTTGACAGTACTCATCCGTTGAGATTAGTCATGTGTTGAACGAAATATTTTAACAATAAAATTTACATCTTTATCATATATGAAATTAGAAATTAACTGGAAAGTAGATGAGATGATTGGTCTCCTGGATATTGATCTGATGTTGGTTTCGGCCTTCGGGGTTAATATTTAGGGAATCGTTCTCTTACTAATTTACGGTTGGAATTTGATTTGAAATCAAACGATAGATACCATAATTTTTATAAAATATATTAAATAACAAAAATAGTCACACGTGGACAGTACTCATTCGTTGAGATTAGTCATGTGTTGACAAAAACATAGATTCATTTGTTGAATAGAATAACGTAATTATTGAAATATATAAAGCCGTGTTGATTAAAGATGCGCTATTTTGACGCGAACGATATTTATATCGATTATATTTGTTTTATAATGAATATTGAAAAGAGGTTTAAAAATCGAATATTTAGAAAAACGAATTTGAATAGAAATCGAATTCGAATTGAATATAGAATGAATTGAAATTTGAATTGAATTGGAAATGAAGGTTGAAATTGTTTTAGAAACAAATTTGAAACTATTTATAAAATTCGTTTTAAATAGAAATCGACGAAATATATATTATATATATAATATAATGGCCTGAATAGAACGCGCCGCGCCGCGGCAGTTCGTGAATTTCGACCATTGACTTCGAACGGACATTACGGGAGATCCGACCGTCGGATTCTCCTAAAATCGGAACCGTTTGGTTCGTATCGAAAAGAGCTTTCTAACGAATATTGGAAATTTGAAATCTAACGGTTGGATTTGGAGATACGTCCAAATCAAATTTGGAAAATGTTGCTGTAAGTGCAGTTCGATGGCCGTTTATGGAAATCGACTGTACGGGCCTTGATAAAATTATTAAAAATAGTAATAATTTGTGTAAAATCATAAGAAATGATTTGGGAAAAATTGGGATGAAAAACTCCATATTTGAAAAGATAAAAATAGATTTTTATCGAAATGAACTAGTTTTGAACTAAAATTAAACCCGTTTATTTTTAAATAAATAAATTGGATTTGAAACGGGTTTTAAATAGAATTGATTTGTGGGTTTATCGTGAATGGTGTTTTAAATAACACTAGTTCTTTAACCCGATAACAAATAGAATGTGATTTGGGTTTATCGTGAACTGTGTTTTAAATGACATTAGTTCTTTAACCCAGTAAAAGGAGTTTTAATGAATCTGCAATTAGATTGAAATGTGAATTGATAATCTAAATTATCAAATTGGAAAATGAGCGAGAATGGAGTATCACCAGTTTTGCTCCAAAGCGATAATTAAATCTTTAATTAGATTTGAACGTGAAATGGTAATTAATTTTACCGATAACACCGTGGTGTTAGATATGGAGTATTACCAGTTTTACTTCATGGGATGAATTGGTTGGGATTGGGAAATAAAATAAATAATTACTTCGGTGTGGTTCGCTAATCCCGACTAGTTTGAAAAACCATAATTTGGTTTGAAATGACATCCAAAGGAAGATTAAAGAATAAATTTAAAGAATTTATCTTTGATAAAATAAATGGGAGCCTTTCCCTAAGATTATGAAATTTAGAAACTAGCTGTAGGTTAGCTAAGAAGAATGGTTTCCTTGGTATTGATCTGATGTTGGTTTCAGCCTTCGGGGTTAATATTTGGGGAATTGCTCTCTTACTGATTTACGGTTAGTGACTGCTGAATTGGAATGAGGCGTATGTTGTGTTTGTGTAACATTTGTTTTTAATATACACGGGTTGTTCGGAAAGGCCGGGTCTATACCCATTTTGAATAACCGATTCGACGATAAGTCAAAGATGATGACGGTGGTCGAAGACCGGAAGTCTTCACATCGTTTGAATAATTACTGATGATCCTGATTTGGCTGTACACCCAAGAGGATGGAAATAGTTGCTGGTCATCCAGACGTACTTGGAGATCGATGGATATGCGAAGAAAGTGCCTCCGGTTTCGTTCAGACCCAGAACGAACTTGTAAATGGATTATGTGTCTGACATTGGACTTTATTCTGTGTTGATTGATCTCTATTAAATATACATCTGTTTGGCGGCGGAGAATTTATTCTCTTGCTTTAGCGCCCTTCTCTGAGACGTACGAGCTCAGAGGTTGTATATCGATGGACATCAGTCGCATGGCATGAATTTCCTGTGTGGCATGCTGAGTTGCATGGATCAAGGCTTCTATTGAAAAGCAAAGTCTTGTGGTTGATGATCAAAGCACGGCCTACGTGGCAGCTTTGTGTATAACGGGAATTCGCGAGCCTCACACCTCGGTATGAGTTAAAAACGGGATAAGGGCTGCAGGGAGAGCACGACGTTTCTTTCTAGCTTTGGTGGTGTCAGTGACTTACCAGCCCTGACATTTATATACTTTTCACCTATGTGGTTGTTGGATGAGGCGCCTCGATTTTAGGTCTGTAAGGACCGGGAAACGTGTGTTCAGGAATACTAATCCTCAAACGTAAGAGAGGACCGGCGCTGAAGCATCCAGGGGTTACCCAGAGTGTGTAGTCCCGAGGAATTTGCTAGAGTGTCTCGAAGCGGAGAGGAGCTTGCCCCTTGCCTCGACTCAAGACGAAAATCCAATTTCCAATACGTGTATTTCAGTTTTATTTGTAGAGCCTAGTATGGCGACATGATAGATGGTACCCATGCCGCCTAGGATTGATATTTATGATTGAAAATGTTTTGACACTATACACTTATAATAGTATCAAATGATTTGTTTTTAAAACGTACCAAGCATGTTTGGCTATTATAAGGGAAAACCCTATCCTCCGGCTTGCGTTGCATTGTGTGATGGGACCTGGGTCTTATTATAGCTTCATTTTTCGAAAAAGCATTGCGTTGTTTATTCTATGCACCGGTATTCTTAGGAGGAAACCCGTTCCGTGTTATACGGCGTGGTCCCTTGAATTACTCTCTTTCAAAGAAAAGTTTTAAATAACTGTTTTAGTTCTCACACCAGTCACATGACTGACCTGGAGTTTATTGTTTTAACCTAAACTCTGGGTGCCCTTATTTTCTACACGGGCAGCTAGTAGTTTTGGTTTTGCAGATTTATATTCACAGGATCCTGGTTTACAGCTGGAATGATATCCGGAAAGCTCTGTATCCGTATATCACCTTCAGTTGTGCTTTGTATTATTTTCCGCTGCTATGTAATTTATTGTAATCTCTGATATTTATCGAATGTAATTTATTCATTTATACTCTGTATATTCTTGTATTCTGATGGAATTGTTGTAATAACAATGAAATGTTCTTTCGTCTGCGTTCTTTTGTGTGTTGTTCTCAAGGTAATCCGGGCTTTCCTTCACGGGGAAGTTACGGGCTATCACAGTTGGTATCAGAGCTTTGGTTTACAGAGCTCGAGAACAAGACACATTAGAACCATACGAAAGAATTCATCAGATATTGGATTAGTAATATCCAATTAGAATGACTCGTTAGAGATAGGATCAGTAGTATCCTAGAACGAGTGTGAAGAGTATATTTTTCAAATGAAAACAAATTTTGTTTTAAAAATTTAAATCGTTTTATACGTATTTGAATAATTTATTTATATTGATTTGGACAATCTAGTATATAAAGGTTTTGCATATACGTGTCATGAACGTATATTCGAAGTTTTAATATATTAGATAGATATAGAGTCACACTCTTGTCGCCCGGACATGGTCCTGATGATGAAGTATACCTTCACCAGTATTTATTTTCGAGTGACGAAGGTGTGATATCTATATATTTCCATTAGACTGGTGTGAGAACCAAAACTAGATAGGTTTATTGTTGTGATTTGGCATCAAAAACATGTTTTTCTGTATATATATCAAATTATGAATTTGAAAAGCTAATTCATTAATTGATTGATGGTTGTGTTATATGATTATTTATTTAAACCATTATGTGAATGAATGGTGAATTTAGGCTTAATTGAACCAAATATTGAATTGTATTGTAAATTATTTGCAAATGCATGCATATACATATATATGTTTGAACAGGTAAATGGATTAGCTGTTGAGTAAAGAATTTATTTGCGTGCCCGACAAATAGGTAAACCTTAATGAGTTGGATGCGCACTTTTATTATTATATCAACTCCTGTGAGTGCCATTGGATGCGGAGTGCTGGTTATTCTGTGTGTAAAAAATAAACATCGTCATAGGATAGCAATAATTAATTTTGAACTACATTACATGGCATACTTCATCATATACCACATAAGCATTTGGAGCTTGTGTGACGAGGTAGAAGATTTACCATACGAGCGAGAGGCTTGTATGGCGATGACTATATTCTACAGGTTGAACTGATGACTGATATGGACTATTTAAATTGTAACGATAAAATTGCCAGATTAATAAAAAAAAAACCACACGGGTCTAGAGTTGACAATAATCACGTCTCTCTAGTTATTAGATACGGCACATGGACTATTTATTTCCCACACGGGACGAGGTGACGAGGATTTATCCTCTGGAGCATTTAAAATACACACTCCCTCAGGCTTTGAAAGGGTGACGAGAATTTATTCTCTAGAGTTATTATCAATACACGCTCCCCTGTAAACACCAGAATATATCACTATAAATATGTGTATGCTTATTAGGATTTATTGGGTACCTAATACGGCCCAATAAATTTCCAAACCCCTCCCCGTACAAAGGAGGTTATGGCGAAATTTTTCGAAAATTCCGGGTGTTAGCCAAGTTTTTAAAGAATTTGAAAATTCTCAAAAACTGAAAAGTTGGAGAATGTAAGCCAGAATGAACGTTGAGTTGGTTTTTAAAACAACTTTCGGCTTCGTTCCTTTTCGGGGACGAAAAGTTTTAAGTGGGGGAGATTGTAACAACCCGGAAAATCCGAGCCAATTTAAATTTTTTATTTTGGCAATCTTAATGAATTTTGAATATTTAAAATGAATTATTTTAAATAATAACAACGAGAAATTTATTTTGAATATAATTCGAACGTATATATTTATATACATCGTCGTTAGAATATAAATATTTATTTTAAATTATAAAAGGAATTGAAAATGGCGTGGTAGTTCGATAATTCGATTTCAAATTTCAATTGAACATACCGAGTGCAAAATAAACCGGATTTTGGCGAAACCAAAAATATTGGAATCTAGTTGAAAATATCTTTCCAACGAATCTGAAAAATCGAAATTTCATAGCGGGATTCAAAAGTTATGCCCAGTTGAAAATTCAGAATAGTCGCTATGTAAATTATACATGGCCCAAAAAGTCATATTTTGCATACGGATGAATTTGGACTCAAAACCACTTCCATTGAGTTCAAAATGCTGTTTAGAACTCTGAAAAGTATAAGCTTCGATATATTCCGATATCCGAAATAGTGGCAATTGGCAGGAGCTTTTCGGTTAGCAAAACATAGCCCTTAAAAAGTGAAATTTTGCATACGAGCTCAGAATTCGACAAGATAAATTTTTCTGGATTCATAATGACAAATCATTGTTGAGATCCAAAGAGCGCGTCGAACGGAGTCAGTATGTGGCCGTGCGAAGCAAAACCATTTGTTCAAAAGCGAGCAGTCATTTTAAAAAGGAACCTTATTGATACGACCTCAGAATTCGATTTCGTTATTTTTTCTGGATTCGTATCGTCTAAAAATGGTTAAATCCAAAAGGACATGATTTTTGAAGTTAGCATGTGAGCGTGCAAGAAGAAATGGTGCGCCAAAATAGCATTTTTAGAACTTATCTGAGCATTTTTATGATTTTTTTGGACGGTCAAACGAACCCAGAATTCGACGAAACTTGTTTCGTTGGACTCGTCTTCGCGTCTACTATCTTGTTTCCGAGATCCGCGGCGATTAGAAATCGTTAGCGTTCAGGCAATACGCGAGAAACTAGCATATAATCACTTTTACTCCATTTTTCTCTTCATAATTTCATTTCTCTCTTCCTCTTCAAAAACTCAAAAATGGAGTCTCCTCCACCACCACCGCTGCCACCGCCCCCTACCCCGCTGCCGCACCACCTCAATCCGCCGGCCACCACCCCCACCCCACCTCCTCCTCCTCTCCTCCTCCTCTCTCTCTCCTCCTCTTTCCCTCTTCTAATTTGCAAACCCTAGCTCCTCCGGCCACCACCACCACCTCCCGTGCCCCACCGCCGCCATCAGCACCCTCCCCACCTCCAATCAGGTCCGGCGCCCCCTTCCCCCTTCTCAATTCCGGCCGTGGGCCCCCCGTTCACCAAAAACCCATTTTACACTAATCACCCGTTTTGCAAATAAGCCCCTGACCATATTTCGCCAATAACTCTCAAACGGTGCGTTTCTGGCCAAAGTCCCTCTAAACCAAAGTTGTAGAGAACAAAATTCTCTTCGATTTGGCTATATGGAAGTCGTGTTTTGGAGTTCGGAGCTGCTCGGAAAACACGTTCGAAGTCTGCTGTTCAAAAGCGGTAAAATTCGTGTACTTTCGCGAATTCTGGCGAATTGGAGCATTTTCGGCAAAAAGTCCCTTAGGCAAAAGTTGTTCAAAATGCCGTGCTTGTGCTAGTTAAAAGATGGATTGAAGATTTGAGCTTGTATTCGAAGTCTGGAGCTCGAACAACAATTCAGCAGTTCAGAAAAGGCGTTAGAAAAAATCAATGTGAGAACTTCTCACTCTAAATTTCTTTTTCTAGTTATATATATATATACTAGGATGCAGACGGTGTTTAGTAGCACCCGACACCATCGTCCACAGACCATGGACTTGTTTGTTTGTTGTGTAGTTGGTTAGATTATTTGATTTGAATTTGATTTTTTGGTGAAATGGGATGGATTTGATTGATATGTGTATGGTGTGGGCCATCACTAGACCGGGGAAAAGGCTAGGCCTTGTCCCGTTTCTAGTATCGTGCCGTTATGCTGCCGATTTTTTCTAAAATAAGTTAGAAAAATAAAGATATCATTTTATTTGATAAATGAACCGAATAGAATATTCATAGGTTGAATAAAATAGTTTGGTCGTTAAAAATAAATTTTTTAACGTGAATGTGAATAAATAAATATTCATTTACAAACCGAATGGTTTGTTTATGTACACTTATTTGAAGGACATTGATTGGGACGATAAATTTTACACATCGCCCAACTGCACATATAAAATCTGTGTTTGATTGTTTGAAACCCCACACGGGTATTGGGATAAAATACAGCATACACCAATCCCAATAATTAGTTGTATGTTGATCGATTGATTGACAGGCTGTTATAAGCGTTAGATATCTATATTTGATGCTTATACAGTGTAGTGCACTTTGGATGATGGTTGATTATGTATCGTTGCTATTATATACATGTGTTGAATGGAATCCATATAATTAACATTATATGGTAATTGATTGGGCCTCATTCCAATTTAGAAAATAAAGAATATTATAAAATAAAGGTTCATGTGTTGACAGTACTCATCCGTTGAGATTAGTCATGTGTTGAACGGAATATTTTAACAATAAAATTTACATCTTTATCATTATAAAATAAAGGTTCATGTGTTGACAGTACTCATCCGTTGAGATTAGTCATGTGTTGAACGAAATATTTTAACAATAAAATTTACATCTTTATCATATCTGAAATTATAAATTAATTGGAAAGTAGATGAGATGGGTGGTCTCCTGGATATTGATCTGATGTTGGTTTCGGCCTTCGGGGTTAATATTTAGGGAATCGTTCTCTTACTAATTTACGGTTGGAATCTGATTTGAAATCAAACGATAGATACCATAATTTTTATAAAATATATTAAATAACAAAAATAGTCACACGTGGACAGTACTCATTCGTTGAGATTAGTCATGTGTTGACAAAAACATAGATTCATTTGTTGAATAGAATAACGGAATTATTGAAATATATAAAGCCGTGTTGATTAGAGATGCGCTATTTTGACGCAAACGATATTTATATCGATTATATTTGTTTTGTAATGAATATTGAAAAGAGGTTTAAAAATCGAATATTTAGATAAATGAATTTGAATTGAATTGAATAGAAATCGAATTCGAATTGAATTGAATATAGAATGAATTGAAATTTGAATTGAATTGGAAATGAAGGTTGAAATTGTTTTAGAAACAAATTTGAAACTATTTATAAAATTCGTTTTAAATAGAAATCGACGAAATATATATTATATATATTATATATATAATATAATGGCCTGAATAGAACGCGCCGCGCCGCGGTAGTTCGTGAATTTCGACCATTGACTTCGAACGGACATCACGGGAGATCCGACCGTCGGATTCTCCTAAATCCGGAACCGTTGGGTTCGTATCGAAAAGAGCTTTCTAACGAATATTGGAAATTTGAAATCTAACGGTTGGATTTGGAGATACGTCCAAATCAAATTTGGAAAATGTCGTTGTAAGTGCAGTTCGATGGCCGTTGATGGAAATCGACTGTACGGGCCTTGATAAAATTATTAAAAATAGTAATAATTTGTGTAAAATCATAAGAAATGATTTGGGAAAAATTGGGATGAAAAACTCCATATTTGAAAAGATAAAAATAGATTTTTATAGAAATGAACTAGTTTTGAACTAAAATTAAACCCGTTTATTTTTAAATAAATAAATTGGATTTGAAACGGGTTTTAAATAGAATTGATTTGTGGGTTTATCGTGAATGGTGTTTTAAATAACACTAGTTCTTTTACCCGATAATAAATAGAATGTGATTTGGGTTTATCGTGAACTGTGTTTTAAATGACATTAGTTCTTTAACCCAGTAAAAGGAGTTTTAATGAATCTGCAATTAGATTGAAATGTGAATTGATAATCTAAATTATCAAATTGGAAAATGAGCGAGAATGGAGTATCACCAGTTTTGCTCCAAAGCGATAATTAAATCTTTAATTAGATTTGAACGTGAAATGGTAATTAATTTTACCGATAACACCGTGGTGTTAGATATGGAGTATTACCAGTTTTGCTTCATGGTATGAATAGGTTAGGATTGGGAAATAAAATAAATAATTACTTCGGTGTGGTTCGCTAATCCCGACTAGTTTGAAAAATCATAATTTGGTTTGAAATGACATCCAAAGGAAGATTAAAGAATAAATTTAAAGAATTTATCTTTGATAAAATAAATGGGAACCTTTCCCTAAGATTATGAAATTTAGAAACTAGCTGTAGGTTAGCTAAGAAGAATGGTTTCCTGGGTATTGATCTGATGTTGGTTTCGGCCTTCAGGGTTAATATTTGGGGAACTGCTCTCTTACTGATTTACGGTTAGTGACTGCTGAATTGGAATGAGGCGTATGTTGTGTTTGTGTAACATTTGTTTTTAATATACGCGGGTTGTTCAGAAAGGCCGGGTTTATACCCATTCTGAATAACCGATTCGACGATAAGTCAAAGATGATGATGGTGGTCGAAGACCGGAAGTCTTCACATCGTTTGGATAATTACTGATGATCCTAATTGGGTTGTACACCCAAGAGGATGGAAATAGTTGGTGGTCGTCCAGACGTACTTGGAGATCGATGGATATGCGAAGAAAGTGCCTTCGGTTTCGTTCAGACCCAGAACGAACTTGTAAATGGATTGTGTGTCTAACATTAGACTTTATTCTATGTTGATTGATCTCTATTAAATATACATCTGTTTGGCGGCGGAGAATTTATTCTCTTGCTTAACGCCCTTCTCTGAGACGTACGAGCTCAGAGGTTGTATATCGATGGACACCAGTCGCATGACATGAATTGCCTGTGTGGCATGCTGAGTTGCATGGATCAAGGCTTCTGTTGAAAAGCAAAGTCTTGTGGTTGATGATCAAAGCACGGCCTATGTGGCAGCTTTGTGTATAACGGGAATTCGCAAGCCTCACACCTCGGTATGAGTTAAAAACGGGATAAGGACTACAGGGAGAGCACGACGTTTCTTTCTAGCTTTGGTGGTGTCAGTGACTTACCAGCCCTGACATTTATATACTTTTCACCTATGTGGTTGTTGGATGAGGCGCCTCGATTTTAGGTCTGTAAGGACCGGGAAACGTGTGTTCAGGAATACTAATCCTCAAACGTAAGAGAGGACTGACCCTGAAGCATCCAGGGGTTACCAGAGTGTGTAGTCCCGAGGCATTTGCTAGAGTGTCTCGAAGCGGAGAGGAGCTTGCCCTTTGCCTCGACTCATGACGGAAATCCAATTTCCAATACGTGTATTTCGGTTTTATTTGTAGAGCCTAGTATGGCGACATGATAGATGGTACCCATGCCGCCTAGGATTGATATTTATGATTGAAAATGTTTTGACACTATACACTTATAATAGTATCAAAAGATTTGTTTTTAAAACGTACCAAGCATGTTTGGCTATTATAAGGGAAAACCCTATCCTCCGGCTTGCGTTGCATTGTGTGATGGGACCTGGGTCTTATAATAGCTTCATTTTTCGAAAAAGCATTGCGTTGTTTATTCTATGCACTGGTATTCTTGGGAGGAAACCCGTTCTGTGTTATACGGCGTGGTCCCTTGAATTACTCTCTTTCAGAGAAAAGTTTTAAATAACTGTTTTAGTTCTCACACCAGTCACATGACTGACCTGGAGTTTATTGTTTTAACCTAAACTCTGGGTGCCCCTATTTTCTACACGGGTAGCTAGTAGTTTTGGTTTTGCAAATTTATATTCACAGGATCCTGGTTTACAGCTGGAATGATATCCGGAAAGCTCTGTATTCGTATATCGCCTTCAGTTGTGCTTTGTATTATTTTCCGCTACTATGTAATTTATTGTAATCTCTGATATTTATCGAATGTAATTTATTCATTTATACTCTGTATATTCTTGTATTCTAATGGAATTGTTGTAATAACAATGAAATGTTCTTCCGTCTGCGTTCTTTTGTGTGTTGTTCTCAAGGTAATCCGGGCTTTCCTTCACGGGGAAGTTACGGGCTATCACAGGATGATTTGGATCTACACTAGTCCCAATATTTAGTGTAGAATCCACTTTGGTTGATTAATTAGATGATTGATAATTATTTATCATGCTTGTTGATTTCATGCAATATATGAATGTTGATTGAGTCACATTCCAATGAAGAATATTCTTAGAAAAAGAATATTTTAGAGAAAGAAAATATTTTAGAAAAATATATTTTTATTAAAATGAACTGGTTATTAACTAGGATAAATCATTAAATTTAGATTTAATGAAGTTTTTCCAATTATTTAATATTTTATTTAATTTAAATTAAATAAATTGGATTTTGGGTTTGTCTCGAATAGTGTCTTAAATAACACTGTTCTTAAAACCCCATATGAAAAGAATAATCTTTTAATTTAGATTATTAAAGTTTTCAATTATATTTAATAATTGGAATAAGATGGAATGTGAGTTGGGTTTATTGTGAACGGTGTTTTTAAGCGACATTCGTTCTTTAACCCAACTGACAGTGAAAATATGATTTGGAATTTATAAATCTTTTATTAAGATTTAAATGGGAATTTTCCAAAAGCCAAGTTTTCCAATTTAATATATCAAATTGGAATTGAATAGAATTTGAATTAATTATAACCGAGATAAGCTTCTGTAGAAGAAGACTGATACTACATATGGAATTTAAGAGGCTATGCCGTTATTCCATTTATATTATTGGTTGGATACAGAAATTTACAACGATTATATATTGATTTGATTTCTGTGAAGATTCCATATTTTATGGAAGACGATTTTGGGTTTACCGTGAACTATGTTTTTTAAATGACATTAGTTTTTTCTTTACCCAGTTAAGAATAAGATTTATCTCTTAAATCTAAAGAATCATTTAATAATGACTTTTGGATATTTAAAACCAAATGGTGTTCTGAATAAATATTTAAAAGAAAATTTTAAGAGTAAATGTAAAGGATTTATCTTTGATAGAATAATTTGAATATTTTATTTAAAAGAATATTCTGAATTGGAATGAGACGTTGGATGTGTTTTTATAGTAATTGATTTTTAATTATAAAATACGCGAGTTATCCGGAAAGACCGGGTTTAACCCATTCCGGATAATTACTACGACGATGAAGAGTCGAAGATGAAGACGGTGTTTGAAGACCGACGATCTTCACATCGAATGGATGTGTTGCTACAGAGACCCTTGATGGGAGTAGCTGCCTTGAAGGGGCTTCAGTGGTGACCGTCTGGACTATGGTTGATTGTTCGGATTTGGTTTTCGCTCAGACCCAGAGCATAAGCTAATAAATGGATGCGTGTCTGACATTGGATTTCATTCCATGTGAATTAAAATCGATTTCTGTTAATGTATGTCTATTTGGTGGTAAAGGATTTATCCTCTACTTAACACCCTGGTATATATTAACGGTGATTGATCGCATGGCGTGAATTGTCAATGTGGCACGCCAAGATTCAAATGATCAAGGCTTTTGTTGAAAAGCAGGGCCTTGTGGGATGATCAAAGCATAGCCTATTACGGCATAGCTTTGTGTATATCGTGACTTCGCGAGCCTCACACCCCGGTATGAGTCAAAAATGGGATATGGACCGTAGGGAGTGCACACGTTTCTTTCTAGCTAGTGGTAGTGTCAGTGCTTTAACACGGCCTGACATTTTACTTATGTAGATGATGGATTTTGAGGCGCCTCGGATTTTTATAGGCCGATAGTGGTCATATTATAGGTTCAAAGGAACCGGGAAACGTGTGTTCAGGCATAACTAATCCACTGCCGATAGGCGGGGACTGGCCCTACCGCATCCAAGGGTTGCCCATAGGTGTGATCCTGAGGCATTTGCTAGAGTGTCTCGAATCGGATAGGAGCTTGCCCCTAGCCTCGACTCATGATGGAAAACCAACTCCAAATACGACCTTGCGGTTTTGATTGTAGAACTAGTATGGCGACATGATATATGGTACCCATGCCGTCTATGGTTGATACATTATGATTGATATGTTTTTATTAAACATATACACACTAATATTAAATCCGTTTTATCATATCAAGCATCTTTTGACCATTATAAGGTAAAACCCTATCCTCCGGTTTGCGTTGCTTTGTGTGATGGGACCTGGGTCTTATAATGGTTTCATTTTTCTAAAAAGCATTGCGTTGTTTAACGTTTTTACTTTATTTTATGCACTGGCAATCCAATGGAGTAAACCCGTTCCGCGTTAGCGGCGTGGTCCTGTGATTAGCCTTATTATTAGATAAGTTAAGTTAAGATTTCTCATACCAGTCCCATGACTGACCTGTAGTTTGTTTCTCTGGCAAACTCGGGTGCCCATATTTTTCACACGGGCAGTCGAGTCGCTTTTTGCAGATATATTTACAAGGTCCTGGCACACAGCTGAAGCAGTATTCGGAAAGCTCTATATCCGTGTACTCCTTTCAGTTGTATATTTGTATTATTTTTCCGCTGCTATTTAAATGTAATTTAAATCTCTGATATTATTGTATTTCCAATGTATATTATAAGTTCATACTCAGTTATATTCTTGTACTCTTGTGTAATTGTTGTAATCAGCAATATAATGTTCTTCAGTTTGTGATCTGATGTGTGTTTGTTCTCAAAGCAATCCAGCCTTTCCTTTACTGGGAAGTTTGGGTCGTTTCAGATTACATGAACCTGTTAACTGGAATAGCGGTTAAGTAAACTTGCTTGAATAAGTGGGAGGGTAAAGTTATTCTTGTAAAATATGTGGGGATGGGTTATACATACGAACCCGACAAACTTAACCTGTTGGTGTTATGCAATCTTGTTAAAATGGTAGGCTTAACCTGTGGAAATCCTAGTAGTGGGGATGCAAGCCTATGGGGAAGCTTGTATCATCTAGTGTATGGGACCCGTTTTAGTGAGTAACCCATCTTGGTATCAAGCGGGGAACCCCGAACTGGGTCGGGGACAGGGCACGCTTATTGAGCTAATTATGAGAGGTCACCTGGGTAAAGGGTGTTGACGACGCATTCCATCAGGGTCATGTGCGTGCATGGGTCTACTTGCTCGGGAAGATAAGACGTTGTGACATCGGTAGATATAGTTGTGCATCTTGAAAATAACGGGGTTGCTACTTTAGGAAGTGATACATCCTTCTATGGGGCCATCGCGGGTGTCTACAAGTTAGGGAGCCGATCGATTGGGGGTAGTAATTTGGGTACATCTAGTCTTGCTTGTTTAGGACCTGTTATTGTCATTGGGGGTTAACACCTGTCAGTTTCATTGGGCTACCTGTTATTGTATGGGGTAAAACCTCTCACTATAAGTACACCTAAGTCTACCATCTTGTACTTGTAGGGATCATCTTGTTTGTAATGACCCGGATTTTTAACCAATTTATTTTTAATATTTAATATGGTTTTAAATATTGAGTTGATAATATAAATGGATTTTTATATTAAGTTATCGATTTAATATCGAATATATTAAATTATCGTTATACGAAATATAATTGAATTCGAAGTTAAAAGCTGAATCAAAACAATTCAGATGATCGATATCAATTGTATTTGAACATAGACGATAATAAAAATATTTTACTATCAGAGAATTTATTATTTCTGAATTTAAATTATATTATATTAATTAATAAGGTTACTCTATATATACGTTCAAATTAAATATCAAAATATATTCAGTTCAGTTCAGAATAGTGTTACATTAATGTTGAAACGACAGTTGTACGTTAAAATAGCGGTTCGTGTATGAACCCTGAGATATTTTAATGGATAACATAAAAATCGAATCGAAGATCAAATCAAAATCTATTTAAAAAGAATAAAGATCTCTTTAAATCAAATCGTATTAATTTATAGTCAAATCAAAATTTAATACGATGCTATCTCGCTTACCCTAACCTACCTCCTAGAGTAGTACCATACGCAGAAACTAATTCCTTTGTTCTTAAGTATTCCTAGTCTATAAAATGTCGATACCCTTTTCCATTCTTTCTCCTGAAATTTGAATCAAGCTTCAGGGATTTATAAATGGCCTCTTCAAATAAAAACCAAACCTTGTTTCCCGTTTCCCTTCTCTACCATAACCCAATTATATTCCAAAATCATGAATACTTATTCCCCCATTCAATAAGTTTGAACCTCCTCGAATTAAAAAAAGAAAAGTAATCGAATCCAAATAATGGCGCGATCGATATCTGAGGATCCGACATGTTTTAGTTCATATTTAGGGCTCACCTCGATTTCGAGAAAAGGTATTCCAACCCTTGTTGCGAGGTGCGATTGAGTGAGAAGTGGGGGTACTGCGAAGACCTTTGGTGGTGCAATGGTGAGATCGAACTGGAGTTCGATTGAGGGACTGGAGTACGACGGAGTGCGGCAGAGTATTTGTTTTGGGTGTGCGATTTGGAATGGGTTAGTGCGATAGGAAAAGAAGTCGATCTGGTTTAAGATGAACGGTTTGGATGATCGACAATGATGTTAAACAACGATGATAGGTTTGTAGGTGGAGATGGATCTGATCATTGATGGTAAGAGGAGGTACGGTTTGGGTTCTGGTAGCGTGTTCTTGCGGATGTGGCAGGGAAAAGGTGCGGCAGTGGCAAACTGAGATGTTTTTGAGTTCGACAGTAGGAATATAGGAGTGCAGATATGTGTAACTGGGGGTGTGTGATGGATGGAAGGTTGGAGTCACTATTTGAAATATTCTGGTAAAGATCGACAGTGCCAATGATAGGTGCAGTTATCTGTTGTTCGACCGTGACAAGGGAGTTTAGGACTGGTTTCAGATAAGCGCATGATTTTCTCTGTAAGATGCTACTATATGGAGTGTTGAGAATACTGGAGTGTCTCGAGCTAATGGAGGTAGTGGCAGGAAGCGTGAGGTTAGGATCAAAGACGCGGTTGATTCAGTGTTCGAATTCGTTGTTGAAGAGTTTATGGGATTGAAAGGAAGGAAATTGAAGTAAGAATGGATTAGGTAAATTTAAATTTGTTAATTAATTATCTAAATAAACGTTAAATATATAAATGTTTAAAAATACGTTTTTATTGTACGAGGTTCTATTGGAATGAACGAATCACGATGGGTATATAGCTGCGAAATGAAGGAGTTGGGGTTAGCAGAAATTTTAAATTCAATCAAATATGGTTTGGTTTAATTTGATAAGAAACTGGGATGGATCGCAAATAAAATCAATGTGAGTAAATCTCACTCATATTTTCATTTAGAATTGTTTTATTCTTAAAAATAAATGTTTGTTGGTTGTTTGCATGCACTGAAATATTATTATGGCTATTAAGTATATATTAGTTATTTAGGATTGTGTTTGTGGATATTATTATATATATTAGTGGTTGGATTCCCGCAGTACTGTTAGCCCTCTTTTTGCACTAATCTTATCGGGCCAAAATCAAAGCCCAAACGCACAACCAAATACAAGTTGCGCTCCAAGAAGCCCATCAGGGGCGCTACATCAAGCAATGACATATCGGCCCAAATCCAACTCAGTCAGATTGACTGCGCATTACCTGCAAAATCGCTCACCAGGGCGACCGAGTTTCTCGCTTTTAGAAGGAACTCGTCGACCGATTATCTCGGACCAGCATGGAGAATTTCTACAGAGCCAGTCCACTTAATATCCCGACTTCCAAGGAGATAAAGGCGGTCAACCATATGCGGGCAAAGCTCTGCTTTTGATATACCTCTCCACGGATGCCACGTCGACCACAACTTTCGAGGATACTATTTATGAGCAGTGGAATCAGTCTTCCAGTCGCAATTCGAGCCAATGGATGGATTCCACGTATCTGGACCTTCCCGAAATGGCCGGACCATTTCGCAACAGCCTAACCAGCATTTTCCACCTATAAATACCTCCAAGCTTAAAGAGGACGAAGACGACTTCTCTTGGCCGGAGGACTTCTCTGGGCCAGACGGCTTCCTTCAAAGTTTTCATCTCTACTCTCCTCCAGAATCTTAATCTCTAAAAAGGAAGAAAGGAAAATAGTCATTTTCTTTCTTTTCTCCAAACAGAAAAAGCATTGTATTTGTAATAAAAAAAGAGAGAGAAATAATATATAAAGTGGACGTAGGCATTATCTTTGCCGAACCACTATAAAAATTCTGTGTGTGCTTCCCGTTCTTTCACTTTTTATTGCATATTTTATCTTTATTCGTGTGTAGATCACACGATTGGGGGTTGATTGTCACTAGTGACCAACTTTTGACGTCAACACTTTGGCGCGCCAGGTAGGGGAGCGCATCGACACCGCCATCGAGCTCCTGCTTATCCCAGGTCATGGCGAACAAACGAAAGAAAGATGCAACATCCTCTCGTCCCGCAAACGCCGATGCAGCTGATGCCGATGCTGCAGAAGCAAGCCACGAAGTTTCCTCTCATGACAACATGTCCCGATTCCTTACCCGGGATGACATGGATAAAATCATGGTCGAACTCAGAAACCATATGACATCTCAGGGTAAAGTCCTTGAATGACAACATCAGTTGATGAATCACCTTCTCGGTCGATTGGAAACAGGGTTGAACGCTTCAACATCAATTCCTCCATCGACCGAAGATGGGGCAATAACCGATCTTCGGTCTGCACGAAATCAGGCCACTGATCAGGCTACACCTTTATTTCATCCTGGTTTGGTTCCACCAACCGATCGATCCCAGCCGAGAATATCGCTTCCAGCGACCAGCGCGGCTGCAACAACAGAACCTCAGGAGGCAGGCGACCAAGATCTAGGTCGTCTGACAAATATGCCTCCAATCTTTGTAACATCTCGACCTATCGAATCAGTCGAGCTACCCCCGGGTCCCTCAGAATCAACGCCATTCCCATTACAACCCGGGATCTTGCCGCAGACTAGTCTAACCACTCTTCCTCTTCAACGAAGAATTGGAGTAGCCTTCCCTTCGAACGAGGGGAGCCACCCTACCATGCCGGTCCTCACCGTAGCGGAAGAAAACGCTACCGTAGACCCTCCTAACCTCGCTTCAAACGGGGGCAACCCTGGCCCCCGAACATCACATGCTATGCTGGATCAGCCTAGACCTTTAGCTACAAATATGGCTCGATCCACAACTCATCAGGTTCCAGAGGGGCCATTTTACCCAGAACAACCCGCCAGATCTCACCTTCCCTCACACCTTCACTCAACTCTCGGAGGTCGAGCCCAGCCAACGACCACCCTTCCGAGCATGCTTTTTCCGGATCCTCGTACAGAACCCCCTCAGGATGCAGAGTTAAGTTCATGGCAACGACTCCTCAGAGATGGGAGTCAGCTTGCAAGCATCATCCGACGTTTCACTCGGGGCAATTCTTCGCAGCAAGACATAGACAATGTCAATCGCAGCCCCTTCACTAGAGAAATCACAAATTCTCGAAACCCTCCGGACTTCAGGTTCCCTGCCATCGAACCATACAACGGTCGCACTGACCCAACCATTCATCTTATGCGATACATGCGACATATGGAAGTACTTGGTGCATCGACCAGCTTCATGGCTAAGTGCTTTCCACTCTTTCTCACAGATATAGCCGGTATGTGGTTACGGCAGCTAACAACGGAGTCGATCAGTAGTTGGAATACTCTGGTCACCCGCTTCATCGAGCAATTTCGAGTGCATATCTCTCGACCGAAGAGTGTCATGTTTCTATCTACCATCAAACAGCGATCCGGAGAGACGCTAAGACCCTTCCTCGAAAAGTTCAACGCAGCCGTAGCATCTGTCGATCGGCCTGAGCCATCGATGGTGTTGATGGCAGCCATCGCGGGAGTTCAGAAGAGATCAGAATTCTCGAACTCCTTAACTAGGGATCCTCCCAAAGATATAGATGATTTCTATTCCGAGGCCGAAAGATTCCTCCGACAAGAGGATGCCAGCCTTGAGATGGAGAGCCTTGAAGTTTTAGTAGCCAAACAACAAGGTCCACTCAACAGCAATGGCCAGAATAAAGGAAGAGGAACGGCCCCGGAAAAGGATAAACGCAATGTACGACCTCGAAATGAAAACAAATATAATCAGTACACCAAGCTCAATTCCTCTTTGCTCGATATCTATCTCGATATGCGCGAGTCCTTCCCCACTCCAAGGCCACCTCAACGAGAACCGACCCAGATGGAACTTGATTCTGGCAAGCATTGTATATTCCACAACGTAGCTGGACATAATACAAATGATTACCGACATCTGCGCGATCTCATCGAAGGGCGAGTTAGAAAAGGGGAACTCGCTGAGTATGTCAAAAATCGCGCCACGGCCATGCCGCCGCGACCTTCTGCCCAAGCTCCTCAGGCTGGTCCGCAAGCTCCTAGAAATGGAAAGGACCCTGAGACTAGCATTCGTGGCATTATCATTAATTAGATTTTTTATCTTTTCTCTCGATGTATTTCTTTCAATAACAGGGACGCTTTGATGCTATGTAATCAATCGTTGTCCTCGTATATTTTCTTTGTAATAGATGCTTAGCAGTTATGAACTTTACTTTTTGCAAAAGTAGTTCGACTGTTGTAAAATTTCTAAGCCGAACCAGATTAGTGTTCGCCACCAAGCCGAGTATGGTTTATGCTCGCCACCAAGCCGAGCATGGTTTATGCTCGCCACCAAGCCGAGTATGGTTCATACTCGCCACTAAGCCGAGTATGGTTTATACTCGCCGCTAAGCCGAGTATGGTTTATGCTCGCCGCCAAGCCGAGTATGGTTTATGCTCGCCACTAAGCCGAGTATGGTTTATGCTCGCCACCAAGCCGAGTATGGTTTATGCTCGCCACCCTCAAAAGCCAAGTGGAATAAAATGCTCGACCCATGGTTTGTTTTGTATTTGTAGGAACCAACTTTTGTACCAGTGGCGATCATCACCTCGGCCTTAATACGGTTTCCGATAGTTGTTGGTTTTATGGCCTTAATACAACCTGGCATGCTCGTCGGATTTCTGGTCTTAATACAACATCGGACCATCGGTTTTCTGGCCTTGATATGGTCCGGCGCGACCATAGCAGCTCGAGCGTTTGTGCTTCAGTTTAGATATCAGAATACACCTCCCTCTGTCGATGAAGATATATTCTGAGGGGCAAAGTGTTATCCCTCTTTTTGGCACTAATCTTATCGGGCCAAAACCAAAGCCCAAACGCACAACCAAATACAAGTTCCGCTCCAAGAGGCCCATCAGGGGCGCTACATCAAGCAATGGCATATCGGCCCAAATCCAACTCAGTCAGATTGACTGCGCATTACCTGCAAAATCGCTCACCAGGGCGACCGAGTTTATCGCTTTTAGAAGGAACTCGTCGACCGATTATCTTGGACCAGCATGGAGAATTTCTACAGAGCCAGTCCACTTAATATCCCGACTTCCAAGGAGATAAAGGCGGTCAACCATATGCGGGCAAAGCTCTGCTTTTGATATACCTCTCCATGGATGCCACGTCGGCCACAACTTTCGAGGATACTATTTATGAGCAGTGGAATCAGTCTTCCATCCGCAATTCGAGCCAATGGATGGATTCCACGTATCTGGACCTTCCCGAAATGGCCGGACCATTTCGCAACAACCCAAGCAGCATTTTCCACCTATAAATACCTCCAAGCTTAAAGAGGACGAAGACGACTTCTCTTGGCCGGAGGACTTCTCTGGGCCAGATGGCTTCCTTCAAACTTTTCATCTCTACTCTCCTCCAGAATCTTAATCTCTAAAAAGGAAGAAAGGAAAATAGTCATTTTCTTTCTTTTCTCCAAACAGAAAAAGCATTGTATTTATAATTAAAAAAAGAGAGAAATAATATATAAAGTGGACGTAGGCATTATCTTTGTCGAACCACTATAAAAATTCTGTGTGTGCTCCCCGTTCTTTCACTTTTTATTGCATATTTTATCTTTATTCGTGTGTAGATCACACGATTGGGGGTTGATTGTCACTAGTGACCAACTTTTGATGTCAACAAGTACCATTAGCGGACGCACGCAGTATCATTAGCGGATGACCCTATACGCCTCACGCTATGATAGTGGATGACCTTTTATACCGCGATATCCTGCCTCGAAGCAGGATGGGTATTATTTATGTTGGCTAACGTCTGTGAATGTAGGAAAACATGTTGGAGGGATCCAACTGGATCCCTTGAAAATATTATTATTTGTTTGTTTCATATATATATTTTCGTATATGATGTGTTAGGGAACATATGGTTGAAAATTGCGTGTTTTTGATTGGTTGAATATCAGTGGCCCTGAATGTGAATTAATAAAAGTATTGTGAAAAGGGAATATGAGATTTAAAGGGAAAAATCTATTTATCTAAATTAGAATTTGAATTTTGAATGGAATATATAAATATTAACTTGTTTTTAATATAAAACAAGTATTAAAATTCATAAAATTTGTTTATGAATTAATAATGTAGGATTTGACATGAATTCATAAACGTTGTTTATAAATTAATAATGTAGGATTTGAAATGAATTCATAAGTTGTTTATAAATTAATAATGTAGGATTTGAAATGAATTTATAAACATTATTTATAAATTAATAATGCAGAGAAGCGAAATGAATTTATAAACGGGGTTATAAATGAAATGGGAAAAAATATCATTGGGATAATCTAAAATATTTGAATTCAAATATGAATTTAAAATGAGAACTGGGAATTGTGTTAAAAAAGGAACGATAGAATTTATTCTGGATTCAGAAGATAAACAGAATTAAGATAAATCAAAAGGGTTTATAATTAGAATTTAATAATAGCAAATTTTATTATAATTTAACTCCAAAAGAAATTGGAATTTTATATAGCAAACCGAGTTGTAAATAAATTTATAACCGAATTATGAAATAATCGACGACTAGGGAAATCAGAAATATTAAGTTGAATTGGAAAAAAAGGTTTAATATATATTAAAATATATTAGAATAGAAGTGAAATTTATTTATAAACGAAGTTTAAAATGTTTATATATAATATAAATAAAACGAACTCGCTGCGGCGCGACAGCTCGTAAATTTGCGTTTCGAACTTCAATTGAGTATATATAACTCAGTTTAAGTCGGAATTCTTTGAAACAAGAACTGTCATGACCGATTTGATAATAATTTTCTAATGGAAGAGAAAAATCTAGATTTCATCTTATAAATTTTGAGTTATGTCAAAATCAAATTTTCAGAAAAGCAGCGCCATAACCATTATAAAACCATAACAGTTTATTTAAATAAATATAAGGATTTTAAGAAAAGAAAATCCGAAAGTCCATTAGAAAAATCCAGACTTGAGATGTAGAATAAGATGAACTCAGGTGGAGTAAGTGAACTGATTTTTGAAACAAAAATCAGATTTTTAATTATTGAATAAAGGTAACTAATTTGAAGAATAATTAGTTAAGCGTGTTTTGAATCGAAATTAGGCGTTGGATAAGTGAACGGGGTTTGTGAATTCATATTCGGGATCGAATACAAAACTCGACTTGAGAATGGAATTCAATTAGTTTTTAAGTAAATTAAAAATATATATGAACATGATATGTTCAAATAAAAGTGAAACAGGATAAAGATCTAATTAAAGAATAAATTAGCGAATTGAGTTAAAATGACCAGATTGAGTTGGAATAAATTGAGAACGGCCGTATATGGGTTAATCAGGTATGGAATGAAGTGTACGAAGATTATAATTTAAGTGCCCGACAAAAAGGTGCACGTTTAAATTCCATATGAGATTTTATGTGCCGAATCGGCAAAGCCACTTGGCTTTTTGATTTTCTTTTTGAATAAAAAGGGCCTAGAGAGGCGAGTTGAGGTTTGACCTATCAATTGGTACAAAGGAGGTTATGGAAAAATTTTCCAGAAATTTAAGGAGTTAGAATATTTTTAAGAAAAATGGATAACTAGAAAATCAATGTATCGATATATATAGAATTTGATAAGGAAATGAACTTAAAAATAGAATATTATAAACAAAAAAGAAATCTATAATTAAATCTGGTAAAATTAGAAAGAGAAACGTATACGGATTTAAAAACGAATAATTAGTTTTTAAGATGTTGGTTATTCGAGGTAAGTGGTCTTGTCCGTTTTGAAGTTAAGGATGTTTTCAGTCAAGGTCTGAGAGGTAGTTATACCCCCAACTTGTTTGATTTCATTTTTAACCGATAAATAGCAAGATCCAGTCTCGAAGAGAAATGTTTGAATAAGAGTTAGTTGAATGCAATCGTATCATCCCGCATTTTTATCGGTTTGTATTTGAATATTTAAATCATTTTAAATATTGAATTCGTAATATAATTGGATTTATATATTAATTAGAACGAAGTTGAACGTATATAAATATATATTAAATATAATCGAGCCCGTGATATCGCAGCAGTTCGTAATTTAACGTTTTGAACTTCAACTGATTATATATGATTCATTTTAAATCGGATTTCTTCAAAACAAGAAACGTTGGAATTCGTTAAACAATATCTTTCTAACAAAGGTGAAAAATCAAGATTTCGCATTATAGATTGCAAGTTATATCCAAATCAAATTTCCAAATAGTCGTTATAGAATCGTTTATCGACCGTAACGGTTTATTTGATATAATTAGATACTGGTTTCGATTTTGGACAAGCCCTTTGAGACGAAGTGATAATTTAATTTTTAGAATTTTACTATAATTTTTAATTAATTAAATTTGCAACTTTTTATATGGAGTAATTTATATCTTATATCAATATTTTGGGGTTTCACAATATGAGTTAACCTACCTATATTATTATATTTTTAGGATCGGGGAACCTGACTGGACATGCCTACATTTTCATTTCTGTCCGTGACCATCCGTAAATATACGAAATTTTTCATAATAGGATACACAAAACATTTTAGCTCCTATGGAGATGAATAATTATTCTAAAATGGTGACATTCGACGGGTATATCGTCTAAAACATGCTTCATTACACATAGGCGTCCATCCTTTGTTATCCATTCATTTTCATTTATTGAATATATGATCTGGGAAATATCCTCAATGTTCAATTAGCTAAAATATCAACTATCGTTGCATTGTGCATCTACAACAAACCCGTACTCCTTGTGCCTCACGCCAGTAGTGCATACCCTATGTTGTACAGTTTACTTAAGGACTAAGCTATTCAATAAAAGAAAAATAATAAAACCTTTTCCTTCACACTTAAGCTAGCTTTTGTCAATCACGTCGTATAGCTATGGATGATAAGAAAATTCATCACAGTCCTACACCTTGAAATTTTAAACTACCCTAAGCTTAGTTATAATATTTACCATATCACGTAGGTAGGCCTTTTCCTCTTTTCACTCAGTTAAATTATGAAAATTGAAGCTATTCAAAAACATAGATTACCCATGCCCTGTATGCCTTAATATCGAAGTTCCAATGCCACCAAGAATTTAAAATCAAATGAAACCGCAAACTGTTAGCTTCGTTCGAAGGAACAGTCATGATTTCTAAATTCAAAGATGATTTAAATATGAATCTTTAGCTTCTAAGTCTTCTATCCCGTCCTTTCAATACCAGTCCCTATCCTAAGCTATGTACGTTTTGGCAAAATCTTCCTCTAGTGTATAGTCTGTCTGTGTTTTCACATCGCACAGCAGACGTATCCTTGCACCAACCTACCCTATCCCTATCTCTACATTTCTTAACTCTTAAGATTACTCTTCTATAAATCTACGCGAGTCGCGAGTTGAAAAACAAAAACTTTACATACTTTTTCCAGTCTATACTCTGGTTATATATATACGTATAGGTTCCTGCGGATGGGTCTTCAATCTCATAAACATGAGAATGGGTGTAGCGTTGGTTCTCGTGAAGGTTGGTGGTGGTACCATACGGTTTGGAGAGAAAGAGGAGTTTGGTGAATTTTGTGCGTGGATTTCACACTGTTGTGAAGTTTTATGAGATGGAGAAGAGAGTTTAGAGGGGAACGTTGTTATTGACGTTGGGTTCCAGTGGGAAATAATGTTCTAGGGGTTTAGCTGGTGCGAGTTGGTAGGAGTTATGGGGTGTAAGGGCTTGCGTTTTAAATAAAATATAATATGAAGGGGGGTTTCACGAAAACAGTTGCATGCGTGTGTTTGTAAAGGGAAGCACATTACTGAGCAGACAAGAAAATGGGTTCGAAGAAACTAGAAAGAGAAGCAACAACAGTTTTTCAACGTAGAGAGAGAGAGAGAGAGTGAACCGAAATAGGAGGAGTATGGTGTTCTAATATTCGACCATGGTTTGAAACACACATATTGGAGATGGATTTGCATAGAGGAAAGTGATGGTGGTTTGTTTTAAACTGGAGTTTACATTGAAACATTGGAGCTGAAAGGGAAGTGGTATGATCGGCTATGGGAAGAGGAGAACACTGGGAGTTTGCATGGAGAAAAAAAGAAGAAGAAGGACACGGCATGGTGTCTGAAATAGTAGCAAGTAGCGGCATCTTTTGATGGGGAAGAAAGTACTGCGGAAAGGGGCTGCAGACGTGGACTTAAAGGAGTTTCGGGTCGAGCTTTGTATGGTAAGCCCAATTGGTTCTAGAAAAAAAGGGAAAAAGGAAGATAAAGAAATAAAAGGCCAAACTAAAGGGAACCTCAGAAACGTGAATTAGTAGATTGCACTAAAGATTGGAGAGATATGGTTCGAAGTGAATAATGAACCAACACAAATGTTTTACGAACAGCTTGGCACATTAGGATCGTGGGATCACAGACTACATGCTGAAACCGGTTTGGAGCGAATTGGAGCTCATCATATTTTAGATGGATTAAAACACTGGTTTAATCAACCAATGCAAATCGTTTTAACGGTTAATGCGAAATGGTAAGTAAATTCACTAACCCTGTTTTATTTTAAAATATTATAATTATATTTTAAAATAATGGTTGAATGTTGTGTGATGATTGATTAAGTAAATTACAATTTAATTGGCTGAATATCATTGCATATGAACACATCATTGGTTGGATATTGATTCCACCGATTATAATATTCCCTAGTATGGAATTAGTGTAAATTGTGTTGACTAACATCTGTGGATGGAGGGAACCGGTTGGAGGAATCCAACCGGATTCCTCAATATTTATATGTATTGTTTGTTTTATATTATTTATATATGCACTGTTTGAACCCAATGACATTAAAACCCCTGTGCAGATATTGATGTTGAATGGGAATTCAACGTTATTTTGATTTAAATCAAATAAACGATATCGATTAAGAAAGTGGCAGCACTGACCGTAAACCCATCTTTTTGTTAAGAAGTTGATTGGCCGTTAGGCAAACCAACGAGGTTAATTATAAAATTATATTTTTATAATTAAAGCGAAGTTTTAAATTATAATAGAAGTTCTATTATAAACCGGTATTTTACAGTTCGTTTTTGTAAAGTAAATATAAAAGATTATTTAGGTAAATAGTTATGAAGCTGTAATTATTCGACAAGTAAATAAATTTGGATAATTATTTTAAAGCAACAATTAAGAAATATTATTAGATTAGTTATATTAATCTAATAGTAAGAAGTAATTAAAATCAGTTAAGAAATTAACTGAGGGTTTGAAGTTGATTAAAACAACTATCTTTTGGAAATTGATTATTAGATTAATTGGTCTTCAATTAATCTAATAATAGTAGCTTAGAAATAAATTAATCAAAATTAATCAGATTTCGTATTAATTAACTTTTTAATTAATAAGGTTTGAATGATTATTGAACAAGTAAAATCAGTCATTGTTTAATAAAGTAAGCAACCAATCTAGTTAAATTAATAATGAAGTAAATCGTTTTACTTCAGTTATGGTGAAGATAATTTCTATGTAATTATTTTAATTCAAGTAATTGTTCTTAAATTGAATTCATTTAAGATAATATTGAGTTGGTATGAGATGTTTACCTGAATTAGATGAAATGATTCGAATGGAAAGTAAAATGTCAAAAGACAAAGGACACTAATGATTTTTGATAAAAGAAGTTATAAATGGAATTGTATAAGTAAGATGAAGCAAAGATTTAATATTAATAAATAGTTATGAACAACCAAAGTTTCAAAGTAAGGATATGGTGTTATAAAACCATATTTCAAATTAAACCAGAAAATACGGTCTGGTAAATATTATAAGTGATAAGGGATTAGAGTTACGGACGTATATCTATTCTAAGATAAGAATGTTGTTGATCAAGGTCTGAGAGGTAATTAAAATACCCCAACTTGAACGACTTCACTATTATCGAGGGATGGTATTAAGAGGAATATGGTAGCGTATAGCGTTAGTTATAAAAAGGGGAAATATTACAGCATATGATAAGTTTTTGAACTATAACGATAAAATAACGCTATTGACTAGGCTTAAGCGTGACTGTTATGTCGAGATTAGTTATAAAGGAGAATTTTATAACGTATGATAAGTTTTGAACTGTAACGATAAATTAACGCTGTTAACCAAACTTAAGCGGGATTTTTATATATAGCAGCACTTCCTAGGGAATGAAAACAGTTTGGTTTGAAATCCACTTAGTTTAAAGTAATAAGTAACGACGTTGGTTCAAAGAAATATGAGAATGAGTTAGAAAGAGAATTTGAAAATCGTTTCAGGAAACGATAACATCATTTCGATGTTTGGGATATGATTAGAACTAAGTCACACTATTAGGAATTGAAACCATAATTCGACGATGTCGAATGAATTATTTTTAGGAATTATAATCTGATAGGATAGTTAATATTTAGTTTAAACCAACGAATCATAATAGGATATGAAATCAATGTTTAGTTATATACTAGATATTGATTCAACAAGAAGTTGACTTAGAAACAGAGTTTATAAAGTGGAATGGGAATATAATTTATGAAGGAGATTTCGGTAAACAAGAAAACAGTATTTATTACTTGAATAATAAATTATTTGATAAAGGTGTTCAGATTTCTATAGTAGAAATGATATTCACATTTTAAAGTGAATAATGTTATAAAGTGAACGCTTGGCAGATTAAAATGTTTAAAATGAAATTGGAAATATTTTTCCAATATAGTTAGGATATATTATCCAAGTATAGATAAAGAATGGAAATGTTTCGAACGTTAATAACGTATATTTTCTGCAACATAAGAGAATAAGAGTTTATAATAACTGGAAATGTTTTCCAGGAAGTGTGAAAAAGGCTAAAACGGGATTTGAGAAATATCTGGTAAGATGTGGGAATTCAAATAATAAAAATGAATGTTAAATAAAATGGCCGTGATGGTGTGATGTTGTACATTTGAATGAATATTGTTTTTACTTCGATTGTTAAATAACCGACTATCGAATTGTTTTGACCATCATTGTCAATACGGAGAGACCGGTTGGATATATTATCCGAAAACCACTCCGTATAGGCATAAGCGTTGCGAATTAGATTATGATGAAGACAATTGAAGACGTAGTGAAATGCAAGGGTCGTTCTGTTCCAGAATGGTGTTTTCTGTTTGTCCAGTCCCAGGACAACTTGTATGGACGAGTGTCTGACAGAGTATACCTAACAAATCACGTACGATTGATCTCTTAAAGGTATTACGTTTGGTGGCGGGGGAATTCGTTCCTCTTAGCTTTTTATACCCGTGATATTTTTGGAAATCAATTAGTTAATTGACGGGTTTGACGATGTGGCATTCAAAGTGAATGGTGATCAGATGTTCTGAAGATAGACGTAGCCTCTAGCCTCCCAACTGGGAAATGACAGAAATCGGGCAGGCAGCATGGCTATGTGGGTCATTCCCATTAGGGTGTATTGTCACCGATCTAGAGAAAATTCATATTTGTTCTTTCGTTTCTGTATCTTCAGATGACGGTTGGATGGCCAACAATCGTAGGTGGCAATATATTTGATACACTCAAGAGAAATGAGTGGTCGGTCATGTGTGGGCCGGGTTGCAAGATGTTCTTGTTGAACCCCAGTGTATCCCCTCTAGAGTACACTGATCGGGAGGTGGTCCCATACCTTGTCATAGTTGGAATCCAATCTCCAATAAACGCCCTGCGGTTTTTAATTTTATACTATGTATGTGGAGCGTGAGATGCAAGCGTTCTTCTATTTGGTTATTTATTTGATTAGACAGTATTATAATATCACTGGATTTTGATATCAAAAATGGTTTGGTTAGAGTAAGGTAATAACTGTCCATGTTTATGTGTGGGCTGGTCTTACTATTACCACTTTCTTTCAAAAGGATTTTCAAAGTTAAACAATATGGTTGGAGTTTACTCACACCAGTCCCATGACCGACCCAGAGTTTATTTTGTTTGTTTTTCCTAAACTCTTGGGTGCCCAAATTTGTACGGGCAGTCAAGTGTTTCAGGCTTTTACAGATACACTTGGAGGAGCTCGAAGCAAGAGGTTTAACCACTAGTTATTTAGAGATTATTTCCGCTGTAATGTATATGAGTTATATTCTGGTATGGTATGTATATACTCAAATTCAGATTTGTATTTCAAAGTGTTATATAATATATTTTATTCGTTCCGCTGTGAGATTCGTGTTTACTCTTATACTGTTTAGATTCTGATGTTCTTCTTCTTCTTCTTCTTCTTCTATTTTATTAGTTCGATCTTATCTTTCTCATCCTCTTATTTATTTCAATTAAAGATCTGTATTTTCATGCACTTTGAGTTGAATGTGTAGGATATTAGTCAGCTCAAATTGGTACGGATTTACGGGCCTTTACATTTGGTATCAGAGATGAAGGTTAAGTGATTACCTTGGCTCTGTGGCGTAACTCAATAGAGATGGAGTTAGTAATACTCTAGATTAAGTTGAGTGTATATATATGAGCGCATATTTGAAATGAATATAAAAATCTATTTTATATTGTGTTGACTGGTCAGTCGAGTAGTTTATGAATTCTGGTCGAAACAGTAATGCAAACTATATCGATAGGTGTTTCTAAACTCTTGAACAGAGTAATTCGACACAGTATGTTTTGAAAAGAGGGTAAATGCAATAATTTCCCAAAATTATATTTTGATATAAAAAAGAGTATATATCTTGAGATAATTATAGTGTTGATCATTATTATTGAGTTGGTTATATAAATAACCAATCGAAATCTTATATAAGCATAGTATGCAAAATCAGATGAACTAAATCTGAATTTAAACCAAATGTGGAATTAAAACTCTGGGAATTTGCCAAAGGTTTGAAAATGAATTTTTTGAATTGAAATATGAGAATTTTAAGATCCTGGGTGGATTTAGAAATACTTTCCAAGTATTATAAAGGATAATTTGAAGAAAATTCAAAATGAAGAGTATTTGAAAATAAGTTTTGTATGCGATATAGTATTGAACTCACTTCGGTTACCATCATCGGTGTTCATTTTCGAGTTTCTAAGTGACGGATTACTACCAAAGATTTTGTTTTTGAATTATTGTGAGGAAACAAGTTGTCAGAAATTCAAATGTTCTGAATAATATATGATTTCAAACTGATTTGAAATAAATCCTAGGAATTTGAATTCTGAAATAAAGATTTAACTTATGGAGTTAAAATGGTAAAAGTGGATCTTAAACTAAGATAAACAAAATTGGACTGAACTTTGAACGATCCAGAATGGAAATTGGAAACAAGAAATATTGGAGATTCGAGTTATTAAAATGAATTGATTCTTGGAGAATAAGAATCGAATTTTGAATTTGGAGATGAAGATAACTGATTTGAGAAATAAATCAGTAAATGAAATTAGAATTGAAATAGAAATTTGGTTTAGTAACAGTGAAAGATTGATTTGAGAATGGAATGATGGGAGATCAACCAAGGATGCTTGGATATATGCTAACAAAATGGCAAAATAGAGTTAAATGCCCAACAAAAAGGTACAAGTCTACATTATATTCGGGTACGAAATTTATGAGCTATCTTTGAAAAGCCGCTTGGATGATTGAATTTCTTTTGAATTGAAGAAGGCCCAGAGTGGCAAGATGTAGTAGTACCGAATGAGCCATACAGAGGAGATGCTGGCGGAATTCTTCGAAAATTTAAGCTGTTAGGAAATTTTCAAATTTTCTAAAAGTATTTGTTAATAGGAAGAAATTAATTCTTAATTAGAATTAAACAGTTCTGTTGGAAACTGAATTTAAGAAATTAAATAATAGATTTTTTCACTTGGTTATAATATGGATTGCAGCATTTTTCTACCTTGGTAATTTCGGGGACGAAATTCTTTTAAGGGGGAAGGAATGTAACATCCCGCATTTTTATCGGTTTGTATTTGAATATTTAAATCAGTTTAAATATTGAATTAGTAATATAAGTGGATTTATATATTAATTAAAACGAAGTTGAACGTATATAAATATGTATTAAATATAATCGAGCCCATAATATCGCGGTAGTTCGTAATTTAATGTTTTGAACTTCAACTGATTATATATGATTCATTTTAAATCAGATTTCTTCGAAACAAGAAACGTTGGAATCCGTTAAACAATATTTTTCTAACAGAAGTGAAAAATCAAGATTTCGCGTTATAGCGAGTTATATCTAAATCAAATTTCCAAATAGTCGTTATAGAATCGTTTATCGGTCGTAACGGTTTATTTGATATAACTAGATATTGGTTTCGATTTTGGACAAGCCCTTTGAGACGTAGTGATAACTTAATTTTTAGAATTTAACTATAATTTTTAATTAATTATATACGCAGCTTTTTATTTGGAGTAATTTACACCCAATATCAATATTTTGGGGTTTCACAAAATGAGTTAACCTACCGATATTATTATATTTTTTTGATTGGGGCACCTGACTGGACATGCCTATATTTTCATTTCTGTCCGTGACCATCCATAAATATACGAAATTTTTCATAATAGGATACACAAAACATTTTAGCTCCTATGGAGATGAATAATCATTCTAAAATGGTGACATTCGGCGGGTACATCGTCTAGAACATGCTTCATTACACATAGGCGTCCATCCTTTGTTATACATTCATTTTCATTTATTGAATATATGATCTGGGAAATATTCTCAATGTTCAATTAGCTAAAATATCAACTATCGTTGCATTGTGCATCTACAACAAACCCGTACTCCTTGTGCCTCACGCCAGTAATGCCTACCCTATGTTGTACAATTTACTTAAGGACTAAGCTATTCAATAAAAGAAAAATAATAAAACCTTTTCCTTCACACTTAAGCTAGATTTTATCAATCACGTCGTACAACTATGGATGATAAGAAAATTCATCACAGTCCTACACCTTGAAATTTTAAACTACCCTAAGCTTAGTTATAATATTTACCCTATCACGTAGGTAGGCCTTTTCCTCTTTTCACTCAGTTAAATTTTGAAAATTGAATCTATCCTAAAACATAGAATACCCATGCCCTGTATGCCTTAATATAGAAGTTCCAGTGCCACCAAGAATTTAAAATCAAATGAAACCGCAAGCTGTAAGCTTCATTCGAAGGAACAGTCATGATTTCTAAATTCAAAGATGATTTAAACATGAATCCTTAGCTTCTAAGTCTTCTATCCCGTCCTTTCAAAACCAGTCCCAATCCTAAGCTATGTACGTTTTGGCAAAATCTTCCTCTAGTGTATAGTCTGTCTGTGTTTTCACATCGCACAATAGACGTATCCTTGCGCCAACCTACCATATCCCTATCTCTACATTTCTTAACTCTTAAGACCGCTCTTCTATAAATCTACGCGAGTCGCGAGTTGAAAAACAAAAACTTTACATACTATTTCCAGTCTATACTCTGGTTATATATATACGTATGGGTTCTTGCGGATGGCTTTTCAATCTCATAAACATGAGAAGGGCTGTAGCATTGGTTCTCGTGAAGATTGGTGGTGGTACCGTATGGTTTGGAGAGAAAGAGGAGTTTGGTGAATTTTGTGCGTGGATTTTCTACTGTTGTGAAGTTTTATGAGATGGAGAAGAGAGTTTAGAGGGGAACGTTGTTATTGACGTTGGGTTCCAGTGGGAAATAATGTTCTAGGGGTTTAGCTGGTGCGAGTTGTTAGGAGTTATGGGGTGTAAGGGCTTGCGTTTTAAATAAAATATGAAAGGGGCGTTTCACGAAAACAGTTGCATGCGTGTGTTTGTAAAGGGAAGCACATTACTGAGCAGACAAGAAAATGGGTTCGAAGAAACTAGAAAGAGGAGCAACAACAGTTTTTCAACGTAGAGAGAGAGAGAGAGTGAACCGAAACAGGAGGAGTATGGTGTTCTAATATTCGACCATGGTTTGAAACACACATACTGGAGATGGATTTGCATAGAGGAAAGTGATGGTGGTTTGTTTTAAACTGGAGTTTACATTGAAACATTGGAGCTGAAAGGGAAGTGGTATGATCGGTTATGGGAAGAGGAGAACACTGGGAGTTTGCATGGAGAAAAAAAGAAGAAGAAGAAGGACACGGCATGGTGTCTGAAATAGTAGCAAGTAGCGACATCTTTTGATGGGGAAGAAAGTACTACGGAAAGGGGCTGCAGACGTGGACTTAAAGGAGTTTTGGGTCGAGCTTTGTATGGTAAGCCCAATTGGTTCTAGAAAAAAAAGGAAAAAAGGAAGATAAAGAAATAAAAGACCAAACTAAAGGGAACCTCAGAAACGTGAATTAGTAGATTGCACTAAAGATTGGAGAGATACGGTTCGAAGTGAATAATGAACCAACCCAAATGTTTTACGAACAGCTTGGCACATTAAGATCGTGGGATCACAGGCTACATGCTGAAACCGGTTTGGAGCGAATTGGAGCTCATCATATTTTAGATGGATTAAAACACTGGTTTAATCAACCAATGCAAATCGTTTTAACGGTTAACGCGAAATGGTGAGTAAATTCACTAACCCTGTTTTATTTTAAAATATTATAATTATATTTTAAAATAATGGTTGAATGTTGTGTGATGATTGATTAAGTAAATTACAATTTAATTGGCTGAATATCATTGCATATGAACACATCATTAGTTGGATATTGATTCCACCGATTATAATATTCCCTAGTATGGAATTAGTGTAAATTGTGTTGACTAACATCTGTGGATGGAGGGAACCGGTTGGAGGAATCCAACCGGATTCCTCAATATTTATATGTATTGTTTGTTTTATATTATTTATATATGCACTGTTTAAACCCAATGACATTAAAACCCCTGTGCGGATATTGATGTTGAATGGGAATTCAACGTTATTTTGATTTAAATCAAATAAACGATATCGATTAAGAAAGTGGCAGCACTGACCGTAAACCCATCTTTTTGGTAAGAAGTTGATTGGCCGTCAGGCAAACCAACGAGGTTAATTATAAAATTATATTTTTATAATTAAAGCGAAGTTTTAAATTATAATAGAAGTTCTATTATAAACCGGAATTTTACAGTTCGTTTTTGTAAAGTAAATATAAAAGATTATTTAGGTAAATAGTTATGAAGCTGTAATTATTCGGCATGTAAATAAATTTGGATAATTATTTTAAAGCAACAATTAAGAAATATTATTAGATTAGTTATATTAATCTAATAGTAAGAAATAATTAAAATCAGTTAACAAATTAACTGAGGGTTTGAAGTTGATTAAAACAACTGTCTATTGGAAATTGATTATTAGATTAATTGGTCTTCAATTAATCTAATGATAATAGCTCAGAAATAAATTAATCAAAATTAATCAGATTTCGTATTAATTAACTTTTTAATTAATAAACTTTGAATGATTATTGAACAAGTAAAAGAAGTCATTGTTTAATAAAGTAAGCAACCAATCTAGTTAAATTAATAATGAAGTAAATCGTTTTACTTCAGTTATGGTGAAGATAATTTCTATGTAATTATTTTAATTCAAGTAACTGTTCTTAAATGGAATTCATTTAAGATAATATTGAGTTGGTATGTGATGTTTACCTGAATTAGATGAAATGATTCGAATGGAAATTATAATGTCAAAAGACAAAGGGTGCTAATGATTTTTGATAAAAGAAGTTATAAATGGAATTGTATTAGTAAGATGAAGAAAAGAATTAATATTAATAAATAGTTATGAACAACCAAAGTTTCAAAGTAAGGATATGGTGTTATAAAACCATATTTCAAATTAAACCAGAAAATATGGTCTGATAAATATTATAAGTAATAAGGGATTAGAGTTACGAACGTATATCTATTCTAAGATAAGAATATTGTTGATCAAGGTCTGAGAGGTAATAAAAATACCCCAACTTGAACGACTTCACTATTATCGAGGGATGGTATTAATTTGTAACGGAAAGAGACATCAAGAATAGTTATAAAGAGGAATATGGCAGCGTATAGCATTAGTTATAAAAAGGGGAAATATTATAGCATATGATAAGTTTTTTAACTATAACGATAAAATAACGTTGTTGACTAGGCTTAAGCATGATTGTTATGTCGAGATTTGTTATAAAGGAGAATATTACTGCGTATGACAAGATTTGAACTGTAACGATAAATTAACGCTGTTAACCAAACTTAAGCATGATTTTTATATATAGCAGCACTTCCTAGGGATTGAAAACAGTTTGGTTTGAAATCCACTTAGTCTAAAGTAATAAGTAACGACGTTGGTTCAAAGAAATATGAGAATGAGTTAGAAAGAGAATTAGAAAATCGTTTCAGAAAACAATAGCATCATTTCGATGTTTGGGATATGATTAGAACTAAGTCACACTATTAGGAATTGAAACCATAATTCGACGATGTCGAATGAATTATTTTTAGGAATTATAATTTGATAGGATTGTTAATATTTAGTTTAAACCAACGAATCATAATAGGATATGAAATCAATATTTATTTATAAACTAGATATTGATTCAACTAGAAGTTGACTTAGAAATAGAGTTTATAAAGTAGAATGGGAATATAAATTATGAAGGAGATTTCGGTAAACAAGATAACGGTATTTATTACTTGAATAATAAATTATTTGATAAAGGTGTTCAGATTTCTATAATAGAAACAATATTCACATTTTAAAGTGAATAATGTTATAAAGTGAACGCTTGGCAGATTAAAATGTTTAAAATGAAATTGGAAATATTTTTCCAATATAGTTAGGATATATTATCCAAATGTAGATAAAGAACGTGAAAAGAATGAAAATGTTTTGAACATTAATAACGCATATTTTCTGCAACATAAGAGAATAAGAGTTTATAATAACTGGAAATGTTTTCCAAGAAGTGTGAAAAAGGCTAAAACGGGATTTGAGAAATATCTGGTAAGATATGGGAATTCGAATAATAAAACTGAATGTTAAATAAAATGGCTGTGATGGTGTGATGTTGTACATTTGAATGAATGTTGTTTTTACTTCGATTGTTAAATAACTGACTATCGAAGTGTTTTAACCATCGTTGTCAATACGGAGAGACTGGTTGGATATGTTATCTGAAAACCACTCCGTATAGGCATAAGCGTTATGAATTAGATTATGCTGAAGACAATTGAAGACGCAGTGAAATGCAAGGGTCATTCTATTCCAAAATAGTGTTTTCTGTTTGTCCAGTCCCAGGATAACTTATATGGACGAGTGTCTGACAGAGTATACCTAACAAATCATGTGTGATTGATCTCTTAAAGGTATTACGTTAGGTGGTGGAGGAATTCGTTCCTCTTAGCTTTTTATACCCGTGATATTTTTGGAAATCAATTAGTGAATTGACGGGTTTGACGATGTGGCATTCAAAGTGAATGGTGATCAGATGTTCTGAAGATAGACGTAGCCTCTAGCCTCCCAACCGGGAAATGACAGAAATCAGGCAGGAAGCATGGCTATGTGGGTCATTCCCATTAGGGTGTATTGTCACGATCAAGAGAAAATTCATATTTGTTCTTCTTTTGTTTTTGTATCTTCAGATGATGGTTGGATGGCCAACAACAGTAGGTGGTAATATATTCGATACGCTCAAGAGAAATGAGTCGTCGGTCATGTGTGGGTCGGGTTGCAAGATGTTCTTGTTGAACCCCAGTGTATCCCCTCTAGAGTACACTGATCGGGACTTGGTCCCATACCTTGTCATAGTTGGAATCCAATCTCCAATAAGCGCCCTGCGGTTTTTAATTTTATACTATGTATGTGGAGCATGAGATGCAAGCGTTCTGCTATTTGGTCATTTATTTGATTAGACATCATTAAAATATCACTGGATTTTGATATCAAAAATGGTTTGGTTAGAGTAAGGTAAAAACTGTCCATGTTTATGTGTGGGCTGGTCTTACTATTATCACTTTCTTTCAAAAGGATTTTCAAAGTTAAACAATATGGTTGGAGTTTACTCACACCAGTCCCATGACTGACCCAGAGTTTATTTTGTTTGTTTTTCCAAAACTCTTAGGTGCCCAAATTTGTACGGGGAGTCATGTGTTTCATGCTTTTACAGATACACTTGGAGGAGCTCGAAGCAAGAGGTTTCACCACTAGTTATTTAGAGATTATTTCCGCTGTAATGTAAATGAGTTATATTCTGATATGGTATGTATATACACAAATTCAGATTTGTATTTCGAAATGTTATATAATATATTTTATTCGTTCCGCTGTGAGATTCGTGTTTACTCTGATACTATTTAGATTCTGATGTTCTTCTTCTTCTTCTATTCTATTAGTTCTATCTTATCTTTCTCATCCTCTTATTTCTTTCTATTAAAGATCTGTATTTTCATGCACTTTGAGTTGAATGTGTAGGATATTAGTCAGCTCAAATTGGTACGAATTTACTGACCTTTACAGCAATATTTTGGGTTGTTGTAACGATGTTTTATATAACATTCGTTTTAACCCAAGGAAACGATGTTTTATATAACATTCGTTTTAACCCAAGGAAGTGGAATTTTGGAAATATAATAAATAAATATTTCCTGAGTGTAGAAATGAACGGGCGTGAAAGAGATAAGTAATTGGAATGTTTTCCAATTAAAAATAGAAGATATTTTCTACGTATAGAAAATATAAGGAGGCGATATATAAAAATGTTTTCCCAATAGTGAAAAAGACCAAGATGATTGTTGAAAATATTTGGTTAACAAATATTAATAAGGAAATTGAGTAGTTATTTAATTAATGAAATATTTATTAAGGGCCCAGTGATTGTTTGATTCTATGAATGGATGTTTTTTTCCTTGATAGTTAAATAACCGACTATCGAAGTGTTTGCCAATATTGTTGTCAATATGGAGAGACCAGTTGGATTATTATCCGAGAACCGCTCCGTATTGGCAGTAGCATTGCGAACCAGATTATATGAAGATAATCGAAGACGGAGTAAAGTGCAAGAGCTTTTTCTATTAATGGAAATTGTGCCTTCGGTTTCGTTCAGTCCAAGAACAAACATGTATAGACGACTATCTAACAGAGTATTTCCAATGATCACATATGTTGATCTGTATAAATATATATGTTGGCAGAGAATTTATTCTCTTAGCATAATATCCAGAATATATTTATGAAAATCAATTAATGATTAATGGATCTGACAAGTGGCATTCAAAGTAATTGTGTTATCAATGAATGATAAGTAATCGTAGCATCAGGCCTCAACAACTGAGAAATGATAAAAATCGGGCAGGCATCATTGCTAAGTGTGTAGCTCCCAATTAGGGTGTATCATCACCTATCTAGATAAATTCATTTCATTCTTTATTCTATTGATGTTGTCCCATTCTGGAAAACGGTTGCTGATCCCAACCGTTGGTAATATACATTCGATACACTCAAGCGAAATGAGTGGTCGGTCATGTGTGGCCGGGTTACAAGATGTTTTTGTTGAACCCAGTGTATTCTCCTCTAGAGATACACTATCGGAAGCTGGTTCCATGCCTTGTCATAGTTGGAAATGCATTACCTAATAAGTGCCCACGGTTTTGACTGTATATTATATACATGTGGAGCGTGAGATGAAAGCATTCCACTAGATTTCTATTTATTTGATTTAGACATTATTATAATATCAAAAGAGTTTTGATATAAATATTATTGTTTCTTTCAAAAGGATTTTGAAAGTTGAATCAAGTGTTTTGGATTCTCATAAGGGAAAAACCCGTTCCGTGTTATATGGCGTGGTCTTATAAGATATCGTTTATTTTCTCAAACTGTTTTAAATTGTTTACTCATACCAGTCCCATGACTGACCCAGAGTTTATTTTTTTTGTTTTACCTAAACTCTTGGGTGTCCAATTTTGTACGGGCAGTCAAGTAGTTCAGGATTTTACATATTTATCTGAAGGAGCTTGGAGCAGGAGGCTTCAGTGTTAGTTATATAGAGTATTGTTTCGCTGTATTGTAAGTGTTGTACTCTGATAATGATATGTGTATATAGTACAAATTTTGCATTTCAAAAGTTATGATATATTATATTTTGTTCCGTTGCGATGTAAGATTTTGTGTTGTTATTTCTGTTCTTCTTCTACCTTTTTCTTCTAAAAAATGATTCGTATTTCTATGATATTTGGGTTGGACGTGTGATGTATGTAGTCAACTCAGATAGTACGGATTTGCGGTTCGTTATAGTGGTATCAGAGCTTGGGTTGAGCGAATACCTTGCCTTTGGTGGGATTGTGCTAATTAGATATAGGGACAGTAGTACCATAAAATGAGTTGAGTGTATATATACAAGAGAGAGCGTATTTATTAATTGATATAAAAAGTTATTTTATATTGTGTTGGCTAGTCTGTTGAGTGATTTATGAATTCTGATCGAATCATGGGATGCCACGAAGTCGATCGGAATTTCTAAACGCTTAAGCAGAGCAATTCGACATGATAATGTTTTAAAATGCGTAAATGAAATAATTTTATCCAAAATTCTATCTTGATATAGAAATGAATAATTTTCTGAAATTATTATAATATATGGATGTGTTGGTTGTTTTTATAATCCGATGAGATTATAAAAAATTTGAAATGGTTATATATAACCAAATAGAATTTGTACATAAATTAAATATATACAAATGAGATGAATTAAAAATTAAATTCAAACCAGAATTTGGAATTTAAATTGTTAGACCGAAAATTGGCACTAACACCCAAATGCTATGTAAAATCCTTACAGTCGCAAATCACATAGAATAAATGCAGAAAAAGCAGTAAAATAATAGGAGACACACGAGATTTTTATAGTGGTTCGGCTCAATCCAAGCCTACGTCAACTTTATAGTTTCTTAAATCCTAAGAAGCTATTACAACGTTGTATGCTTGCGGTTTATACACGAAATCCTCATGTTTACAATGAAAAAGAGGAGATTAGAGATTGAAATTATACACGATAGCCTCATGTTAAAATGATTTGAGTCGGCCTTCTTGTTACACAAAAGTCCTTGCAATGGTGGAAGGAATGGCCGAAAGAGGAGAATTCAAAAGCCCCTTCAAATTGCCATATGATCGTGTATTTATAGGCGTAGAGGAGCCATAGGGAGCTCTGGAGCGGTTTGGATCGGGTGTGCCACGTGGCAAGCACAGAGGCGATCTCAGAAGTAGTGGAGCAGCGGTTACCAAGTCATGTGGAGACAGGTGTCATCCGATCCGCATCTGTAGGAGGCGGTTATGGCAAGAGAATAAGTCAAAACTTCGCGTGCAGAAGCAGGTCCAAGGGGTCGGTTCGGGTCCGATCCGCACCGAGTTGATGTCTCCGATCCTAAGAGTGGAAGCATTTCAGTGCAGAATACTCCAGGCAGGTCGGGTCTTCCTTACCGAA
The DNA here is from genome assembly GCA_030737875.1 of Allium sativum. NCBI lineage: Eukaryota > Viridiplantae > Streptophyta > Magnoliopsida > Asparagales > Amaryllidaceae > Allium > Allium sativum. The sequence continues at coordinate 733,586,956 of CM060922.1, read as the reverse complement.
CCGACCCAGTTCATCCGATCCGAACCGGTTGAAGGTGATGCCAAATTTCCAAATCCAAGTTTCCGGTTCTGCATGCGTTCACGGAAACAGGCATAACTTTCAAACCGTAAGTCCGTTTTAGCCAAACGAAAGCTCAAACTGAAGCTAATTCAGAGGGCTACAAGAGTTACGGAGCCTAGCTCCGTAATCGCTGTTTTCGGGCCCAGAAAAGGTCATCTGGTAGGAGTTCCGGGCCTTTCTTTGTTTGTGATGCGATTTCGACCAAATCGCTGTCTGTCTTCTGACGATGCTTCCAATACTGGAGCGTATTGTTGATCAGAGATTTCATGTGTGACTGCTTTGACTAAAAAGCGGGTCAACATAAATCATGGGAAGTTGGAAAATATTTTTCAAAGTATATTAGAACAATATAGCTTTGTGTTTGAAGGATTCTGAATAAAAATCATCTTGAGATGGATTTTTGAAAGTGATAAAGCACTGAGCTCACTTCAATGGCTGGAAAATAATTCTGATGATGACTGCAGCATCATCAGTGTTCATTTTCGAGTTCTAAGTGATGGATTGCTACCTTAGAAAAGTTTTTTGATGGAAATTTGTTTGAAGAAAACAAGTTGTTTTAGAAAATTCAAACGTTTTGAATTTAAAATGGTTATAGATATATGGATATATTTATATGATTTCTAAAGGATTTGAAATAAAACCAGGAATTTGAAGTCTGGATTTAAAATTTAACTTAAGAAATTTAAATGAATCAAACTGAATAAATTGATCAGAACCAATTTGAAATAAATATGAATTGATTGTAAATAATTTAGATAAAATGAATGTAAACATATGTGATGTGAAATATGAATGGAAACCAAAAGTTTTGGTGGAATTAAGTTTGTTGAAATTTAAAGAGTTCAGTTTCAGCATAAGTGAGAATTTGAAAAGTAAATAGGGTTGGGATCACTTTTCCCACCTTAGCAATTTCGGGGACAAAATTCTTTTAAGGGGAGAAGAATGTAACGACCAAGATTTTCGAACAATTTATTTTTAATATTTAATACGGTTTTAAATATTGAGTTGATAATATAAATGGATTTTTATATTAAGTTATCGATTTAATAATCGACTTTGATTTAATATCAAATATATTAAATTATCGTAATACGAAATATAATTGAAATCGAAGTTAAAAGCTGAATCAAAACAATTCAGATGATCGATATCAATTGTATTTGAACATAGACGATAATAAAAATATTTTACTATCAGAGAATTTATTTCTGAATTTAAATTATATTATATTAACTTATATGGTCACTTTATATATACATTCAAATTAAATATCAAAATATATTCAGTTCAGAATAGTGTTACAATGTTAAAACGACAGTTGTACGTTAAAATAGCGGTTCGTGTATGAACCCTGAGATATTTTAATGGATAACATCAAAATCGAATCGAAGATCAAATCAAAATCTATTTATGAAGAACAAAGATCTCTTTGAATCAAATCGTATTAATTTATAGTCAAATCAAAATTTAATACGATGGTATCTCGCTTACCCTATCCTACCTCCTAGAGTATTGCCATACGTAGAAACTAATTCCTTTGTTCTTAAGTATTCCTGGTCTATACATTGTCGATACCCTTTTCCATTCTTTCTCCTGAAATTTGAATCAAGCTTCAGGGATTTATAAATGGCCTCTTCAAATAAAAACCCAAACCTTGTTTCCCATTTCCCTTTTCTACCATAACCCGGTTATATTCCAAAAGCGTGAATACTTATTCCCCCATTCAATAAGTTCGAACCTCCTCAAATTAAAAAAAGAAAAGTAACCGAATCCCCCATTCAATAAGTTCGAACCTCCTCAAATTAAAAAAAGAAAAGTAACCGAATCCAAATAATGGTGCGATCGATATCTGAGCTGACATGTTTTAGTTCATATTTAGGGTTCACCTCGATTTCGATATAAGGGATTCCAACCCTTGTTGCGAGGTGCAATTGAGTGAGAAGTGGGGGTACTGCGAAGACCTCTGGTGGTGCGATGGTGAAATCGAACTAGAGTTCGATTGAGGGACTGGAGTTCGATGGAGTGCGATAGAGTATTTGTTTTGGGTGTGCAATTTGGAATGGGTTAGTGCGATAGGGGAAGAAGTCGATCTGGTTTAAGTTGAACGGTTTGGATGATCCACAATGGTGTTGAACAACGATGATAGGTTTGTAAGTGGAGATGGATCCGATCATTGATGGGAAGAGGAGGTACGGTTTGGGTTCTGGTAGCGTGTTCTTGCGGATGTGGCAGGGAAAAGGTGAGGCAGTGGCAAACTGAGGTGTTTTTGAGTTCGACAGTAGGAATATAGGAGTGCAGATATGTGTAACTGGGGGTGTGCGACGGATAGAAGGTCGGAGTCGCTATTTGAAAGATTCTGGTAAAGATCGACAGTGCCAATGATAGGTGCAGTTATCTGTTGTTCGACCGTGACAAGGGAGTTTAGGGTTGGTTTCAGATGAGCGCATGATTTTCTCTGTAAGATGCTACTATATGGAGTGTTGAGAATACTGGAGTGTCTCGAGCTAATGGTGGTAGTGGTGGGAAGTGTGAGGTTAGGATCAAAGACGCGGTTGATTCAGTATTCGAATTCATTGTTGGAGAGTTTATGGGATTGAAAGGAAGGAGATTGAAGTAAGAATGGATTACGTAAATTTAAATTTGTTAATTAACTATCTAAATAAACGTTAAATATATAAATGTTTAAAAATACATTTTTATTGTATGAGGTTTTATTGGAATGAACGAGTCACGATGGGTATATAGCTGCGAAATGAAGGAGTAGGGGTTAGCAGAAATTTTGAATTCAATCAAATATGGTTTGATTTAAGTTGATAAGAAACTAGGATGGATCGCAAATAAAATCAATGTGAGTAAATCTCACTCATATTTTTATTTAGAATTGTTTTATTCATTAAAATAAATGTTCGTTGGTTGTTTGCATGCACTGAAATATTATTATGGCTGTTAAATATATAGTTATTTAGGATTGGTGTTTGTGGTTATTATTATATATTGGTGGTTGGATTCCCGCAGTACCATTAGTGGATGCCCGCAGTATCATTAGCGGATGACCCTATACGCCCCACGCTATGATAATGGATGACCTTTTATACCACGATATCCTGCCTCGAAGCAGGATGGGTATTATTTATGTTGGCTAACGTCTATGGATGTAGGAAAACAGGTTGGAGGGATCCAACTGGATCCCTCAAAAATATTATTATTCGTTTGTTTCATATATATTTTCGTATATGATGTGTTAGGGAAAATGTGGTTGGAAATTGTATGTTTTTAATTGGTTGAAAATCACTTGCCCTGAATGTGAATTAATAAAAAAATCGTGAAAAGGGAATGTGAGATTTAAAGGGAAAAATCTATTTATCTAAATTAGAATTTGAATTTTGAATGGGCTATAAAAATATTAACTTGTTTTGAATATAAAACAAGTATTAAAATTCATAAACGTTGTTTATAAATTAATAATGTAGGATTTGAGATGAATTCATAAACGTTGTTTATAAATTAATAATGTAGGATTTGAAATGAAATCATAGGTTGTTTATAAATTAATAATGTAGGATTTGAAATGAATTTATAAACATTGTCTATAAATAAATAATGCAGAGAAGTGAAATGAATTTGTAAATGAAATGGGAAAAATTATCATTTGGGTAATCTAAAATATTTAAATTCAAATATGAATTTAAAATGAGAACTAGGAATTGTGTTAAAAAGGGAACGATAGAATTTATTCTGGATTCAGAAGATAAACAGAATTAAGATAAATCAAAAGGGTTTATAATTAGAATTTAATAATAACAAATTTTATTATAATTTAGCTCCAAAAGAAATTCGAATTTTATATAGCAGACCGAGTTGTTAATAAATTTATAACCGAATTATGAAATAATCGACGATTAGGGAAATCAGAAATATTAAGTTGAATTGGAAAAAATTGCTTTAATATATATTAAAATATATTAGAATAGAAGTGAAATATATTTCTAGATGAAGTTTACAACGTTTATATATAAATATAATTAAAACCAACTCGCCGCGGCGCGGTAGTTTGTAAATTGGCGTTTCAAACTTCAATTGAGAATATAGAACTCAGTTTAAGTCGAAATTCTTTGAAACAAGAACCGTCAGGACCGATTTGATAATAGTTTTCTAATGGAAGAGAAAATCTAGATTTCGTCTTATAGATTTTGAGTTATGTCAGAATCAAATTTTCAAAAAAGCAGCGCCATAACCATTATAAAACCATAACGGTTTATTTAAATAAATAAAAGGATTTTAAGAAAATAAAATCCAAAAGTCCATTAGAAAAATCCAGAGTTGAGATGTAGAATAAGATGAACTCAAGTGGAGTAAGTGAACCGATTTTTGAAACAAAAATCAGATTTTTAATTATTGAATAGAAGTAACTAATTTGAAGAATAATTAGTTTAGCTTGTATTGAATCGAAATTAGGCATTGGATAAGTGAACGGGGTTTGTGAATTCATATTCGGGATCGAATATGAAACTCGAGTTGAGAATGGAATTCGATTAGTTTTTAAGTAAATTAAAAATATATACGAACATGATATGTTCAAATAAACGTGAAACATGCTAAAGATCTAATTTAAGAATAAATTAGCGAATTAAGTTAAAACGACCTGATTTAGTTGGAATAAATTGAGAATGGACGTATATGGGTTAGACAGGTATGGAATGAAGTGTATGAAGATTATAATTTAAGTGCCCAATAAAAAGGTACACGTTTAAATTCCATATGAGATTTTATGCGTCGAATCGGCAAAGCCACTCGGCTTTTGGATTTTCTTTTTGAATAAAAAGGACCTAGAGAGGCGAGTTGAGGTTTGAACTATCGACCGGTACAAAGGAGGTTATGGCGAAATTTTCCATAAATTTAAGTAGTTAGAATATTTTTAAGAAAAATGGATAACTAGAAAATCAATGTATCGATATATATAGAATTCGATAAGGAAACAAACTTAAAAATAAAATATTATAAACAAAAAGGAAATCTATAATTAAATCTGGTAAAATTAGAAAGAGAAACGTGTATGGGTTTAAAAATGAATAATTAGTTTTTATGATGTTGGTTATTCGAGATAAGTGGTCATGTCCGTTTTGAAGTTAAGGATGTTCTCGGTCAAGGTCTGACAGGTAGTTATACCCCAACTTGATTGATTTCATTTTTAACCTATAAATAGCAAGATCCAGTCTCGAAGAGAAATGTTTGAATAAGTGTTAGTTGAATGCAATATTTTGGGTTGTTGCAACGATGTTTTGTATAACATTCGTTTTAACCCAAGGAAGTGGAATTTTGGAATTATAATAAATAAATATTTCTTGAGTGTAGAAATGAACGGGCATGAAAGAGATAAGTAATTGGAATGTTTTCCAATTATAAATTGCAGATATTTTCTATGTATAGAAAATATAAGGAGATGATATATAAAAATGTTTTCCCAATATCAAAAAAACCAAGATGATTGTTGAAAATATTTGGTTAACAAATATGGATAAGGAAATGGAGTAGTGATTTAATTAATGAAATATTAATTAAGGGCCCAGTGATTATTTGATGCTATGAATGGATGTTTGTTTTTCTTCGATAGTTAAATAACCGACAATCGAAGTGTTTGACAATATCGTTATCAATATTGAGAGACCAGTTGGATTATTATCCGAGAACCACTCCGTATTGGCAGTAGCATTGCGAATCAGATTATATGAAGATAACCGAAGATGGAGTAAAGTGCAAAGGCTTTTTCTATTAATGGAAATTGTGCCTTCGGTTTCGTTCAGTCCCAGAACGAACGTGTATGGACGACTGTATGACAGAGTATTTCCAGTGATCACATATGTTGGTCTGTATAAATATATATGATGGCAGAGAATTTATTTTCTTAGCATAATATCCAGAATATATTTATGCAAATCAATTAATGATTAACGGATCTGACAATGTGGCATTCAAAGTGTGATTGTGTAATCAATGAATGATAAGTAATCGTAGCATCAGGCCTTAACAACCGAGAAATGACAAAAATTGGGCAGGCAGCATGGCTAAGTGGGTAGTTCCCAATTAGGGTGTATCATCACCTATCTAGAGAAATTCATTTCATTCTTTTTTCTATTCAATGTTGTCACATTTGGGAAAATGGTTGCTGATCCTAACCGTTGGTGATATACATTCGATACACTCAAGCGAAATGAGTGGTCGGTCATGTGTGGCCGGGTTACAAGATGTACTTGTTGAACCCAGTGTATTCTCCTCTAGAGATACACTAACGGAAGGTGGTTCCATACCTTGTCATACTTGGAAATGCATTATCCAATAAGTGCCCGCGGTTTTGACCGTATATTATATACATGTGGAGCGTGAGATGAAAGCGTTCCACTAGATTTCTATTTATTTGATTTAGACATTATTATAATATCAAAAGAGTTTTGATATAAAGATTATCGTTTCTTTCAAAAGGATTTTGAAAGTTGAATCAAGTGTTTTGGATTCTCATATGGGAAAAAACCCGTTCCGTATTATACAACATGGTTTTATGAGATATCATTTATTTTCTCAAACTGTTTTAAATTGTTTACTCATACTAGTCCCATGACTGACCCAGAGTTTATTTTGTTTTGTTTTACCTAAACTCTTGGGTGTCCAGTTTTGTACGGGCAGTAAAGTAGCTCAGGATTTTACAGATTTATCTGAAGGAGCTTGGAGTTGGAGGCTTCATTGTTAGTTATATAGAGTTTTGTTCCATTGTGTTGTAAGTGTTATACTCTGATAATGATATGTGTATACAGTACAAATTTTGTATTTCAAAAGTTATGGTATATTATATTTAATTCCGTTGCAATGTGAGATTCTGTGTTGTCATTTCTTTTCTTTTTCTACCTTTTTATTCTAAAAAAATGATTCGTATTTCTGTGATATTTGCGTTGGACGTGTGATGTATGTAGTCAACTCAGATAGTACAGATTTGCGGTTCGTTACATTGTTCTTATTATACTACTAATGGTGCAGAGAAAATTATTAGAGAAGCGCAATGCATGTTCAGTTCTGCTTATCCTGTTTAACTTGTTACACCTGCCTTATGACACTATTATCTCTCTCTCTAACTTATATGTCTGTCATAAAGCTTTTACTTATTTATACGATAAAAGTAACTGGACTGTCCAGACTTTATGTCTGAACTATTTGTTTCCTCTTCTTTCTCTTACGCCCCCCTTCCAAGGTTCTCAAGGTGGGAATACTCAAGCATGATCAGGATTCTTCTTTCCTTTTGCTTGGAGCTGCTTAGATGTCTTATTCGATTTAACATTTTCTCTACTATGGTTATATTTTGGGGATTATGCTCCTTTTAATGTATTATTGTACTATGATGATGATTTTTGTACAAGGCAGAAGTTTTATGTTTTCAGTATTCCAGACTTATTATGCAATTGGGTTTGAACCACAAAGCTTTTCTATTTAATAAAGTTTTAATTCCGCTGTTATTTTATATTTGTCTTGTAATGCTTTTGTTTACCTGTAACACTTCACGAAACTTAATGCATTCTGATAAAGAGTGACATTAATGGACGTGGGGTGTCACATTTAGTATTAGAGTCGAAGGTTACCAGATCGGATAAAAGATTTTGAAAATTGTTTTCAAAAAGGTTTTAAAATAAAGCATTTTCAAAAGAAAAGTCTGTTTTGAAAAACTTATTCCCCAAAAACCATATGAAATATTTTCGATTCTCTGTTTGAATCCCTTTTCCTTTTATTTTTAGCATATCTAGGGAACCTAATATTCCCAAGGGAGTACAGATATCAGCTTGGTTTCGTAGGTATTTGGAGGCTACGGCACCTGCTGAGGGCCAAGCAGACGCCCCTCCCCTAGCTGCAGCCGCTGGTCCTCCTCCCCCTCCTCAGCGTACTGATAACTTCTCTAAGATATGAAAAGATTTCTGTGCTATGGGAGGAAAGCTATTCCAAGGAAATGAGACTTTTGTAGAAGCAATGAATTGGATTAAAGAGACAGAGGATTTGTTTGGAATTTTCGAAGTTGATGACCGTAGGAAGATTCAGTTGGTCATTTGTCAGCTGAAAGATGAGGCATCATTCTGGTGGGAAGTGACGCAAGCAGGGTGTCCGGTAGAGACTTGGGATGATTTTCGATAGAGATTCGCAATGAAGTTTCTTTCTTAAGCCGATCAAAGTATGCAAATGGAAAGGTTTTTGGCACTTAAGCGGGGAGGCATGTCTTTTAGGAAGTATGCTAATAATTTTAATCAATTGGCGAGGTTTGGAACTAGTAGATACCCCGCACAAGAAAGCTTTGAGGTTTGCTAAAGGAATTGAATGAACCCCTACATGGGTTGGCTATGTCACATATTCCGATGGGAGAAACTTTTTAGAAACTCGTTGATATGGCATTAATGCATGAGGAAGATAAAGGTAAAAAGAAAGAGGCTAAGGTTGAGGAAACACAAAACAAGAAAGTGTGGCCCAAGAAAGAACAACAGCAACAAAAGAAGGGCGGTAAGAACGGCAATGCTCAAGAGAAGAGGAAATGTCATCATTGCGGACACGAGGGTCATGTGAGCAAGGATTGCAAGAAAAGAAAGAACGCTTGTTTTCAATGTGGAGAGGTCGGACATTTTATTAAGGATTGCCCAAAGAAGCAAGGACAAGGTCAAAGGGGAGGATCTTCTGGAAGGCAGGTGCATGCTCTCATGGCCAGTGCGCCAGATAAAGGTAGGAAATTTTTCGTTGAAAGTTTGATTTCTCTTTCCAATCATCCGGTTAGAACACTTTTTTATTCCGGCGCTTCACATTCTTTTATATCTGATTCTGTGATTGAGTCTCTACACCTTAGTATTAGTATGGTTTTGGATCCCATTGTTATCTCAAACCCTATTGGGGGTACGGCTCATCTGTCTATGATTTGTCGGAGTTCGAGAATATCTGTGTTAGGCGTCGAGTTTGAGTGCGATACATATGTGCTTGGTTTCATGGGCTATGGTTTGATTCTAGGGATGGATTGGCTAGCCATGTATGGTGCCATTCTAGATTGTGAGAAGAGGGTCGTTAGACTTTTGACTTGCCATGGGAGGCCCCTTGAGATTTCTTGTGGCCCTAAGGGGTCTTTCATGCTTAGTTTCCTCGAGTCGCTTGATGCATCTATCGATGTTCTACGATCTGTACCAATAGTCTGTGAGTATCCTGATGTTTTTGAGGAGGTTCGGGGCTTACCTCCGAGGCGCGAGATTGATTTCCATATATATTTGGTGGACAATGCAAAGCCAGTTGCATTGTCTGTGCGCCACATGGCTCCAAGAGAAAGGAGGGAGCTCCGCAAGCAAGTCGGAGAGCTACTTGAGAAAGGGTTTGTTAGGCGAAGCATATCTGAATGGGGTGCTCCGATGGTATTCACCACTAAGGCGGATGGTTCACTTCGCTTATGTGTGGATTATAGAGAGTTGAATAAACTCACTAAGAATACTAGGCACCCACTTCCGAGGATAGATGAACTGTTTGACCAACTTGTTGGTGCATCTGTTTTCTCTTAGTTAGACTTGGCCACGGGTTTCATCAGTTGAGGGTGGCTGAGGGCAGTATAGATAAGGCCGCTTTTAGAATTCCAAATGGTTTCTTCGAGTGGCTCGTTATGCCTTTTGGGTTGATGAATGCACCCGCCTATTTTGTTGATCTGATGAGTAAGGTGTTTCGGGAGTTTCTAAATAAGTTCATTGTGGCCTTTGTCGATGACATCTTGATTTGCTCAAAGAACAAGGAAGAGCATGCCCTACATTTGAGGGAGGTTATGAAAACTCTTCGTGCGCACCGGCTTAAGGCGAAATTCTCCAAATGTCATTTTTGGAGAAAAGAAGTGAGATTTCTAGGGCATGTGGTCTCTAAAGATAGGATAGTAATAGATCCTGCGAAGGTAGTTGCAGTTCAAGATTGGCAGATTCCAAAGAACGCAACGGAGGTGAGGGGTTTTCTTGGATTAGCGGGCTATTATAGAAAGTTCATTAAGGACTTCACAAAGATACACTACACCATAACAACCAATTTGACACGCAGGGATGCGGAAGTAAAATACGATTTAAAGTCGTATCATATTTGATACAGCTTAGATCCGTATCAAACTACATTTTGCGATCTCGACCACCCCAAACACCTTAAATCTGTCAGTCCATCAACGAAGCTCCAGATCAGTTAATTTGATATGGCTTCTGGCCAAATCGAATGTATATCATATTGTGCACCCCATTAGGCACTCGAAATTAAAATTTTAGCCGCTCTCATTCCCCTCTATTTTACTTTAATGGTGACCGAAAACCCAAATTAGGGTTTTCGATCACCAAATCATGCCTCCACCTTTCTCTGGAATCTCCCCTACTGACGGAGACGAACAACACTCTCCTTCGATGCAGCAACCCTTAGTCCCTAGCCCTCCATTGACCACAGGTATGTGTTTCAATTGAATTGTGTTTTGCATGCCTGATAGTGGGGCTTAGGGAACAAGTTGAAGTCTTTGTGTGTTAGCTGACCCTTACTTTGTGTTAGTTTGTTAGCTGTTTGAACTGAATCGTGTTGTGCATGCTTGATAGTAGGGATTAGGGAACAAGTTGAAGTCTTTGCGTCTTAGCTGATTACTACTTTGTGTTAGTGTCTTAACTGTTTCAATTGAATTGTGTTGTGCATGCCTGATAGTAGGGATTAGGGAACAAGTTGAAGTCTTTGTGTGTAAGACGATTGCTACTTTGTGTTAATGTGTTAGCTATTTCAATTGAATTGTTATGTACTAGTGTGTTAGCTGGTTGTTATACCCTAGAATCAGAGAAATCAAATTTGAATCTTGTTTTAGGATAATGTAAAAAAACATCTGAATTGCTATTGGAAACATGTATGATATCGCTTGCTACGTTGAATCTGAAATGTAGTAACCACATCCATGTACAAGTTGTCATTGATTTATAGTTTAACTATTTAGCAACTAAAATTTGTCCATTTCTTAAACTGAGCAAATGGATAATTCTATAGTTCAATATCTAACCATGATTTCATCGTCATTTGACTGTTTGTTTGCCTTATGCTTGAAATTTAAATTGGGTTGTCTTATAACAAGTTTACTCTGTTTTGAGAGATAACAAGTTTATTGAAAATATAATAACAGGTTTGCTGAAACCTGGGAAGATGGATGATTACTCGACTTTCTGATTAATATTTTTGTGGGCGATCCACCAGGTGGATGCATTTTAGCTCAGGCGTAGGGTCGGGTATCCATGCTTATTAGCTTCATCCAAATGACGGATGCTTCTGCACTTAACCTTCGTAAAAAGCTGCTTTCACTAGCAACTTTCCCCTACTTTTTAGCAGAGACTGTAGTGTAAGTTACCTTGCACTACACAATCTGCTTCAAAGAAACTGAAAGTTGCAAGTGAAAGCAGCTTTTTCCAAAGGTTAAGTGAAGCGGCATTCGACATTTGGATAAAGCTAATGAGCATGAATTACTGACCCTGTGCGTGAGCTAAAATGCAACCACCTGGTGGATCGCCCAGTAAATTCTTAATCAGAAAGTCGAGTATGTGTGTCATCCGAAGACGATGATTCGATATCTTTAGATGTTGGAGCAGGTATGTATTATTTTAAACTTATCTCTATGTAGTTTCTTACATAGACGATGCCTTGCATTTTTAACGACTGACATTTCATTCATCTTTGAGACATATACTTACTGACTACACAAACACATGGATAATGGGACTTAAAGTGCTATTTTTGACTTGTTACAATGTACTGACTGAGTTAAACAAGAAGACATTAGCAGTTAGTAATAAAAGTGCTATTTCGACTTGTTTCAGTGTAATTTGAGTTAAACCCAGTCAATACATAATAACAGAAGACATTTCAGTCCACATATCATATATATTTATATATGTCATTAAATAAGTTCCATTTTAGCTCATTTCTGTATGCTATTGTGAGTTACAATGTCGATCTCCTGTCCAGTGAAGTATTTGTGACTTGTTTAATGAATTTATATGCAATCCTGTTGGAGAAAACAAAAAAAGTAGGGAGGTGTATCGGCTATATATATATATATATATATATATATATATATGATGTTGGAGGTCACGTTATACCACAAAGCATGTGAGATGCTGGTACGTTTCTAGGTTACAAGTTCATGAAATCATGTCAGTAGCATCATAAACATGTTATACATATAATTGAAAAATATGCACACACGAACACAAAGACACGATATGCCCTTCACTATTATCAGTACGAACACAAAGACACTATATTTTGTGTGCAGTCAGGCATAAAATTACTTCTTTTTTCCTGTAGATTTTGGTGTTTTTGTGCTGCGCGCTGGAACTCAGGCTGGCTATCACGATTCAGTTTTACTGCCAATCATCAGGTTGGTCTTTTAAGCTTCTGTTTTAAACTGTGTATATATATAAATATTTATGCTGTTATGAAACTTTATCAGCATCAGCTAGAGCTTATTCTCATACTGCTTTGATTTACAACAAACACATGGATTTCATTGGCATAATCAGCACGTACGCTCAGTCTTCCCGGCCTCGACTGGAGTTATATCAGGCTGATCATATGTTTTTACCGTTTTTTGTTAGTTCATACTGTTATTAAAACCTTTAGACAGTTCCCTTTGTATATATTTGTATGTTATACATTGTGTTCGTGTTATGAAAAATCTTGTAATGCTTTGAGTATATATATAAATTGTGTTATTCTTGTGTATAATTGTGGTATATATGATGTGTTATGAAAAATATGTGCTACAGTTTCTGTTTATACATATATATATGGATGTGTGTGTGTATATATATATATATATATATATGTGTGTGCACACAGAGATATAATTAGATATTGTCAAAGGCCGTGTCTGAATACAATTTAGTATGGCTATAAGCCATATGTAATCACTAATGAGATATGATTTATAGCCGTATCTAAAAATTTAACTCACCATTTTTTGATACGACTTTTTGTCGTGTTTAATTGCTTTAGATACGGCTAAAAACATAGCTTATTAACATATATGGTGTAGTGATATCAGCCCCACTCACCAGACTGACGAGGAAGAATCTGACATTTTCTTGGGATATAGATTGTGACGATGCTTTTCAGCGATTGAAGAGGGCTCTGACAATAGCCCCAGTCTTGACCTTTCCCGACTGGAACAAAGTGTTCACAGTATACACTGATGCATGTGGTACAGGGCTTGGTGCGGTTCTAATGCAAGAGGGAAGGGTAGTATACTATGGAGGTAAACAACTAAGAGTTCATGAGAAGAACTACCCTACCCATGACTTAGAGTTAGCTACCATAGTATTCGCGCGTAAGACATGGCGCCATTATCTACTAGGAGAGAAGTTCGAGTTGTACACCGATCATAAATCTCTCAAGTACTTGTTCTCGCAAAAGGATCTTAATTTAAGGCAACAAAGATGGATGGAGTTCCTAGCGTCCTATGACTTTGAGATTGCTTATACCCCTGGCAAGGGTAACGTGGTTGCAGACGCATTGAGTAGGAAAAGGATGACCTTGAGTCCTCTGTTTATGGAGAGGAAAAGCTTGGAGTTTATATCGACTTTTGATTTTAGACCCTCCACCGAGTTTACACCTGGTTTATTGGCATCATTAGAGGTGCGACCTACTCTGCTGGACCAGATAGGAACTTCTCAGCGAGAGAACCCATAGCTTGTAGATATCTTGGATAAGCTCAGTAGAGGGGAGACTTTTAGTCACCTCAGTAGATATTCCACGGACGGTAAAGGGTGGTTGCGACGAGATGGAAGGCTTTGTGTTCCCCGAGTTGGGAGTCTGTTGAAGACAGTCCTTGAGGAAGCCTATCATTCTAAGATAACTATTCATCTAGGCAGTGATAAGATGTATAGAGATATGAATATTGTTTTCTTTTGGTCTGGGATGAAGAAAGATGTGGCGGAGTTTGTTTCTCGATGTTTGATTTGTCAGCAAGTCAAGGCTAAGCAAAGGAAGCCCAGTGGTCTACTTCATCCTTTGGAAGTCCCATAGTGGAAATGGGGGAGTGTCTCTATGGATTTCATTGATGGTTTGCCTAGATCAAGGAAAGGAAACTCGAATATTTGGGTTGTAGTTGACAGGCTTACTAAGAGCACTCATTTCATCCCTGTTATGAGTAAGAGGACAGCAGCATGTTTGGCAGTAGTTTATCTTCGTGAGATAGTCCATCTACATGGAGTACCTTCCAGTATTGTGAGTGATCGTGACCCTATTTTCACTAGTGAGTTTTGGAGGAGCTTGCAAGAGGCATTAGGTACACAGTTGTGTTTGAGCACCGCTTATCACCCACAGACCGATGGACAGACGAAAAGGGTGAATAGAGTTCTTGAGGATCTTTTAATACTATGTATCCTAAACTTTGGAGGGACTTGGGAAGAGCATCTTCCGTTAGTAGAGTTTGACTACAACAACAGTTACCAGTCTAGTATTGGCATGGCACCCTTCGAAGCATTGTACGGACAACCCTGTAGATCACCAAATTTTTGGTGGGAATCTACAGAAAGGCTTCTACTTGGACCTGAGATGGTTAGAGAAACTTCAGAAAAGATTGATCTTACCCGTAAGCGCATGAAGACAACTCAGGATAGGCAGAAGTCCTATGCAGATAGGAGAAGGACTTACATTGAGTTTGAGGTGTGAGACATGGTTTTCATCAAGATATCACCTTTGAGGAATGTAGTTCATTTTGGATATGTAGGGAAATTAGCACCAAGGTTTGTAGGGCCATTTCCCATAGCAGAAAGGATTGGCCAAATGGCCTATAGAGTAAAGCTACCAGAGAGATTGCTCGGCGTTCATGTTGTTTTCCACGTCTCTCATTTAAGGAAGTGCTTGCATGATACCATAGAAGTAGTTGAGCCTAGTATGCTTGAGGAAGTAGAGGTGGAACGGGAGGCGACAGTTAGACGAGTTCCTACCCGTATTCTTGGATCAGAAGTTAAGAAGTTACGCAACCGAGAAGTCAAGTTGATGAAAGTTTAGTGGGGAGATAACCAAGAGGATGCAACTTGGGAGACTGAAGACAAGATTCGCGCTTCGTACCCTTTTCTTTTCAAGGGTATGTTCTTAACTTCCTTTCCAAAACTTTTATTCATGCTTGTCACTATCGTTTAAGTATACCCTATCGATCGAATCTTCGACCTTTAGGTATTAATCCCATGGATGTAAACATGTGTTTGAGACATTTTATGTTTGATGGATGCAAGTGGATGCTAGTGGTTGCTCATGGATGCATATACACACACATTAGGCACTAGATCGGCTCAATCATTCTCATACTACATATGAATGTGTGTGCATTTTTCTTCTTTTAATGGATGAAAGCGGGTGTATCATCATATAGATGTTACATTTGGATGAATGATTGCGCACACATATAGAAATTATATGTTATAATAGGATTATTTACATACATGTTGGATTCATGGAACTGACATACATTGCATAATGGAGGTCAACTGAATCAGTATGCCTCCTGATCTTTCGCATTAGTATAAGGACATATACACACACCTTTGATTATTTTGATATAAGCATTAGAAATCTTTTAAGGACAATGGATGCCTATGATTGATGGATGAGTAGATGGATGATAGATGTTAAGATATACATTCTTCTTAACTTGGAGATTTCGGGGACGAAATCCTTTAAGTAGGGGAGAATGTAACCCCTGTAACTCTAAGAACATTAAAATGATAAACTAAAGAATACTCAATTAAATATTTGGAATTAAGTAAAATGGACTACGCCATTGCGTTCGTCTTGGAATTCTGCTTAAGATAGACACCAAATTTGCATAAAACGGACATCGTATGAAAAAGTTATTGAGGTTGGAAGTTCACAAGAGAATTATATATATACAAAACCAATCAAAACATTCAAAATATTTCGAAAACAAGAAGCAGGAAGGTGCAGGAACTCGGCCTGTTGGGGGTCGACCTTGTGCCCTAAAGGTGTCGACCCATGGGTCGACACCACAACAGGGGTGTCGACACCCATGTCGACCCCCCCCCCCCCCCCGACGAATCTGGACCCGTTGTGTGTCCTGGTTCGCTGGCTGATGGTTATAAATCGGACCTTAATCCTATTGTTTTATTCATCTAAATCAATGGCGACAACGAGGTGCTGCCCGACTCAGAGTAAAATAGCCTATTCTTCTTAAGCAACAAGTGATACGTATTCAAGGATCTGTAATACAACATATGCAATCAATTTGCTGTTCTTTAGATCCAATCACAGTGAGTCTATGTTATTTTTAGATATAAACACCTAAAATGTAATCTTGACATGTTTATAAGTTTGGATCTAAGCCTGTGCCTGTTAGTAACCTGAATCATAACAGAACTGCCATTACTTGTACACCCGATCTATTGATTAGTGCCTATATGCATATTCATGATATCCCTATTCTGTTAGTTTGCCTAATCATGTCACCTTATGACTGTTATGTTAGTTTTCCTAATTATGTCCTCATTTGCCAATTTCATTTACTGTGCCTATTCTTGTTTTCTTCTCTCCTTTTCTTCCCTTTTTGTTTTTGTAGCCAAGCTACCATCGAGCCTAGGTCTATTGCTGAAATGTGCGAACGTACGAATTTGTGAACGATTGGCAATGATTAATTTAGGGCATAATTCATATTGTAAACATGATTGGGAAATTTGGGCATAATTTATACCTTGAGCCAAAACTTGAGATTTGGGGGCATAATCTATATCTTGATCTAAACCTTAATCTGGGGCATAATTTGTATCATAGATCGGACTGGGATTTGGGGCATAATAAACTTGAAAATTGATTAGTAATGAAAATGCCTAGATTTACAGTAATTAGAAACTGTTACTGCGCTTAGGCACGAGGTTATATTACACTTGTGGTAGAAGTCTGCTCGAAGCCGCCCGACAAATCCAGCGTCCACAAGTGGAAAATCCAATGTGAGGGGTCTAAGTGCATAAACGTACACGTGACGACACTAAGACGAGAGGTTAAGTCCGACTTGTGGAAGAAGTCTGCCCGGACCCAACCGACGTATCCAGCATCCACAAGTGGTGGACTTGATGTGGGAGATCTAGCGCATTATAACCATAAATGAATGAAT
This sequence comes from Allium sativum, assembly GCA_030737875.1. NCBI lineage: Eukaryota > Viridiplantae > Streptophyta > Magnoliopsida > Asparagales > Amaryllidaceae > Allium > Allium sativum. Next base: position 733,569,726 of record CM060922.1, on the reverse strand, counting down.
GGTAATGAACTAGTAATACTTAACTTGTCTGAATCCATAAGGATTACATGAACCTGTTAACTGGAGTAGGGGTTAAGTAAACTTGCTTCAATCAGTGGGGGGGTAAAGTTAATCTTGTAAAATATGTGGGGACGGGTTATACATATGAACCCGACAAACTTAACCTGTTGAGGTTATGCAATCTTGTTAAACTGGTAGGCATAACCTATGGAAATCCTAGTAGTGGGGACGCAAGCCTAGGGGGAAGTTTGTATCATCTGGTATATGTGACCCGTTTTAGTTAGTAACCCATATTGGTATCAAACGGGGAACTCGAACTAGGTCGGGGTCAGGGCTGTTGGAGAATGGAGTTTTGATGACAACAACCTTATTTCAATTATCATTGATTATAAAATATATACTAACATCTTTGTCTAGACTATATATATACATACATATGCAGGATTTGTATACAGGAATTATTACTGAAGATTGTACAGTTTAAGAGCTTTTAGAGATTCAGAATTCAGAGTAGATTCAAGACTCATGAGTAATCAAGACATCAAGATGTCAAGAGTTCAAGGTTAATATAATTATAGAGTCTTGATTTTGTAAGACTCTAAATAGCACCACAGGTTCTAATCCAAATCCAAATTCTGATTTTTCAATTCTTCTCTTAATCCTCTCTATTTTTGTTTTTCTCAATTCTCTCTAAAAAAAATTTCAATTCTTTTCTCAATCCTCTGTATTTTTGTTTTTCTCAATTCTCTCTATTTTTGTTTTTTTATTTTATTCTCAATCCTCTCTATTTTGTTTTTATATTTTTATTCTTCTTTGTTTTTCAAACTTTAATTTTTATATGTACTTTATTTATATTTTATAGTTTAAAACCTTATAATTTTATAAATATATTTATATAGTTTAAAAATATGCTTTCATATGTTTTTCTATCATATAATATTAATTTACAACATTAGAATTTTATTCAAAAATTTCCAGAATTAGTTTTATATCAAAACACCTGAAAATGCGTTGAAAATCAATTTTGTACGTAGGTATGTCAACATAGCATAATATGTATGTCGACATATAACAACTAGTTTTTTAATTTTGAAGGGAAGTGTCTTTTTACTATTTAAAACGTTTCAGAAACGTTGCAATTCTTCATTCTCTATAAAAAGAGGCCAAAACCAAATTTTCTAACAACTCTTTTTCTCCATCTTCATCACCTTTCATCCTACCATTATTCTTATTCATTTTTATGATTTTTACACTTATACTCTACCGAATTCACTTCTGAATTGATCAACTTCTTCTCTCTACACTCTCTACTCTCCGAATCAAGTGCTACTGAAGAGTTATAGGGCTATTTTGTAATTGCTTGGATTGAAAGATCCAATTTGTAAGTCAAGAGTAAAGGGTTTTATCCTTGAATCCGTGAAATCAAGGTTTAGTAGTCGGTGTGCCCTTGTTGAGCCGTGAAATCAAGGGATAGGAGTCGGTGCCTCTTTGTTGAGACGTGAAATCAAGGAGGGTCTGCATTTTCCTTTATTTTTGTTTATTTTGCATTTGTGTTTGAATTGGTGCCTGTGATTGTGTTTGTGTTGTTTGATTCACTCCATAATTCTATTTAAATTTAAGTTTTGTTTAAAATTCTTACAAACACTATTCACCCCCATCTAGTGTTTGCTTTTCCTTGATCCTTTCCGCAGTCCCTAACAAGGGCACGCTTACAGAGCTGATTATAAGAGGTCACTTGGGTAAAGGATGTTGACGGCTCATTCCATCAGGGTCATATGTGTGCATGAGTCCGCTTGCTCGGGAAGATAAGACGTTGTGACATCAGTAGATATAGTTGTGCATCTTGAAAATAACGGGATTGCCTCTTTAGGAAGTGATACATCCTACTTTGGGGCCAGCATGGTTGTCTACGAGTTAGGGAGCCAATCGATTGGGGGTAGTAATTAGGGTACATCTAGTCTTGCTTGTTTAGAAACTCGTTATTGTCGTTGGGGGTTAACACCTGTCAGTTCCATTGGATACCTTTTATTGTATGGGGTAAAACCTTTCAATAGAAGTACACCTAAGTCTACCATCTTGTACTTGTGGGGATCATCTTATTCTTGTTACACTAGTATTAGTGCAGAGAAAAGTATTAGAGAAGCTCAACGCATGTTCAATTCTGCTTATCCTGTTTACCTTGTTATACTTGCCTTATGACACTGTTATCTCTCTCTCCAACTTATATGCCTGTCATGATGCTTTTACTTATTTGTATGATAAAGTAACTGGACTCGCCAGACTTTATGTCCGACCTATTTTGTTTTCTCTTCTTTCTCTTCCATTTCCCCTCCCCGGTTCTCTGGGTGGGAATACTCAAGCATGATTAGGATTCTTCTTTCCTTCTACTTAGAGCTGCTTAGATGTATTGCTCGGTTTCGCATTTGCTCTATTATGGCTATATTTTGGGTATTATGCTCTTTTTTATGTATTATTGTACTCTGATGATGATTTTTGTACAAGGCAGATCTTTTATGATTTCAGTATTCCAGACTTATTATGTAATTGGGTTTGAACCACGAAGCTTTTCTATTTAATAAAGTTTTAATTCCGCTGTTATTTTATATCTGTCTTGTAATGTTTCTGTTTCTGTTTACCTATAGTGCTTAACAAAACTTAATGCATTTGGATAAAGAGTGACATTAATGGACGTGGGGTGTCACGATCTCCCTGTTCCTTCTCCGCTGACTTCGAGCCATCTCGTGCTTCTACCATTGGCTGAGTTCCCCGATCTTCCTCTTCTTGCGTTGGACCATGCCAAACTATTTCATAGTCATCGTTCCCTTTAGAGCTACCTGCGCCCTTCATTGCTCTTTTCGCTTGTCTACGTCTTCTTTTAGAAGCTATCATTCATTTTCAAGGCGTCTGAGATAAACAAAACAATACTCAGTTCAAAACCATTCAGTTAACATGTACAACAATAGAAAGCTCTTGTTCGTTGTAATCAATCAAACCTAATTAACATTTAAGCAGTAGGTTAGGAGCTTCATCTCATAACAAAGGATTTTTAGAAATTTAGTTGCACCATTCCTATCAATTTCTCATCGCAATGGATGTATATGGGATGTAACAACCCGTATTTTTATAACGTATAATAACCATAAATCAGGGCAGAATTAATTTTTAAAATAAGAATCAAGGGAAATGGGTTATTCCATTGCGTTCGTCTCGAAATTCTACTTGGAAACGAGTCCGAGTTTTCGAAAATCGGAGTCTGTATGACCAAGTTATGACCTTTCGAAGTTTTCAGAAGTTTTCAAGTTCAAAACAGCTCAGAATTCGAATTCAAATTTCGAAATTCAAACCTCAGAATGGACTGGGCGGGAAATTTCCCGCCCAGGACCAGGTCGACCTAGGGGTCGACTATGTAGTTGACCTGCCCAGGACCAGGTCGACCATAGTGTCGACCTGGTGACATAACCCATTTTTGAGTCTGAGTTCGTTTTGATGTATCTGGCCTCATTTCTGTCTACATTCGTTGGCCTGACCCTATATAAATAGCCCCTAACACTAGTCTCTCTACACAAAATTCTCTCTGACCTTATGCTGCTCTAATTCTGGTTGGGAAGTTAAAGAAAGAGACTACTTCTACTACATCGAAACTACGTTAAGAGAATTGATGATTTGGGGACTTCTGTTAGGACTCGACTAAAGATTCAACATCGACTCTCTTTTTCTAATTCTCGAACCACGATCTGTAAGCCCCAGTTACTTTTAGTTTTAAACAGTAAACGTAATATGTATATGTGTAAATTGAAATTGGACCTGTGTATGATGACTGTTTTACATCCATTCTTGTTCATCTTGGATCTTGACCTTTGGGTACATTACTATGACATTGATTTGGGGCCAATTCATGTTGTAAATCAAAAAAAAGAAAACCCCCTCCTATTATCATGCCTGAAATGTAGAATCTGCTATTAGTCACAAGTTTATGACTATCACCTTGTGTCAACCGTTACCATGACTATCACTTTATGCCAACTGTTATCTTGACTAGTACCTCATTTTGCTAGATTTGGAATCTTTATGTTTGAGGCCGACATTCCATATACCAGTAATGTTATAATCATTTATCTCAAGTTATACCATACTATGCTAGTAATCACTTTTGCCACCTTATATCTGTCCCTTTTTACGTTATTCCCTAATTAGATTTATTTGTATCGATTCGAGTTTACGTGCGATGGGAATACGATTTGGGTAGATTAGGTAAAACATGAATTGGCTTTGAACTTGAATATGAACGTTATTATAACTTGAACCTGTATATGGACAAGAACGTGGCATGAAACTTACATGAAATCTGACATGAAACTCGACATGAATTTTGACATGAAAACTTGAACATGGACATGACACTTAGATAAACTTGAAAATGTCCAACTCGAGGTTGGGTTGAGTTTGCAGTGTAAATCTGCCCGGAACCGCCCGGCGAATCCAGTAACTGCAAACAATAGGATCCAATGTGGGTAGTTGGTCATATCGCATCTAGAACCCGAGATTAGACTATGTTGTGGTGTAAATCTGCCCGGAACCGCCCGACAAATCCAGTGACCACAACAACTAGTCTAATGTGAGAGGTTGGGGTGCATTAATGAATTAATGCCACATAATAGGGTTAAGTCATGAACCACTTGAATATACTTAACCAATTTGACACGATGATTTAATAGGGTTAAGTCATACCGCTTGAACACACTTAACCAACTTGATACATGATTTGGATAGGGTTAAGTCACGAATTTGAATGACAACACTTAACCCATTAGAAAACCCTAGTTACGCGGTCCTTTTCAGCAGTAACCCACTTAGATGTATCACGATACCCTGGGACTAGGCCGGGTGGGGCACGATTACTGGGCTGATTGTAAGCGACCAGAACGACGACTGAGTAGGTGCGCCATTGTAGGTTCAGGCGGACTATGGTCGTGCACGTAGTCCGGAGTTGAAAAAGCCGGCATTGGGCACCCGTAGGTTTACACTGTGCGTGCTTGATTCGTGTCGGTGGTTGGCACCCTAGGACTTGATACACCCTAGGGTGGACCTAGCACATGTGACTACATTTCATGATTGGGCCGTATGACACAGACACTTGACGAGCTAGAACTTGTAGGGAGCCGATCGGTTAGTAGATCGTACCGTGGGACCCCATAATGGATCACTTCATGATATTGGGCCAAGGGATCACTTCATGATAAATACATGACATGGGTTAGAATACTAGTACGGTTGGTGCAGCGAACCTTAAACATGCGATGCTATACTTGAGTTATCTCGTTATCTTAGTTTATCATGCCAGACTTATCATCATCCTTATGTTTATTTTCAGTTTATACCTGTCTTGTTACCTTTACTAGTTTTTATACTGAAAGTTACTAGGACTTACCAGTCTTTATGACTGACCCTTTTTCTTTCACCTCTTTTTCTTTGGTCCCCCCCAGGTTCTCAGGGAGGAAACACTGGCTCTTAGCTTGGATTTAGCTTGCTTTCTGACAGCTCATGTACGGTTTGGTCTTGAGCTATGCTATGGCTGCACTTATGCTATGTTTGGGGAATAATTTACTTTTGCTACTTTAAGTTTATGCTTCTTTATCTAGAACTTGATGTAATGAAATAATTTTTACCTTAGATATATGAGGCTTTGACTATTTTCTCGAAAGTAATAAAAATTGGGTTTTTAATTTCTACCGCTGCTTTATTTATGTTCTGCCTTGTGATATCTCTGTGTATGTTTACCTAGATAATACTCCACCAAAACTAGTGCATTCCCTTTGTGAGTGACCCTAGCGGAGGTGGGGTGTTACATTTGGTATTAGAGCAGAAGGTTACCAGACGGGACAAAAGTTTTTAAAAACCTTCTAAAACTATTTTCCAAAAACCGTTTATAAAGAAGCATTTTTCGATAAAAGTTTTATGTTTAAAAAGGCTATTCCCCAAAAGCCATTAGCACTTTTCTTTTTTTCCTCATTTGAATCTTTTTCTTTTCGTTTTTCAGCATGTCTGATCTTAACATTCCTGAGGGAGTACCCGTACCTGGATGGTTCCGAAGGTACTTGGAAGATAGGGCCAACGGCGCGGGCCCGGCAGACATCCCTCCTCCTCCTCCCCCAGTGGCCGCGGTTCCTCCTCCTCCTGGTACCGCCTTTGCCAAGATATGCAACGACTTTAAAGCAATGGGCGACAAGAACTTTGTTGGAACTGAAACCTTTATTGAGGCATGAAACTGGCTAAAGGAGACTGAAGACTTGTTTATTATCTTTGATGTGGAGGACCATAGGAAAGTTCAGTTGGCAGCATGGTTGTTGAAAGAGGAAGCTGCATTTTGGTGGGAAGTCACCAACGCCACCAGGCCAATTGAGACTTGGGCAGACTTTAGAGGGAGGTTTGGGCTTAAATTATTATCGTCAGCAGAAGAGAACCTTCAGATGGAGAGGTTCCTAGCACTCAAGCAAGGGGACATGTCTGTTAAGGAGTACGTGAATAAGTTTAATCAGCTTGCTCGGTTCGGTTTGGACTTGGTTAACACGGCCCAGAAAAAGGCTGTACGCTTTGCTCGAGGATTGAACGAGCCACTACACAGTTTGGCCATAACTCATATACCCATGGGGGCGACCTTTGAAAGCTTGGTGGATATGGCTATTCTTCATGAGGAAGACAAGAATAGCAAGAAGGAGGTTAAGCCTAAGGAGTCCCAGAATAAGAAAGTTGACTCCAAGAAGGGAGGCAACAAGAATAACAAGAATAACCAGGGCAACAACAACAAGGCACATGAGACAAGGAAGTGTAACTTTTGTGGGATTACGGGACATCTAGCTAAAGACTGTAGAAAGAAGAAGAGAAAGTTGGGTGAATGCTTTCATTGTGTTGATACTGGACACATCAGCAAGGATTGCCCTAAGAAGCAAGGAGAGGGGCAAGGGCAGACCCAGCGAGCAGGACCTTCTGGAGGGCAGTTGCATGCTCTCAACACCACTCCAGCACTGGACCGAGGTAGTAATATTTCCGTAGAAAGCCTTGTTTACATTTCTGACTTTCCTGTTCGAACCTTATTTGACTCTGGCGCATCACATACTTTTATTTCTTCTGATATTGTTGAAAATCTGCACCTAAGTACTAGTCTAGTCGAGGATCCCGTTATAGTTTCAAATCCAATTGGGGGCTCCGCTCATTTGTCTATGATTTGTGTGGATTTGAGAATTTCCATCTTAAGCGTAGAATTCACGTGTAATGCTTATGTTCTCGGATTTATGGGATACAGATTGATTCTAGGCATGGATTGGATGTCCAATTATGGAGCCATTCTTGATTGTGAACGAAGGGTAGTGAGGCTCATGATTCGCCTTGGTAATACCCTTGACATTTCTTATAACCCTAAGGGTCCCGTCATGTTGTGTTATCTTGAATCTCTTGACTCGTCCATCGACAATTTGCAATCTGTAAAAGTGGTCCGAGAATATCCATATGTCTTTGATGAGGTGAGGGGGTTACCTCCTAAACGCGAGATAGACTTCCGAATTTATCTTGTTGATAATGCCAAGCCAGTTTCATTGCCTGTTAGGCACATGGCCCCGTGAGAAAGAAGAGAGCTCAGTAAACAAGTTAAGGATTTGCTTGAGAAAAATTCCATAAGATGAAGCATTTCTGAATGGGGTGCTCCTGTGGTATTCGCTACTAAGGCGGATGGTTCGCTTCATCTGTGCGTAGATTATCGTGAGTTAAACAAGCCAACGAAGAAGAATAGGCCCCCACTGCCAAGAATCGACGATCTGTTTGACCAGCTTGTAGGAGCATCTGTTTTCTCTTAACTCGATCTAGCCACAGGGTTCCATCAGCTTAGAGTGGCTGAGGATAGCATTGATAAAACTATGTTTAGGACTCCAGATGGGTTCTTCGAATGGCTCGTCATGCCGTTTGGGTTAACGAATGCACCCGCGTATCTTGTAGATTTGATGAGTAGGGTGTTTCGGGAGTTCCTTAACAAGTTTGTAGTGGTTTTCGTGGACGATATTCTGATCTTCTCAAAGGATGAAGAAGAGCATGCTAGACATCTCAAGGAAGTCATGGATATGCTCAGAGCACACCAGTTAAAGGCTAAGTTCTCCAAATTCCATTTTTGGAGGAAGGAAGTTCGGTTTCTTGGACATGTAGCTTCTAAGCAAGGCATAGCCGTGGACCCCGCAAAGGTGGTTGCGGTGCAAGACTGGAAAGTTCCTAAGAACGCAACTGAAGTGAGAAGCTTTCTCGGTTTGGCAGGCTACTATAGGAAGTTCATTAAGGACTTCGCTAAGATTTCAGCCCCTCTTACTAGGTTAACGAAGAAAAACCTAGCATTTGCGTGGGACATAGAATGTGAGATTGCTTTTCAGAGACTCAAGAGAGCCCTCACTACAGCTCCAGTTTTGGCATTATCCGATGGAGGTAAGATGTTTACCGTGTACACAGATGCATGTGGCACGGGATTAGGCGCAGTCCAAGTGCAAGAAGGGAAAGTGATATGCTATGGGGGTAGACAACTTAAAGTTCATGAGAAGAACTATCCCACACATGACATGGAGTTGGCGACGATCGTTTTTGCACTTAAATCTTGGCGCCATTATCTTCTTGGGGAGAGGTTCGAGTTGTATACCGACCACAAATCGCTGAAGTACCTCTTCTCACAGAAAGATTTGAATCTGAGACAACAGTGATGGATGGAATTCTTGGCATCATATGACTTCGATATAGCTTATACCCCTGGCAAGGGTAACATGGTGGCAGATGCGCTAAGTAGGAAAAGGTTTACCTTGAGCCCCTTGTTTGTTGAAAGGAAAAGTCTTGAGTTTATAGCAACCTTTGATTTCACACCTGTTGTTGAGTCATTGGCTGCTACATTAGCATCTCTTGAGTTAAGACCTACACTTCTAGATCAAGTAGGGACTTCACAAAAGGAAGACCCACAGATAGTCGAAATCATGGAAAAGCTGATTAGGGGTGAGACGTCAAGTCACCATAGATGACAAGGGATGGCTAAGGCTTGATGGAAGGCTATGCGTCCCGCAAGTGGGAGACTTAGTAAGGAAAGTTCTCGAGGAGGCACATCACTCGAAGATGACCATACATCCCGGAGGGGATAAGATGTACAGAGATATGAAACGCATTTTCTTTTGGACTGGAATGAAAAAGGACGTGGCAGAGTTCGTTTCAAAGTGCATGGTGTGCCAACAAGTAAAGGCCGAGTCGAAGAAGCCCGGTGGGCTATTACTTCCTTTGGAGGTTCCGCAATGGAAATGGGAGAGTATCTCGATGGATTCGTGGATGGACTGCCTAGGTCAAGGAAGGGAAATACTAGCATATGGGTCATAGTTGATAGACTCACGAAAAGTGCTCACTTTATTCCGGTGAAAAGCAAGAGGACCGCATCAGGGCTAGCGTATATTTACCTTCGGGAGATAGTATGGTTACACGGGGTTCCTTCTAGTGTATTTAGTGATCGTTACCCGATTTTTACTAGCTAGTTTTGGAATAGTCTGCAAGAAGCAATGGGTACACGACTGAACTTGAGCACGGCCTATCACCCGCAGACGGATGGACAAACCAAAAGGGTAAATAGGGTGCTAGAGGATCTTTTGAGACTATGCATTCTTGACTTTGGTGGTACTTGGGAAGACCATCTTCCTCTCGTGGAGTTTTCATATAACAATAGTTACCAAGCTAGCATCGGAATGGCACCGTTCGAAGCCCTGTATGGAAGACCGTGCAAATCACCAACTTGTTAGTGGGAGACGACAAACGGACTTATACTTGGGCCCGACATGATAAGGGACACTTCTGAGAAGATTGAGTTGATACGAAGACGGATGAAAACGGCCCAAGATAGACAAAAATCTTATGCGGACCAGAGAAGGACAGACCTAGAGTTCGAAGTCGGAGATATGGTCCTTATAAAAGTTTCTCCTTTACCCAATGTAGTTCGTTTTGGGGCGGTTGGAAAACTAGCACCAAGATTCGTCGGACCGTTCCCTATCATTGAGAAGATTGGGTGGATGGCCTATAAGGTAGAATTACCCGAGAGGCTGGCCGGAGTACACAATGTCTTTCGTGTCTCGCATCTCCGAAAGTGCTTACATGAATTGGCCGAAGTGGTTGAGCCAAGCATCCTTGAAGGCGTAGAAGTGAAAAAGAAGCAACATTGAGGCGAGTTCCAAATCGTATCTTAGGAACGGAGATCAAGAAGCTAAGGAATCGAGAAGTCAAGCTAGTTAAAGTTCAGTGGAGTGAAGCCCAAGAAGACGCAACTTGGGAAACCGAAGAAAAGATACGCGCGCTTTACCCATTTCTTTTTTGAGGGTACATTCTCGATCTCTTTTTCCTATAAACTTGAAAACCTTTTCGTATCATGCTTTTACTACCAACGTTTGTCTTGTTATCTTGAGAACCTTAGGTAGAACCATATGGATGTAAACATGTGATTGAAACATGTTATGGTTGATGTTTACAAATGGTTGCAAGTGTTTGCAAGTGATTGCTAGTGGATGCATGGCACACATTAGGCACTAGATCGACTCAGTCACATTTTCATGTTGCATATGCATGAGTGCTTATACTTGTACATGGATGGAACTTGTTATGCTATCACTTGAATGTTGCATATGAATGAATGTTCGTGCACTCATGTAGAGATTATAAACTATGTTAGGAATTTGCATACATGTTGGATTCATTACACTAACATATTTTGCATTAAGGAGGTTTACTGAATCAGTAACCGCCTGATCTTTTGCATTAGATAAGTACATATACACACACTTTCTGCATATGTTCATAAAACACTAGAAATCATTTAAGGACAATGGTTGCCTATGGATGATGCTTTGAGTAGATGGATGATTGGATGGTAGGATATATTCTTTCTAACTTAGAGATTTCGGGGACGAAATCCTTTAAGGAGGGGAGAATATAACAACCCGTATTTTTATAACGTATAATAACCATAAATCAGGGCAGAATTAATTTTTAAAATAAGAATCAAGGGAAACGGATTATGCCATTGCGTTCGTCTCGAAATTCTGCTTGGAATCGAGTCCGAGTTTTCGAAAATCGGAGTCCGTATGACCAAGTTATGACCTTTCGAAGTTTTCAGAAGTTTTCAAGTTCAAAACAGCTCAGAATTCGAATTCAAATTTCGAAATTCAAACCTCAGAATGGACTGGGCGGGAAATTTCCCGCCCAGGACCAGGTCGACCGGGGGTCGACTATGTAGTCGACCTACCCAGGACCAGGTCGACCATAGTGTCGACCTGGTGACAGAACCCATTTTTGAGTCTGAGTTCGTTTTGATGTATCTGGCCTCATTTCTGTCTACATTCGTTGGCCTGACCCTATATAAACAGCCCCTAACACTAGTCTCTCTACACAAAATTCTCTCTGACCTTATGCTGCTCTAATTCTGGTTGGGAAGTTAAAGAAAGAGACTACTTCTACTACGTCGAAACTACGTTAAGAGAATTGCTGATATGGGTACTTCTGTTAGGACTCGACTAAAGATTCAACATCGACTCTCTTTTTCTAATTCTCGAACCACGATCTGTAAGCCCTAGTTACTTTTAGTTTTAAACTGTAAACATAATATGTATATGTGAAAATTGAAATTGGACCTGTGTATGATGACTGTTTTACATCCATTCTTGTTCATCTTGGATCTTGACCTTTGGGTACATTACTATGACATTGATTTGGGGCCTATTCATGTAGTAAATCAAAAAAAAAAAACCCCTCCTATTATCATGCCTGAAATGTTGAATCTACTATTAGTAACAAGTTTATGAATATCACCTTGTGTCAACCGTTACCATGACTATCACTTTATGCCAACTGTTATCTTGACTAGTACCTCATTTTGCTAGATTTGGAATCTTTATGTTTGAGGCCGACATTCCATATACCAGTAATGTTATAATCATTTATCTCAAGTTATACCATGATATGCTAGTAATCACTTTTGCCACCTTATATCTGTCCCTTTTTATGTTATTCCCTAATTAGATTTATTTGTATCAATTCGAGTTTACATGCGATGGGAATACGATTTGGGTAGATTAGGTAAAACATGAATTGGCTTTGAACTTGAATATGAACGTTATCATAACTTGAACCTGTATATGGACAAGAACGTGGCATGAAATCTTACATGAAACTCGACATGAATTTTGACATGAAAACTTGAACATGGACATGACACTTAGATAAACTTGAAAATGGCCAACTCGAGGTTGGGTTGAGTTTGCAGTGTAAATCTGCCCGGAACCGCCCGGCGAATCCAGTAACTGCAAACAATAGGATCCAATGTGGGTAGTTGGTCATATCGCATCTAGAACCCGAGGTTAGACTATGTTGTGGTGTAAATCTGCCCGGAACCGCCCGACAAATCCAGTGACCACAACAACTAGTCTAATGTGAGAGGTTGGGGTGCATTAATGAATTAATGCCACATGATAGGGTTAAGTCGTGAACCACTTGAATATACTTAACCAATTTGACACGATGATTTGATAGGGTTAAGCCATGAACCGCTTGAACACACTTAACCAACTTGATACATGATTTGGATAGGGTTAAGTCACGAATTTGAATGACAACACTTAACCCATTAGAAAACCCTAGTTATGCGGTCCTTTTCAGCAGTAACCCACTTAGATGTATCACGATACCCTGGGACTAGGCAGGGTGGGGCACGATTACTGGGCTGATTGTAAGCGACCAGAATGACGGCTGAGTAGGTGCGCCATTGTAGGTTCAGGCGGACTATGGTCGTGCACGTAGTTCGGAGTTGAAAAAGCAGGCATTGGGCACCTGTAGGTTTACACTGTACGTGCTTGATTCATGTCGGTGGTTGGCACCCTAGGACTTGATACACCCTAGGGTGGACCTAGCACGGGTGACTACATTTCGTGATTGGGCCGTATGACGCAGACACTTGACGAGCTAGAACTTGTAGGGAGCCGATCGATTAGTAGATCATACCATGGGACCCCGTAATGGGTCACTTCATGATATTGGGCCAAGGGATCACTTCATGATAAATACATGACATGGGTTAGAATACTAGTACGGTTGGTGCAGCGAATTTTGAACATGCGATGCTATACTTGAGTTATCCCGTTATCTTAGTTTATCATGCCAGACTTATCACCAGACTTATCATCATCCTTATGTTTATTTTCAGTTTATACCTGTCTTGTTACCTTTACTAGTTTTTATACTGAAAGGTACTAGAACTTACCAGTCTTTATGACTGACCCTTTTTCTTTCGCCTCTTTTTCTTTCGTCCCCCCCTAAGGCTCTCAGGGTGGAAAGACTAGCTCTTAGCTTGCTTTCTGACAGCTCATGTACGGTTTGGTCTTGAGCTATGCTATGGTTGCACTTCTGCTATGTTTGGGGAATAATTTACTTTTGCTACTTTAAGTTTATGCTTCTTTATCTAGAACTTGATGTAATGGAATAATTTGTACCTTGGATATATGAGGTTTTGACTCTTTTCTCGAAAGTAATAAAAATTGGGTTTTTAATTTCTACCGTTGCTTTATTTATGTTCTGCCTTGTGATATCTCTGTGTATGTTTACCTAGATAATACTCCACCAAAACTAGTGCATTCCCTTTATGAGTGACCCTTGCGGAGGTGGGGTGTTATATGGGAGTCCTATGATTATAAAGACAACCAATGTGATTTTTTTTCCTTCTATATTGAACAGGGAAGGGCCAATTCTTAGTCACAAATGTGACATAAAGTTCCAAAATAAGCACATATTTGGAAATATGTATCGATGCAAACTAACAGGAATCAATCATGTATGTGATAAAACTGTAACCAAAGGATTTTATTTGGAAACTATAGATTTTTATGTAGAGTAAGCAGACACAAGTTCCCTCTTTCGCTTGATGAAGAGCAGACAGTGAGAGGGGTTAGAAGCTATAGGTTTCTGTTCCAACCACGCACCACAAAAACATGGATTATATATTTTCCGCGTAGAGAGAAAACATGGGAAAAATGCATATCACGTACTAGCTATGCGCGGTAAAATACAAATTACATAAACGCTTTTCATGGTACTCAATTTTTCTACATTGTTTTATCGCGTGGCAAGCTGAAACCATCACCAACAATCGCTGATACAATTATCCTAAATTCTTAAGATTTTTTAAATGATATAAACGTGCTATTAATATATGCTTTCAACTCATTTCCCAGTGGATCCAACAGTTAACTTTGTACGTGATAAACCGATTATCAATATGCTCTTGATTGGATTTAGGGTTCCAGAAATGACTGAGTGGATGAATCAATGCTTTTTCTCTATGCGATCTATGGATGAACTGTGAATTTGTGTCTGGAGATCGAGATATGCGATTTTAGATAATCAAAATGGAAGGAATTTTGAAAATAGAAATGGAAGACCTAACCGGGAATTAAGGGTTCGGAGTTTTAATGTGTGGGCAAGAATGGGAAAATGAAAAAATGGAAGGGGTGTTACTCAATGTAAAAGTGGGTATGCTTGTTTTTTTCTAGAATGGGGGCTAATAAGTAAAAAACAGTGTTCAAATAGAATTTGCCTAGAAGGTTAAGTTTTGAATAATTGCGTTGCCTAGTTGGCTTGGTTTTTTTTAATCCATTACTAAAAAGTACAATATAACCCATATTTTTAGTTAGCAGCCCCCCTAAAAACCTTAATTAAGTGATTTCTTCTCACTTGCTCTTACCATCACGTAACTTTCTTCATTATACGAAAAAAATGAAGCTTCAACACCCTAATTCTCAAAACATTGAAGAAAAAATATCAATTTTAATCAAATATTTGATGGATTTTAAATAAGAAGATGATTTCTTGTCATAATCATAGCAGATAATAAAAAACCGTTTTTCAATATATTTTAGAAACGGTGGATGAATGAAAAACTATGAGATTTCCTAGTAAACCACGTTGAAAGGATACTAGGGTAATGAAGAAACCATGCAAAAAATAATACGTGGATAGATAAGAACTATATACGGTCTTTGCGTGGTTAGTATTTGTTCAACATATTATCTGTACGTGGTACATCAGTTGTTGTTTTTCCTGGATTGAGTTTATATAGTTTGCGATATTTATTTTATGTAGATTGTACCATTTTCAAGAAATGAAAAATCGCATGATGAAATAATTTTGAATTATTAAAACGCATTCAAGACTTATGATCTAAGTTTTATATGATTAATATTTGAACTTGGATTTGTAAAACTGTGAACATACCTTTTTAATGGGTGGATATGTTTTTAGGTAAGAAAACAAACCACATAAAATCTATACGTGGTTATATATCATTCCATGTACATGCTCAACGTGGTGGATTGTCATTCCACATATAATTCATACGTGGTTTATATTTAAACCATGTTTTTACAGAGCGTTATTAGGATAGAAAGTCAAAAAAATAGTCGAACGTAGATTTTCTTTATTATTTGATTAACATTTCGACTTACATAGTGTTTTAACATATTAAATGCAAATATTTCTATCGGGAAAAAATTTAGTAGTCTGGGTTCGTGATATGGAAAAACGTCTTGGGTTTGTTATCATAATTATGAAATTCGATACTGGTGCTTCAATCAAAAAACCAAGAATTATGTTTGCTTGTAAACGAAGTGGTGTGCACAAGAAGTGAAAAAATATAAGCCCAAAGAACCTCCGAATGACGGGTATGAAAAGTGCAATTGTACCTTTAGACTTAAAGGTGAAAAACTTCCTAGTTTAAATAATTCGCGATTATATGTTGTTAGTGGTGTTCATAATCATTCGGCATTGAAAAATACAAAAGGTCACTCGTATATTAGTCGAATAACGGAAGATGAGACCAAGCTAGTTATTGAGATGCATAGAAACGTGGTAAACCCGAAAGAAATATTAGCGACCATTAAAAGAAATGATCCTTCAAATTGCACCACAATCAAAATAATTTATAAAGTAATAAAAGCACAAAATGCTATTGAGCGGGCGAGGCGTTCTCAAGTTCAATTTTTGCTTAGTAAATTGAAAGAGTTGGATTATTTTGAGTGGCATCGTACACTAGACGAAACATATATTATTAAAGATATTTTCTTTGCACATCCTTTCAACTTTGATTTTCTACATACATTTCCAGGGTAATTATATTAGATTGCACATATAAAACCAATAGGTGCAGAATGTCATTAGTCGAGATTATTGGAGTTACTTGCACAGATCTTACACTTTGTATCTCGATTTCATATTTAGTTACGGAAAGTGAGGAAAATTATATATGGGTGTTATACCAGTTGAAATCAGTTATGGTTGATTATGAAGTGGAAATGTCATCGATCTTCATTTCTGATAAAGAGATAACACTTATTAATGGCATTGGATTTGTGCTTCCGAAGTCCACGCATATGTTATGCACATGGAACATTAAAAATAATGTTCAAATGCATATATAAAAAAAAGTGAAAGGAATGGAGCATGAAGAGAAGAAGACATTTTTATTTGATTGGAATGAACTTATGTGTTCAAAAAATGTTGTTGCTTATAGTGAGAATCTGCATGTGTTACATGAAAAGTATGCAAATTATACTTCTCTTTTGAAGTATACTCACGAGACATAGTTGGACACGTACAAAGATCGGTTTGTTCAAACATGGACGGGTGATTACATGCATTTCTGGAAATTATACTTATAATCAGTAATTTTCTTTAATACTATGTTAATATTCATTTAACATACTAATTACTATTATGGTACTTATATGTGCGTG
The DNA here is from genome assembly GCA_030737875.1 of Allium sativum. Taxonomy (NCBI): domain Eukaryota; kingdom Viridiplantae; phylum Streptophyta; class Magnoliopsida; order Asparagales; family Amaryllidaceae; genus Allium; species Allium sativum. The sequence continues at coordinate 733,552,903 of CM060922.1, read as the reverse complement.
TGATATACAGGGTTGAGTTTGCCCATTCAAAATTAAAGAAACATTTAGCTAGCTGTCAATGTAATTTAGAACAAGCTTGGACGAAGATGCATTCGCTATCAGAACTCTTATTTACCGAACTTAAAGCATCATCTGAGAAAAGTTTAACAAAAGTAATGCTCATATTTCTTATACAAAAGTTCGAAATTTTACAGGACTTTGTTTCTATCAAGGCCCTTGATTTGTTACATTCAGAAATACAGAGAATAAAAGATGTTGGCGACAAAAAATTGTTATGCGGATGTGTCATTCGTAGAACACATGGATTTCCTTGTGCGCATGAGTTAGTTCGTCCTAGGCCTGGTACCGCAATATCGTTTGACATGATTGATGTTCATTGGACACGACTTCATCTTATTGAAATAAGTGGAAAGAAAAGTATGGGGGTTGTGGAAAAAATGGAAGTACTAATAAACGATGTGAAAAAGATGTAAACTCCTTATCAAATGCAAATTTATAATAAGATGTTAGAGATTGTTGAACCATGTACGTCTTCTCTTGCATTTCCAGAAAGAAAAATAAAGATACGTGGAAGGGAAAGCAAAAAAAGTGCTAATATAATAACTAAAATGATGCCTTCGTCATTTGAGCTTGTAGAAAGTGTTTACTCGCAAAGTTCATGCACTTAAAAAAAGCTAGTACCGATAAACTTCTTATTCGTAGTACAATACAATTTATTTGAATACACATTTGTTCTGTGTTAATTTACTATATCATTTTTCTTATAGCTAAAAGAAATAACCGAAGGCATGAGAACTTATTTGCATTAAATATCATTGGATTTGAAGGCTTTTGTTAGTGATATTATTGACGTTCGATCGGATAGTAACTGTGAGTATAGATGTGTGGCTGCTTTGCTTGGTTTCGGGGTGTAACAGCCCGCATTTTACGTATCGGAAGATCGTAAAATATTTTTATTTTATTCCCTGAGGGTTGGACCATTCTCATCTTTTGGTATGTTGCTTATGGGGATGTGAGACATGTCCATAAATTTAACCGATTTTGTTTGTGACCATTTTGCCCCTGTCAGTCTTGTACAGGGCATAACTTTTGACTCAGGTCGAATCAGAGGGTGAGACCTGTGTCATTGGAAAGGAATTGATGATTCTCTTTCCGTAGAGTGGTTACATGAAAGATTTGGTTCATCTGTTTGGGAGAAATCGCTGTTTTAAGGTTTTCCAGTTGGTTGTTCAGGTTTTGGAAGGCTAATGGGCTGATTTGGAGAAGGCCCATTAAGGGGTTGGTGGAGGCTATAAATAGAGGGTAAGGGATACAGGGAAAGGTTGGATTTTCCATTCTATTATGGGGAGGCTTTGATCTCCTTCTTCCTCTAACACCTTTCCACCATTAAAATTCCAAATCCAAGGAGGGAAATCGAAGATCTATACCATCCAAGGCTAGATCAACATCGTTTCAAGGGCGAATTCATCGGATTGAAGGGTTTGATTCGAAGTGTTCGCTGTCCGGATTGCTTTTTCATCGCTTTTGCTTTGTTTTGGATAATCGGTGAGTGATTTACATCTCTCATTCGAATTCATGAGAGTATGTGAGTTATAAAATGTTAATTTCATCATTTTCATGTTATTTTCTTTAGATCTACACCATGCTAAGTCCATTTTACACATGAATCACCTTAGGATCTGATCTAGATAATTTAAATGGTTAATTTCATGATTTCTCTCAAGTTTATGCAAATTAGATCCGTTTTTATGTTCATATGTTCACTTATCATGTTTTGGGAAATTTATGTGTTTTGATGGAAATTGTTAGATTGATGATATTGTTGGTTGCATAACATGTTTGTGGTTGCGTTTGAATGAATCAGATAAGCTGGTTTCGTCGGATTCGTCGTTTGGCGAAGTTTTGGTCGAAATCAAAGTCGAAATGGAGCTGTGCAGGAATCGGGTCGGTCTAGAGGGGTCGGTCCTAGACTGGTCGGTCAAGACGTGGCTTGGGGAGCAAGACAGGTTTTGGGTTGGTTTTCTTCCTGATCGGTCGGTCTCAGGTGAGAAAGGCTGGTCGGTCTTGGAGCTGGTCGGTCTGATCGGTCGGTCCATACTGGTCAGGTCGAGCAAATCTGGAGTTCTGATTTGGAGCAGGCGGGTCGGTCATGTTCCAGGAAGGGTGATCAGGTCGGGTCGGTTTTAGAGGGTTGGGTCGGTCAGATGGTGGCAAACCTGGTCGGTCGGGTCAGCTGATTAGTGGTAGGGTCGAATCCTGAAGTCAGAAGGGAACCGGGTCGGTGGGTTGGTTTTAGCTGGGTCGGTTAGGCTAAGCTTTTGGGTCGATCTTAGTGGCTCGGTCGTAAGGAAGTGGTCGGTCGGTTTTAATAGGGTCGTTTTCTAAAAAAGTACGTTTTCGGGTACGACTCAGATTTGGAGAAAAAGGTCTGAAAAAAATATATTTTTCGGGGGCAACCCCCCGAACCCTAGCCGCGGCGCAGTGATGTGATTGGCTCGGTAATGGTATGACTTCGAAGTGGTTCAAGTAGGAAGGTTCGAAGTGTTGAATGTGTTCGTTGATCAAGGTGGAACAACGAATGAGGCGACAACTCAAAGGTCGTTAGTTGATGGATAATGGCTGCTCGAGAAGGTTGCTTGAGCTATGAAATATCGTCAAGGTTGGATGACTAGAGATGCGAAGGCCGAGAGGTCATCGTTGTCGTAAGTTCTAGCAGGCTCAAAGCAGGGGTACGATGGGGGCACCCAAAAGATCAGAAGGTTGCTGGTCGAGTACCCTGGGTCTTGGGGAAAGGCCTAGTGTCAAGGTTGGACATTGTCAAGGTTGGACATATAGAGTTCATGCTAGAACTGGGGTTACCATTAGCCCTTGACATATGGCAAGGTTGGCCGTCATACGATTAACGATGGTTTCAAAGCAGGATTGGCGGTGATAGCCAGAGTTTGTCATGTATGCTGGATGTTTTGCATGAGATATATAATCTTGATCCCATGATTGCTATTGTTGATTGTTTCTGTTTGCTATGAACAAATGGTTGTTCTGGTTTCTATGGATTAATGGTTGAAACGCTTGGTGTAAAGGCTATCACTGTCCGATGTGGGGAAGATAAGGTTGAGTTTTTCTCTGGTGATGTGGGTAGATAAGTTGTTCATTTACCCATTCTCATATACTTTCTTGTTGAAGTTTGTTAGCTGTTTTATCGCTCACTAAGACTATTGTCTGACTCAAGGTTTTATGTCTCCTCTTATTACCTTGGGTTGTTCATCCGGTTGTGGATGGGCAGACTAAGTAGCAGGTTACAGGTAATGGAGCTTAGTGAGACGGGGAAGCTGAGCGAAGACGAGCAGGAGGCTGGCGTACCAGTTTTATTACTATCTAGTATTTCTGCTTCCGCTGTTTGAGTTGCTTGAGAGTTATAGTGAGGCCTTATGTACAAACTTTGATATCAGTTGGATAACCTTTTTGGATGTTGAGAAAGTTTCAAAAGTTTGCTATATGATACCTCATTACTATTACATGTTGTATATGTTCTATTATATTTCATCCTTGCGTTGTGAGTTCTACGACAGGTTTCGATGTGTTTACCTACTCTGATGATCGTCCATAGCAGCCTGGCACACCTTTCAGCGCATTATTCCACTTGTTTAGTGCGGGGGTTATGGGCGGTCATCACACGGCGAATCATGTTGGAGTCAAATTAGGAAAGAGTTATATAATGAATTATATGAAGATCAAAGTTTATACGATAATGTTTTCATAGAGCAAGGTAGAAGCATAAGTCTTCTCAAAAGCCTTTTGCATGAAGATGAAGGTTTTGCACCAATGAAAAAGTGGATGTCAATGTCTGATGTTGGTTATGTATTGCAACTAGGTATAACGTCATAGTGTTCAGTACTAGTGAAAGACTTACGCTGACAATACCTCTGTTGAAAGGGAAAGTGCCTCCCCCAGTACAACACACGAAAGTTGCTATAGATTTCATTAATCAAGATCATTTTTTTCAAGTACACAACTTTCAGATTAATAAAAAATGATAACACAATCAATTTTTTTATGAACAGTATAAAACTAGAGCCGAAGCACCCGGTTCTACCTATTTATTCAAAATGGTTCATGACTCGTGATACAAATGCAAGTAAATGAGAGTACATGTACGCTGGTAGAAGACAAGCTTGGGATGATAGAAATGCATATGAAAATTGGGAGCAAAGTTAATCAAATGTAGCTTGAATTGTTAATGTTGAATGGCAAGACAACTATACTTTGAATTGTTATTAGTGAATGCAAATGTTCGGAAATGCGAAGGGAAATGCTATGTTATTTGAGTACTGTGTTAGGATTTTAATAAGCATTATTAATCTGTGTTGTACTTATTTTTTTTAACTTCTGTCCACATAACGCTCTGTTAAAAACGTGGAAATGAACCCTGTAAAGAGTATATATGGTATGTCAAATAACCACGCTAGATCTTTATGTGGTACATATTATATTCTCACTTGTTTCCTATGTGGTTTCCCATTATACCACGTTTTGTCAGAGCGTTACGAATAACAAAAATTAAAAATAATATCTTCTAAAAAGTTTTGCGTGGTTCGGGCATAAACCACGGAGATCCACTATGCGGTTGTTGATTTAACCACGTATAGGTCTTACTAGGTTTCCTCTCTTACCACGTTTGTTTCCTACGTGGCATTTCTTTTATCCAAGTTTTATCAATGCGCCATTGCAATAGCAAGTGAGGAAAATTGTTTTAAAACCCAGTAACACAGTAAACAAACATGAAAACCATGACGATAACAACTTAAATAAATCAACAATCATTACATTAGCAAACCACACCCAAAATATATTATATAATCATAACCATGACAATTCAAGTTAAACATCATTGTACCATAGTCATTACATTACAAATCACAACCAAAATGCACTTCCATCAAAATGAAACTAGTAAAAAAAAAAATCTAAACTTGACGCCTGATGTAGCGTCCAGCAACAACTCTACCATTGACAACTTGAGGATTAGGTTCATTCAACAAGCCATGTAAATCATGAATGGTCTGGAAAAGAAATTAAAGCCAGTCGAAGCATAATATGGAATCATAGTATATAATGAACCAAAATGAAACATACCGAGTACAATTGGTTATAAGTCGGCTCAAAATGTGAAGATCCAATCACTACATTATCGGTTGAAGTAATGGATTATGAAATCGCAAGACACTGTGTTCCCGATACAACTCCAAATAATCATCAATATGACTCAAAAAAGAATGATAGAGTGGTACTGATCTACACCCTTCTACTATCACATGATTGTAGAAATTCTCCCGTATACTTTGCAAAAATTGATAACGCACCCAAGTGTATGTAGTTGAAGTTGTATCTCAACGTGCGTTTGTTGCTATAGGAGGAATATGAGTCATGTGAATGTTCGAAACTCTGTCAAATTGTCTAAGTACTCTATCAGGATGATACAGCTCCACAACGTTCAAACAGAGAATACAACCACTATACCAAGATAAAGGATGGAATGGATGAAAGTGTCGTGCAAAGATGTAAGGATCAAAAATAACTTATTTAAAGATGTAAGTGTTGGGTATTTACGATCAAATTGGCATCCAATAATAATAATTTAATAGATTAAACGAAGGATCTATGCGAGAAAAATGTAAATCGAACAATTAATTGTAATTAGGGTTTATACTTGTTGCTGTAGAATCCTCAAATACTCGATCGAACCTTGGATAGCTTGAGTCTGGAAGTACCGAATCATAGCATGTCAATCGCTGTGCCTCCATAGATATCCACGAGAACGCACTCTCCTTCAACTGAATTGAAGAAGAATAAAGGTGCGGTGCTAGCTGCCATTACTAGGGTTTTCCCCTTTTGGATCTTATCTGAAAAATAAAATAGTTGTCGTGTATTTTATTGAAGGTAGCATGCCCCTTTATAAAATAAATGTTCTCCATAATTCAAGGAGATAACCCGTACACCATTTCAACACCAAATAAAATACCAACTGATCGAAATTTATTTACTTATTGAAATGGCTTTCCCTTTACTACGTTCTTTATGTGTAACCCAATAGGTAATTACAACATTGGCAATGATTTCAAATCATATTTAAAATCATAAACAGTGATTGGCAGCTAGAAATATGTCGCTGCTACCCAAGTTATAATAAGATCAGTGATTCAATACAACTTTTTCTGTGATTAGTTTCTCAATGTAATATAATCCTTTTAACCATTATATCCTGGATTAAACTCGAGGCATGGATCATATCATCTTCTTTATAATTTAATCTATTTATCTTAATCGATGAGTAGACTATTAAAACAAATCAATATTTGTGCACGGCAATGCATTTCATAGTCTCACTCAATCTAAAGGCCCATGGATATCACTATATATATATATACATTATAGGGTTAAATTCCCTCTAGATCATTCATAATTTTCATTCGATTCGAGATGTATCCAATAATTACCGTTATCGTCTACTCTTTTACAAATATCTTTAGATGATATCAAAACACAATATCCTCGAATAAAATTATAATGATTTCGGGTCTGAGAACCATTACATCACTGTCACTATGAGAATAACTTATGATACTGATAATTATATTCCATGTAGTTTTTCTCGTGTTGGGTCAGATCAATACGCTATTCTCTAATACGTATTTATGTCTTGACATTAATATCACGTATATTAATGATCAATGAGATGTGATCATCAGTCAATCAACATACTAGTCTCAATATTTTATTGTTGTCCTATATAAACAACAAAACTTGACTAGGGACATTTAAGAATTATAACACTTAATATATTATATAATCTCAAGTCCAAGTCTTACTCGAACTATATAATTCCGTATTATTATTCTAAGGACTTCTGTTATGTTAATATTTACATTACGCAGTAAACATAACATAACAGAATAATTTTTATTCCAAATAAAATAATAACATCAACAATGTTATTAATTACATCAAATGGATTGCCTCTAGGGCATAAACTGTAACAATCTCCCACTTGCACTAGAGTCAATCATTCATGTATCGTATACTCATGAAACAAGCGTGACTATTAAACTTCTGCTGCGACAGAGTTTAATTCAGCAGGTCTGCAACAGTACAACTTTTGCAACTTTACAGATATGTTTGTTTTCTCTTTGAACAATTTCACATAAGAATTATATTTCTTAAATATATGTTTGGATCGATAATGAGCTTAAGGTTTTAGGCCTGAGCAATAGCCATATTGTTATCGCAATGTAAAACATTGGATCAACAATGAATTAAGTTCAATTATGAACTTCTTAATGCAAACTTTTCTTTAGAATCAGTGTTTATTTCTTGTTTTAAAACTAAAATTATTCACAATAATTAATGTGTTATCAATGTATAACATTAGAATTATTGTTTCACTCCACTCAATTTCTTGTCTGTACAAGATTCAATGGTATTTTTTGGTTTTCGAGACATTTCGAATCTTTTCATTCCCATCAGTATCTTAGAGACTGGCTCTCCTTTATAAAGGATACCTTCTTTATAAAGGATACCAATTCGAGCAATAAACATTTTATTCTCATAGAATTTATAGAAATAATATCCATTTGTTTCTTATGAATATTCCACAAAGTAGTTATCTGATTTAGGTCCGATCTTATCAGAGGAAGGACGTTTAATAAATGCCTTACATCCCAAATCTTCGCATTAGACACACTAGGACATTTCCTAGTCCATATCTTATATGGCATCTTCATACTCGTTTTAATAGTATTAAATGCATTTGTTCTTAATTTAATTTACTGGAAGATCTATATGACTTATCATTGATCGTACCATATCCCATAAGGTGCAATTTCTCCTTTCAGACACACCATTTTAGTATGGTGTTCTAGGTGGAGTGAGTTGTGAAACAGTTCCAAACTTATTTGGATAGTCATTGAATTTATTGGCTTAAAATATTCTCTCGATTTGTTCGAAGAGAAATTATTTTCTATCAAAATTGGCTTTGAACTTCGTTTTTGAATTCCTTGAACTTTTCAAAGGATTCTGAATTGTATTTCATAAGATACACACACACACACACACACACACATATATATATATATATATTTACTGATATCATCAGTAAATATAATGAAGTAATAAAACCTGCATCCAGCTTATGTATCCATTGCTCCATATACATCATTATATACGAGGCCCAATACTTATCACCCAGTCACTGTGTCAGGTGAAAGGCGATTCAGTTATTTTGCCTAATAAACAAGATTTGCATTCTTCATATGATTCAAAATCAATTCCATCATTATGGAGTTTTGATATACTTTTCTTGTTTATATTAGCTAACTGGCTATGCCAAAGGTGCATTGATAGGTGTACTATTGGAAGACTTCACCATAACTTAATATAACAAAATTTAAGATTAAGGGAATTTAAAACTCGTAGTGGAAAACAATATTATAGTTATTTACATATATCAAATATATGTATTTTATATTCATAATATAAATTAGATTTAAATAAAATATATGTATTTAAATTAAATGTCATATATAGCAAGCATGCCAATAATTTTTTTGAGCATTTCAAAACTTTGGTTGTGAAAAATTTCACTATTCTTATAGCCCATCTTAATGCAATATACTTTTAGAAAAATTTGCTAGTATGATATTAAATAATGAAATGGACCATTCCAAATATGCAATGTGCTATAATGCAACTTCTGTAACATCTAGATAAGCACTTGACATTATATAATATTTTGCAAATATCACATAGGTTAACTGGATAAACATAGTGACAATAAAATTGTAGAAAAACTTAACATGGCCCAGTATAACTCATACCCAAAATGATGAAACTCACAAATGTTTTACATGAGAACATAGAATGATTCTATAATTATATAAACTAATCACAGATTCATACATATATTCAACAGATATAATTTCATATTACTATATATTAAGTCGTGCATAATAAATATAATATGTAAATATATATGGATCACACCCTTTCGAGCATTGTAGAATGTCATGACATTACAGACTGTATAAACTTACATTTATCTACATACTGATTCATACACACGAGTCGATTATTTACGTACATGTATATCCGCTTATACATTTATATAATTTACTCCATTCAGTTGCTAGCAGATATATATATATATGGTTTGTACATAGTGTCATACATAAATGTATATGAACATAATACAATTATATATTAATATACACACACAGTACTACAATTGCAAAACAGTTTTGCATTGAGAATGTGCATCAATATGCACTCTTGTCTGTTTCTAGCAAGACATCATTTTTGTAATGTCCCGGTTTTTAGCTAGTCTGTGATAAATATTAATAAGGTAATTGTAATAACCCGGAAAATCTGGGCCAGTTTAAAATTTTTATTTTGGCAATTTTGAGAAGTTCGAATATTTAAAATGATTATTTTAAATAATATCGATGAGAAATTTATTTTGAATAGAATTAGAACGTATATATTTATATAGATCGTCATTATAATATAAATATTTATTTTAAATTATAAAAGGAATTGAAAATGGCGCGGTAGTTCGATAATTCGATTTCAAACTTCAAATGAATGTACAGGATTCAAAATAAATCGGAATTTAGCAAAACCAAAAATAATAGAATCTAATTGAGAATATCTTTCCAACGAATCTGAAAAATCAAAATTTCATAGCGGGAATCAAAAGATATGCCCAAGTGAAAATTCAGAATAGTCGCTATGGAATTCTGGCCCTTAAAAATGGAAATTTTGCAAACGACCTCGGATTTCGACGAAACCACTTCTGTTGGATCCGTGATGTCAAGTTATTACTAGGTTTCAAAATTCATAATTTTTCGAATCAATATGTGAGTGTGGCAAAGGAAAACGCGTTTGACCAGTTTTAGTTGATTTTAATCGACTGGAAAATGGCCATTTTTCAAACGGTCTCAGAATTCGACGAAATTAGTTTTGTTAGGACCGTATCATCAATACGAAGCTAGAAAATATTTTTCGGGAATTTTTAGAGTTCGTATGTGGCCTCGGTAAATTGAAATGTGCGTTTAAATTCAATATGTAGAGTTATATGTTGATTTTGACGAAAACTGATCAAAACAGTCGAATCAGCTTACAATACATATCCCATTGTGTTCGGAATGAGGGTAATTAGCTATGGACGACAGTCGGTGGGTCTCGTTTTGAGTTGGAATCAAAAGTCAACCTAGTAGGAAAATTAAATTAATTAAATATTATAAATTATATATAGCCCCCACACTTTTCCCTCTTCTCTCACTTCATCAGAACGAAAAAAAGGGGGGAAGAGCGACGGAGACCGTCGCTCCTAGCGCCAGCGCTGGCCGCTGCCGTCGACGAGGAGGCTCCCCCACTCCGACGATCTCCCTCTCTTCCCCTTCTACTCTCCCTCCTCGCCTAATTAAAGACAACCGTTGCCCCCCTTCTCAGTCACGTTCGCCATCGAGGCCAACGCCTGCGCCCCACGTCGGCGATGGCCCACCACCAGCCCCGCTCGATCCCATCCTCCCTCTCCACTCGAAGCTCAACCCGACAACCTGAAATCCGCCCTGAAGCACCACCGCGAGCCTTGACCGCAAACCCTAGTCCACCTCCGAACTCCAACACCACCGTGCGATGCCTCCCTACCGCCCAACGCCTCCACTTCGACTGTACACCCAAAAAAAACCTCTGGTACGTTTTTATTTATTTCCTTTATTTATTTATTTGATAAAATCAGTTTTAAAAAGAGATATAATTTTTAATGATAGAAAAGAATTGATTTTTAAAACATTACAAGATTTGATTTTTCTCTAATGAAAAGATTTGATTTTTCTTTGATAAAGAGATTAGATTTTAAAATTATAAAAAGGTTAGATTTTGAAATTAGAAAAGTTAAGATTTTTAATATACAAAAGAGGAGATTTTTTATAAAACAAAAGATGAGATTTTGATAAATAGAAAGATATGATTTTGATGATATGAACTTCTCTAGAAAAGGTTAGATTTTTATTCATATGAAGTAAAAATAAAAATAGAATTTTTTTTATTAATTGAAAAGAAGTAATAAAAATATAATTTTTATTTGAACAACGTGAAAAGAACTGCATTGGAATTTCAAGCAGATTCAGAAGGTTCAGCAGTTCAAAAGCAAAGCACAGTGGAACCCTCTGTGAGAACTTCTCACCTTTAATTTTTATTTCTAGTTTAAAATATATACTAGGATGCAGACGGTGTTTAGTAGCACCCGACACCCATCGTCCATAGACCATGGACGGCTTGTATGCTTGTTTGTTTGTTTTTGATGTGTAGTTGATTGTGTGATATGATGTGAAATGAAATAAAATATTTATATAGTTGAAATATTTTATAGTTGAAAATAGAATTTTTAACGTGTATATAAAATAAATATTTATAAACAAATCGGATATTTGTTTATATACACTGATTTGATTGATATTGATTGGGACGATAAATTTTACACATCGCCCAACTGCACAAATAAAATCTTTGTTTGATTGTTTGAAACCCGACACGGGTATTGGGATGATATATGGCGTACACTAATCCCAATAATTAGTTGTATGTCGATCGATTGATTGACAGACTGTTATAAGCATTGAATATTTATATTTGATGCTTATACAGTGTAGAATGCACTTTGGATGTTGGTTGATTATTTGTCGTTGTTGATATATACATTCGTTGTATGGAAGTCCATAGAAATAAAATCTATGGTAATTGATTGGGCCTCATTCCAGTTTTGAAAAAGAAATATTTGAATAGAAATATTTGAAAAAGAAATATTTGAAATAGAAATATTTGAAAATAGAAATATATGAAGCCGTGTTGATTAGATTTGCGCCATTTTGACGTGAACGATATTTATATCGATTTTATTCAAATTGAAATGAATATTAAAGTGAATTGAAATTCGAATTATATTGAATTGAATTGAAATTCAAATAGAATTGAAATTCAAATTAAATTGAAAAGAATTGAAATTCGAATTAAATTGAAAAGAATTGAAATTCGAATTAGATTGAAATAGGATTGAAATCGCTTTGAAATGAATTCGAATTGAAATTGAATAGAAATGAATTCGAGTTGAAATTGAATTAATTTGAAATTCAAATTGAATTGAAAACGAATTGAAATTGAATAAAAAAATCGATTTGAATTGAAATCAAATTGAAATGAATTTAAAACGAATTAGTAAGGGAAAATTCAATTTTGATTTGAATTTGAAAAGGAAGTTGAAATTGTTTTGAAAACGAATTTAAAACGATTTATAAAATTCATTTCGAAAGGAAATCGACGAAGTATATATTATATATATTATATATATAATATAATGGCCTGAATAGAACGCGCCGCGCCGTGGCAGTTCGCGAATTTCGACCATTGACTTCGAATGGATATTACGGGAGATCCGACCATCGGATTCTCCTGAAACCAGAACCGCTGGGTTCGTATCGAAAAGAGCTTTCTAACGAATATTAGAAATTATAAATCTAACGGTTGGATTTGGAATTATGTCCAAATCAAATTTGGAAAAGGACGCTGTAAGTGCAGTATGATGGTCGTTGATGGAAATCGACTGTACGGGCCTTGATAAAATTATTAAAAATATTAATAATTTGTGTAAAATCATAAGAAATTATTTAGGAAGAAATGGGATGAAAAACTCCATATTTGAAAAGATAAAAATAGATTTTAACACCCCACCTCCGTTAAGGTCACTCACGAAGGGAATGCCTTAACTTTGGTGGAGCATTTTAGTAAACAGAAACAGAATACTACAAGACAGATAAACAGTACTTGAAAAATTATAACTTTATTTCAAACAAAAGCTTGGTTACATCCTTTCAAATCACAATATCAGAATTCAAGTACAAAATATCAGTCTTGTACAAAAGCCTTCAGATTGCATAGTTTAAAATCATAATCCCCACAGAAGAAGACAAGCCATACTTTAAGCACTGCAAGCGGAAGAAATCTGGATCAAGCTAGAGTATTTCCTTCTACAAAACCTGGGGGGGAAACGGAAGAAAGGAGGCGAAACAACAAGGGTCAGACAAAAGTCTGGCAAGTCCAGTGATTTTCAGTTATGAGCAGATAATAATAACATGACATGAAAATAAAAATGGATGAGAGATAACTGTAACAGATGTAGCAGATATAACAGAAGAACAGAATGATATAAGCTATTGCTTTACACTTCTCTGCACTAATACTAGTATAACCGAATTAGGTGTCACCCTAATGTCTAAACTGAAACAGAAACGGTACAGAATAATTTAACAGAAACAGAATGCTAATAATGGGCCTTTACTACCCGATCAGAAACAGACAGAAGCAGAAATAGATTAATCCCTACGGAAACAGAATGTAGAATTAGGTGTACACTAGTAATGGGCCTTTACCACACGAACAGACGGTACCACGCAGAAACAGACAGGTGTTACCACCCAACAGAAACAGATGGTACCAACAGAAATAGACAGAACTAAGTGTACCCTAAAACCCTACCCCAAGCGATCGGCTCCCTACTACATAAATACCCTGTGCTAGCCCCACCGAAGGGTGTATCATTCCCTAAAGTGGAAACCTTTGAAAGACACAGACCTATTTACAGATGTCACGACGTCTTACATCCTCAGAGGCAGACCGGGATCCATGCACGCACATGACCCGGTTGGAACGGACCATCAACACCCCTTGCCATTATCAGAATGAACCGCTTATAATTAGTTCAGTAAGCGTGCCCGGACCCTACCTACTGTTGGGTCAAAGTTTTGATACCAGAAAGGGTTACTGACTAATATGGGTCCCAAACAACAGACGACACAAGTAATTCCTCTCCTATCCTTGTGTCCCCAGATTAACAGATTTCAGATTAACAAGTTCAGACATACAGAATTCAGATCAACTAGTTCACAGATCAGACAAGTTTTAGACTAACGGATCAGATATACGGATTTAACAGATTTACAGATTTGTCTAACTTTGTAATTGGGCCTACCGATTCATGGAACAGATTTATTAAACTCATCAGTCTAGTGGGTTTAACCCTATCCTCCCAACACGTTTTTGACATTATATTTATCTCAGATTTTCATTAATTAAATATTAATGCCCAGACCTCTCACATTAGACTGACAGTTTGCGGCTACTGGTTAGGCCGGTTGGTTCCGGGCAGATTTCTGCCGCAAACTGAGTCTAACCTCGGGTTTCAAGCACGTTATGACTAACTTCTCACATTAGAACCTATTGTTTGCGGCCACAGGATGTGCCGGGCGGTTCCGGGCAGAATTACGCCGGAAACTCATTCTAACCTCGAGTTAGCCATATTCATCTTTGCGGCCAATTAATTAATGATTTACCATTTATACCTCCGCCTAATATACATGTCAATTTTCATAACTATAGCCAATTCAGATTATGTCAATAACAGACTAAATATATCAACTCAACATATATTGCAGATAACAGATTTAGCAGATTAGGCGACTTAACGGATTCAGCAGATTAAGCAGTTTAGCATATTTAGCATATAACAGTTTAGGCATCTTCAACAGACTTAGCAGATGACAGATTTGGTATATGAACAGATATAGCAGATTATAGTAGAACTAGCAGATTAGGCAATATAACAGAACTAGCAAATTAGGCAATATAACAGATTTAATCATTCCTTAAAGTTTCATAAACATATCTTGCCTAATTATAAATTTGGCCTAAGTTTGCATGCCTAAATAGTTGTCATGATTCACATTATGATCATATACCCCATGTTTGCATTAAATTTGCATGTCACAGATTAAGGTCATAATTTACACGTCCCAATTTAGTTCAACTTGCCTAGTACAAAAGATTCACATATAAATTATACCAAATATAGCTATTGACAAAAATCTCCTACTTAGGTATTATTCACATTTGATAGATATCCTACTTTAATGTAAATCTTTATACCTAAACCATATTTTCTTTGTCTCAAGTCATATGTTAACATACCATGGTTCCTCTTCTTCCAATTCACAGAATATGCATAGATCTAAATCTAGTTTACAACCTATGTCCTTTTTCTTAAATCAGTCACAGATTAACCAACTTCTCAAGTCGTATGTTCAATATTCTTTATGCCACAAACTCAAGTTATAGGTTCAATTATATGCCTTAGATTTATGTCCTTAGTTCCAAGTTCAACCTATGTTCTTTCCTCAACTCAGTCACATATCGGTCATGCCCATTTCATGAATTATTCATTTTATTATCCCAAATATTTTAGCGTATGCTAATCTCTTAGGAGACTGGCGCAGGCTCGTAGTAGCCTGGCTATAGAACAGAAAGAAGAAGAGATACAGAATAAAATAGATCAGAACAGAACATACACAATCTCAAATTCAGATTTACAATCATGTCACAATTATGATTAAAGTTTATATCGGAAAATAACTGCACTTGCCATGGTTGGATTCTAAAAGAAAAAGGTGTTGTAGCTGTTCTCTTTTAATCCTAATCAGAATTGGAGGAAGAAGAAGCACAAGTCCTAGCTTAGGTTTCAGCAGAGTAGAGACGCCATTGATTTATTTATTTTTAGAGAGGAAGAGAGCAATGGAGGCTAGAGAATTGTATATGAGATTTAGGTTTTGGTTAGGGATGTATATATAGGTGTAGGAAGTTATTTAGGACCATTAGATTAACCGTGAATCATGAGAATCAAATGCAAAATCTGCATTTGAGCGAATCGGCACACGGGATGACAGCCAAACACCCTGGATTAACCCCTAGTCGACCCAGCGGGGCTTGGGTCGACCTCAAAAATGGGCCGGTTCGGTTATTCCCCCTTCCAATTCGCTGTTTTGAACCTTTTTTTGCATGTTTATTTATTTAATTTTTATATATATCTATATATATTTCTCTCATATGCATATAAACTTCGAGGCTTAATAACTTCTTCATAATTAACCATTTTTTTTATATTCTCAGAAAATAAGGGGTGTTACATTCTCCCCTCCTTAAAGGATTTCGTCCCCGAAATCTTCAAGTTAAGAAGAATGTATCCTAACATCCAACATCCATCTACTCAACCATTCAATCACAGGCATCCATTGTCCTTAAAAGGTTTCTAATGCCGTATGAACATATGCAAAGTGTGTGTATATGTTTCTTATCTAATGCAAAATCAGGCGGTCTACTGATCCAGTTGACCTCCTTAATGCGAATCATGTTAGTGTCATGAGTCCAAATATGTATGCAAGAAATACTATTTGATACACATCATTTCTATATGAGTGCATAACCATTCATCCAAATGCAACATCCATGTGCTGAGTTAATCATTTTGCATCCACAAAAATTGAAAATGCTCACACATCCATATGCAGTATGAGAGTGTTTTCGAGCTGATCTAGTGCCTAGTGTGTGTATATGCATCCACGAGCAACCACTAGCAACCACTTGCATCCACTTGCAACCATCAAACATAACATGTCTCAAAAACATGTTTACACCCATTAGTTTCTACCTAAAGTTCGAAGATTCGATCGATAGGATACAGTCGAATGATGGAAGCGGGTACAGATAAAACGAAGACTTGGTTCCCATTAGACATTGGTTGAGAAAATAATTCCCCTAAGTATCAACCCCGAAGACCGAAATCAACATCAGATTGACCCAGAGGATTACCCTCTTTAGACAATGTCAGAACTGGAAATCAGAATTATTCAGATATTTACAGACTACTGATACAGATCAGGTTCCCTAATGATTCTTAGGAAGCTAAGCATGATAAAATCATATCCCACAAAACCTCAGAATGTATGCGTCATACTTGACGCCTAACACAGATATCTCTCAAACCCCAATCTATCACAAACAGATTAATCATAACCCTTATGGGTTTGAGTCTACAGCGGAATCAGAAACAATACTAGTATTAAAGTGCAGAGTATCGATTACAGAATCAAAATACTAGAATCAGAAAGAGTTTTAACTCAACAATCAGATAAAGAAATTAAACCTCCTACAGAAAGTTTTCCTAATCCTATCCTATCCACTAGCCTCGAGAGTGTTCGCCTTCCCTCCAGCAGTTGGTCCTGCCCTCTGCCCTTGTCCTCGTTTTTTCGGGCAGTCCCTAGTGAAGTGTCCCATCTCACCACAGTTGAAGCAAGTGCCCTTCTTTGGATCCACTTTCTTATCGTGTGTCCTATCCATGTCTCCCATGTACGTTCTCTATTCGTGACCTTCCACCAAAATGAAGCTTCATCCTTCATTAACCAAGCAGCTGGTTGAACCTTCCTCCCATCGTCTATCTCAAAGGTACCAACAAGTCCTCCACTTCGTTCAGCCAACTTCTAGCCTCGACAACGTCTCAGTCCCATAAAGCGGTTTTCCGCCCATAGCACGGAAGTCCTTACATATCTTAGAAAAAGCATCTATACGCGGAGGAAGAGATTCAAAAAGGGAAAGAGGAAGGAACTCGAAACAAAGAATCGAAAGAAAGATATATGGCTTTTGGGGATTATGTTTTTTTCAAAATAAGCTTTACTTTTGAAAATACTTCCTTTTTAAAACATAGTTTTCAAAAACTTTTTATCAAATTTGGTAACCTTCAGCTCTGATACCAAGTGTAACACCCCATCTCCGTTAAGGTCACTCACAAAGGGAATGCCTTAACTTTGGTGGAGCATTTTAGTAAACAGAAATAGAATACTACAAGACAGATAAACAGTACTTGAAAAATTATAACTTTATTTCAAACAGAAGCTTGGTTACATCCTTTCAAATCACAATATCAGAATTCAAGTACAAAATATCAGTCTTGTACAAAAGCCTTCAGAATGCATAGTTTAAAATCATAATCCCCACAGAAGAAGACAAGCCATACTTTAAGCACTGCAAGCGGAAGAAATCTGGATCAAGCTAGAGTATTTCCTTCTACAAAACCTAGGGGGGGAACGGAAGAAAGGAGGCGAAACAATTAGGGTCAGACAAAAGTCTGGCAAGTCCAGTGATTTTCAGTTATGAACAGATAATAATAACATGACATGAAAATAAAACTGGATGAGAGATAACTGTAACAGATGTAGCAGATATAACAGAAGAACAGAATGATATAAGCTATTGCTTTACACTTCTCTGCACTAATACTAGTATAACCGAATTAGGTGTCACCCTAATGTCTAAACTGAAACAAAAACGGGTACAGAATAATTTAACAGAAACAGAATGCTAATAATGGGCCTTTACTACCCGATCAGAAACAGACAGAAGCAGAAACAGATTAATCCCTACGGAAACAGAATGTAGAATTAGGTGTACACTAGTAATGGGCCTTTACCACCCAAACAGACGGTACCACGCAGAAACAGACAGGTGTTACCACCCAACAGAAGCAGACAGAACTAAGTGTACCCTAAAACCCTACCCCAAGCGATCGGCTCCCTAATACATAAATACCCTGTGCCAGCCCCACCGAAGGGTGTATCATTCCCTAAAGTGGAAACCTTTGAATGACACAGACCTATTTACAGATGTCACGGCGTCTTACATCCTCAGAGGCAGACCGGGATCCATGCACGCACATGACCCGGTTGGAACGCACCATCAACACCCCTCGCCATTATCAGAATGAATCGCTTATAATTAGTTCAGTAAGCGTGCCCGGACCCTACCTAGTGTTGGGTCAAAATTTAGATACCAGAAAGGGTTACTGACTAATATGGGTCATAAACAACAGATGACACAAGTAATTCCCCTCCTATCCTTGTGTCCCCAGACTAACAGATTTCAGATTAACAAGTTCAGACATACAGAATTCAGATCAACTAGTTCACAGATCAGACAAGTTTTAGACTAACGGATCAGATATACGGATTTAACAGATTTACAGATTTGTCTAACTTTGTAATTGGGCCTACCGATTCACGGAACAGATTTATTAAACTCATCAGTCTAGTGGGTTTAACCCTATCCGCCCAACACATTTTAGACATTATATTTATCTCAGATTTTCATTAATTAAATATTAATGCCCAGACCTCCCACATTAGACTGATAGTTTGCGGCTACTGGTTAGGCCGGTTGGTTCCGGGCAGATTTCTGCCGCAAACTGAGTCTAACCTCGGGTTTCAAGCACGTTATAACTAACTTCTCACATTAGAACCTATTGTTTGCGGCCACTGGATGTGCCGGGCGGTTCCGGGCAGAATTACGCCGCAAACTCATTCTAACCTCGAGTTAGCCATATTCATCTTTGTGGCCAATTAATTAATGATTTACCATTTATACCCCCGCCTAATATACATGTCAATTTTCATAACTATAGCCAATTCAGATTATGTCAATAACAGACTAAATATATCAACTCAACATATATGGCAGATAACAGATTTAGCAGATTAGGCGACTTAACGGATTCAGCAGATTAAGCAGTTTAGCATATTTAGCATATAACAGTTTAGGCATCTTCAGCAGACTTAGCAGATGACAGATTTGGTATATGAACAGATATAGCAGATTATAGTAGAACTAGCAGATTAGGCAATATAGCAGAACTAGCAAATTAGGCAATATAACAGATTTAATCATTCCTTAAAGTTTCATAAACATATCTTGCCTAATTATAAATTTGGCCTAAGTTTGCATGCCTAAATAGTTGTCATGATTCACATTATGATCATATACCCCATGTTTGCATTAAATTTGCATGTCACAGATTAAGGTCATAATTTACACGTCCCAATTTAGTTCAACTTGCCTAGTACAAAAGATTCACATATAAATTATACCAAATATAGCTATTGACAAAAATCTCCTACTTAGGTATTATTCACATTTGATAGATATCCTACTTTAATGTAAATCTTTATACCTAAACCATATTTTCTTTGTCTCAAGTCATATGTTAACATACCATGGTTCCTCTTCTTCCAATTCACAGAATATGCATAGATCTAACTCTAGTTTACAACCTATGTCCTTTTTCTTAAATCAGTCACAGATTAACCAACTTCTCAAGTCGTATGTTCAATATTCTTTATGCCACAAACTTAAGTCATAGGTTCAATTATATGCCTTAGATTTATGTCCTAAGTTCCAAGTTCAACCTATGTTCCTTCCTCAACTCAGTCATATATCGGTCATGCCCATTTCATGAATTATTCATTTTATTGTCCCAAATATTTTAGCGTATGTTAATCTCTTAGGAGACTGGCGCAGGATCGTAGTAGCCTGGTTATAGAACAGAAAGAAGAAGAGATACGGAATAAAATAGATCAGAACAGAACATACACAATCTCAAATTCAGATTTACAATCATGTCACAATTATGATTAAAGTTTATATCGGAAAATAACTGCACTTGCCTTGGTTGGATTCTAAAAGAAAAAGGTGTTGTAGCTGTTCTCTTTTAATCCTAATCAGAATTGGAGGAAGAAGAAGCACAAGTCCTAGCTTAGGTTTCAGCAGAGTAGAGACGCCATTGATTTATTTATTTTTAGAGAGGAAGAGAGCAATGGAGGCTAGATATTTGTATATGAGATTTAGGTTTAGGTTAGGGATGTATATATAGGTGTAGGAAGTTATTTAGGACCATTAGATTAACCTTGAATCATGAGAACCATTCAAATGCAAAATCTGCATTTGAGCGAATCGGCCCACGGGATGACAGCCAAACACCCTGGATTAACCCCTAGTCGACCCAGTGGGGCTCTGGTCGACCTCAAAAATGGGTCGGTTCGGTTATTCCCCCTTCCAATTCGCTGTTTTGAACCTTTTTTTGCATGTTTATTTATTTAATTTTTATATATATATATATATATATATATATATCTATATATATTTCTCTCATATGCATATAAACTTCAAGGCTTAATAACTTCTTCATAATTAACCATTTTTTTATATTCTCAGAAAATACGGGGTGTTACATAGATTTTTATCAAAATGAACTAGTTTTGAACTAGAATGATAATTCATTTATTTTTGAAATAAATAAAGTGGATTTGAAATGGTTTTGAAAATAACCAGAATTTCCAATATATAAAGTGGAAATGGATTTGAATCGAAATTGTCTATGGTATTTTCGATGTTGGATTACGTGATTATACAGATATTGTTATGGAAATTTGAAAGATATATATATATATATCGTTATTTCCAATACGATATTTGTTGAACGTAGAATTTGATATTGAATATAAGCCGATATATTTTCTATTCAGAGCCTTGTATTTAATTAATCAAATGTGATTTGGGTTTGTCGTGAATGGTGTCTTCATTAACACCATTCTTAAGCCCAGTTGAGAAAATGATTAAATCTTTTTATTTAGATTTAATGAAGTGTACCAATTAAATAATATTTAATTGGAATTGAATTGGTATTGATTTTTGGGTTTATCGTGAACAGTGTTTTAAATAGCACTTGTTCTTTAACCCGATAATTAATGGAATGTGATTTTGGGTTTATCGTGAACCGTGTTTTAAATGAAACTGATTATTTAACCCAGTTAAAGATTAAAACTAAGTGGAGTTTTAATGAATCTTTAATTAGATTGAAAAGATCAAGAATGGCACCAGTTTTACTCCAGGCGATAGTTAAATCTTTAAATAGATTTGAACGTGAAATGGTAATTGAATTTACCGATGACACCGTGGTGTTAGATATGAAGTATTACCAGTTTTACTTCATGGGGTGAATAGGTGGGGATTGGGAAATAAAATAAATGATTACTCCGGTGTGGTTCGCTAATCCCGACTAGTTTGAATTGATGTTCAAAGAAGATTAAAGAATAAATTTAAAGAATTTATCTTTGATAAAATTAATGGGAACCTTTCCCAAAGTATAAGGATATTGGAATAAAAGAATATTCTGAATTGGAATGAGGCGTATGTTGTGTTTGTGTAACACTTGTTTATTATATACGCGAGTTATTCAGAAAGACCGGGTTTATCCTATTCTGAATAACTGATTCGACGTGGTGTCGAGGATGAAGACGGTGGTCGAAGACCGGAGGTCTTCACGTCGTTTGGGTGGTTACTGATGATCTTGATTGGGCTGTACACCCAAGAAGATGGAAACAATTGGTGATCGTCCAGACGTACTTGGAGATCGATGGATATGCGGGGTACTAGGTGCCTCCGGTTTCGTTCAGACCCAGAACGAACTTGTAAATGGACTGTGTGTCTGACATTGGATTTTATTTTGTGTGACTGATATCGGTTGCATAGAGTGGTCTGCCTATGTGGCATGCTAAGATGCAAATGATCAAGGCTTCTGTTGAAAAGCAGAGTCTTGTGGTGGATGATCAAAGCACAGCCTGTGTGGCATAGCTTTGTGTAACGTTGATTCGCGAGCCTCACACCCCGGTTGTGAATCAGAAACGGGAGAGGACATCAGGGAGGACATGCGTTTCTTTCTAGCTAGAAGTGGCGTCAGTGGTTTTACACGCCCTACGAGTTTGACTTATGTGGTTGTTGTTGTTGCGAGGCGCCTCGGATATATCAGTCGATCCGGGACCGATGGAGTCATTTGTTGGCTCATTTACGCCCCCAAAGGGCGGGGAAACGTAGTGTTCAGGCATAATAATCCACAACGGTGGACCGGCCCTGACGATCCAAAGGGTTGATGCGTTCTGATCCTGAGGCTCGGGCTAGAGAGTCTCGAATCGGTAGAGGACTATCTTTTGTCTCGGTTCACAGATGGAAATCCAACTTCCAATACGTGACGTTTCGATTTTAGTTGTAATCCTATATATGGCGACATAGTGGGATGGGACGCTTATGTCGTCTATGATTGATACTTATGATGTGAAGTTGTTTTATACACTATACACTTATAGTACTATCAAAATAATCTGTTTTAAACGTATCAAGCATTCTTTGGCTATTATAAGGTAAAAACCCTATCCTCCGGCTTGCGTTGCATTGTGTGATGGGACCTGGGTCTTATAATAGCTTCATTTTTCTTTATTTAGCATTGCGATGTTTGTTTTATGCACTGGTATTCTTGGGAGGAAACCCGTTCCGTGTTATACGGCGTGGTCCCTTGATTTATCGAACTTTAAAAATAAAGATTAATAACCGTTTTTAGTTCTCACACCAGTCCCATGACTGACCTGGAGTTTATTGTTTTAACCTAAACTCTGGGTGCCCTTATTTTGACACGGGCAGCTAGTAGTTTTGGTTTTGCAGATTTATATTCACAGGATCCTGGTTTACAGCTGGAATGATATCCGGAAAGCTTTGTATCTATATATCTCCTTCAGTTGTATTTTGTATTATTTTCCGCTGCTATGTAATTTATTGTAATCTCTGATATTTATCGAATGTGTTTTATTTGTTAATACTCTGTATATTCTTGTATTCTGATGGAATTGTTGTAATTAACAATGAAATGTTCTTCCGTCTGCGTTCTTTTGTGTGTTGTTCTCAAAACAATCAGGTGTTTCGAACGGTCTTGATCGGTTTAGTGACTTATTCGGATCGAGCAAAATTCCCGGTCGTTACAGTTTGGTATAAGAGCTTTTGTTTACAAAGCTCAGAGAACAAGGCACATTAGAACCATACAAAAGAATTCATCAGATATTGGATTAGTAATATCCAATGGAATGACTCGTTAGAGATGGGATCAGTAGTATCCTAGAACGAGTGTGAAGAGTATATTTTTGAAAGTGAAAACAATTTTTGTTTTGAAAATTTAAATCAATTATTCGTATTTGAATATTTATTTACATTGAATTTGGACAATCCGATATATAAAGATTTTGCATATGCGTCTTGCAAACGTGTATTCGAAGTTTTAATATACTGGATAGTTATGGAATTGTACTCTAGTTGCCCGGGGATAATTCTGGTGATGGGGCACCATCGCCAGTATTTATTTTCGACTAACGAAAGTGAGATTTCTATATTTCCATTAGATTGGTGTGAGAACCGAAACTAGATAAGGCCCATTGTTGTGAATTGGCACCAAAAACATGATTTTCTGTATCTATATCAAAATTATGAATTTGAAAAGCTAATCGACTAATTGATTGATGGTTGTGTTGTTTGTTTATTTGTTTGATAATATTGAACCATTTAGCCTAATTGAATCAAATATTGAATTGAATTGAAAATCGGTTGCAATTGCATGCATGTACATGTATATCTAATTGAACAGGTCATAGCAAGGAGGCTAGAGAAGAGGAATAAAATTGTTTGTCCGACAAATAGGTACATGTTTATTGTATTTCTTGAGTTTTGGGTGATTTTATGAGCCGATTGGCTAGCCGCTTGGCTTTTTCCTTTTCTTTTGGATTGAAGAAGGCCATGGGAGGCTATATGAAATATCCCGGAGTCCCCGGTGCAGGGGAGGTTATGGCGAAAATTTTCGAAAATTTAGGGTGTTAGCCAAATTTTTGAAAAATTTGAAAAGTTCTTAGAAAATGAAAAGTTGAAGAGCTTAAGTCGTAAAGAAAATAATGGAAGTTGAGTTGATTAGTTAAACAACTTTCGGCTTTAAGTGGGGGAGATTGTAATATCCCGGAAAATCTGGGCCAGTTTAAAATTTTTATTTTGGCAATTTTGAGAAGTTTGAATATTTAAAATGATTATTTTAAATAATATCGACGAGAAATTTATTTTGAATAGAATTAGAACGTATATATTTATATAGATCGTCGTTATAATATAAATATTTATTTTAAATTATAAAAGGAATTGAAAATGGCGCGGTAGTTCGATAATTCGATTTCAAACTTCAAATGAATGTACAGGATTCAAAATAAACCGGAATTTAGCGAAACCAAAATAATAGAATCTAATTGAGAATATCTTTCCAACGAATCTGAAAAATCAAAATTTCACAGCGGGAATCAAAAGATATGCCCAAGTGAAAATTCAGAATAGTCATTATGGAATTCTGGCCCTTAAAAATGAAAATTTTGCAAACGACCTCGGATTTCGACGAAACCACTTCTGTTGGATCCGTGATGTCAAGTTATTGCTAGGTTTCAAAATTCGTAATTTTTCGAATCAATATGTGAGTGTGGCAAAGGAAAACACATTTGACCAGTTTCAGTTGATTTTGATCGACTGGAAAATGGCCATTTTTCAAACGGTCTCAGAATTCGACGAAATTAGTTTTGTTAGGACCGTATCATCAATACGAAGCTAGAAAATATTTTTCGGGAATTTTTAGAGTTCGTATGTGGCCCCGGTAAATTGAAATGTGCGTTTAAATTCAATATATAGAGTTATATGTTGATTTTGATGAAAACTGATCGAAACAGTCGAATCAGCTTACGATACATATCCCATTGTGTTCGGAATGGGGGTAATTAGCTATGGACGACAGTCGATGGGTCTCGTTCGGAGTTGGAATCAAAAGTCAACCTAGTAGGAAAATTAAATTAATTAAATATTATAAATTATATATAGCCCCCACACTTTTCCCTCTTCTCTCACTTCACCAGATCGAAAAAAAATAAAAAAAAAGGGAGAAGAGCGACGGAGGCCGCCGCTCCTAGCGCTAGCGCTGGCCGCCACCGTCGACGAGGAGGCTCCCCCACTCCGACGATCTCCCTCTCTTCCCCTTCTACTCTCCCTCCTCGCCTAATTAAAGACAACTGCTACCCCCTTCTCAGTCGCGTTCGCCACCGAGGCCAACGCCTGCGCCCCACGTCGACGATGGCCCACCACCAGCCCCGCTCGATCCCCTCCTCCCTCTCCACTCGAAGCTCACCCCGACCACCTGAAATCCGCCCTGAAGCACCACCGCGAGCCTTGACCGCAAACCCTAGTCCACCTCCGAACTCCAACACCACCGTGCGACGCCTCCCTACCGCCCAACGCCTCCACTTCGACTGTACACCCCCAAAAAACCTCTGGTACGTTTTTATTTATTTCCTTTATTTATTTATTTGATAAAATTAGTTTTAAAAAGAGATATTTTTTAATGATAGAAAAGAATTGATTTTTAAAACATTACAAGATTTGATTTTTCTCTGATGAAAAGATTTGATTTTTCTTTGATAAAGAGATTAGATTTTAAAATTATAAAAAGGTTAGATTTTGAAATTAGAAAAGTTAAGATTTTTAATATACAAAAGAGGAGATTTTTTATAAAACAAAAGATGAGATTTTGATAAATAGAAAGATATGATTTTGATGATATGAACTTCTCTAGAAAAGGTTAGATTTTTATTCATATGAAGTAAAAATAAAAATAGAATTTTTTTTATTTATTGAAAAGAAGTAATAAAAATATAATTTTTATTTGAACAGCGTGAAAAGAACTGCATTGGAATTTCAATCAGATTCAGAAGGTTCAGCAGTTCAAAAGCAAAGCACGGTGGAGTGGAACCCTCTGTGAGAACTTCTCACCTTTAATTTTTATTTCTAGTTTAAAATATATACTAGGATGCAGACGGTATTTAGTAGCACCCAACACCCGTCGTCCACAGACCATGGACGGCTTGTATGCTTGTTTGTTTGTTTTTGATGTGTAGTTGATTGTGTGATGTGATGTGAAATGAAATAAAATATTTATATAGTTAAAATATTTTATAGTTGAAAATAGAATTTTTAACGTGTATATAAAATAAATATTTGTAAACAAATCGAAGATTTATTTATATACACTGATTTGATTGATATTGATTGGGACGATAAATTTTACACATCGCCCAACTGCACAAATAAAATCTGTGTTTGATTGTTTGAAACCCCACACGGGTATTGGGATGATATATGGCGTACACTAATCCCAATAATTAGTTGTATGTCGATCGATTGATTGACAGACTGTTATAAGCGTTGAATATTTATATTTGATGCTTATACAGTGTAGAATGCACTTTGGATGATGGTTGATTATTTGTCGTTGTTGATATATACATTCGTTGTATGGAAGTCCATAGAAATAAAATCTATGGTAATTGATTGGGCCTCATTCCAGTTTTGAAAAAGAAATATTTTAATAGAAATATTTGAAAAAGAAATATTTGAAATAGAAATATTTGAAAATAGAAATATATGAAGCCGTGTTGATTAGATTTGCGCCATTTTGACGTGAACGATATTTATATCGATTTTATTCAAATTGAAATGAATATTAAAGTGAATTGAAATTCGAATTAAATTGAATTGATTTGAAATTCGAATAGAATTGAAATTCGAATTAAATTGAAAAGAATTGAAATTCGAATTAAATTGAAAAGAATTGAAATTCGAATTAGATTGAAATAGAATTGAAATCGCTTTGAAATGAATTCGAATTGAAATTGAATAGAAATGAATTTGAATTGAATTTGAATTAATTTGAAATTCAAATTGAATTGAAAACGAATTGAAATTGAATAAAAAAATCGATTTGAATTGAAATCAATTTGAAATGAATTTAAAACGAATCAGTAAGGGAAAATTCAATTTTGATTTGAATTTGAAAAGGAAGTTGAAATTGTTTTGAAAACGAATTTAAAACGATTTATAAAATTCATTTCGAAAGGAAATCGACGAAGTATATATTATATATATTATATATATAATATAATGGTCAGAATAGAACGCGCCGCGCCGCGGCAGTTCGCGAATTTCGACCATTGACTTCGAATGGATATTACGGGAGATCCGACCGTCGGATTCTTCTGAAACCGGAACCGCTGGGTTCATATCGAAAAGAACATTCTAACGAATATTAGAATTTAGAAATCTAACGGTTGGATTTGGAATTAATTCCAAATCAAATTTCGAAAAGGTCGCTGTAAGTGCAGTTTGATGGCCGTTGATGGAAATCGACTGTACGGGCCTTGATAAAATTATTAAAAATATTAATAATTTGTGTAAAATCATAAGAAATGATTTGGGAAGAATTGGGATGAAAAACTCCATATTTGAAAAGATAAAAATAGATTTTTATCAAAATGAACTAGTTTTGAACTAGAATTATAATTCATTTATTTTTGAAATAAATAAAGTGGATTTGAAATGGTTTTGAAAATAACCAGAATTTCCAATATATAAAGTGGAAATGGATTTGAATCGAAATTGTCTTTGGAATATTTCGATGTTGGATTACGTGATTATACAGATATTGTTATGGAAATTTGAAAGATATATATATATATCGTTATTTCCAATACGATATATGTTGGTCGTAGAATTTGATATTGAATATAAGCCGATATATTTTCTATTCAGAGCCTTGTATGTAATTAATCAAATGTGATTTGGGTTTGTCGTGAATGGTGTCTTCATTAACACCGTTCTTAAGCCCAGTTGAGAAAATGATTAAATCTTTTTATTTAGATTTAATGAAGTGTACCAATTAAATAATATTTAATTGGAATTGAATTGGTATTGATTTTTGGGTTTATCGTGAACAGTGTTTTAAATAACACTTGTTCTTTAACCCGATAATTAATGGAATGTGATTTTGGGTTTATCGTGAACCGTGTTTTAAATGACACTGATTCTTTAACCCAGATAAAGATTAAAACTAAGTGGAGTTTTAATGAATCTTTAATTAGATTGAAAAGTTCGAGAATGGCACCAGTTTTACTCCAGGCGATAGTTAAATCTTTAATTAGATTTGAACGTGAAATGGTAATTGAATTTACCGATGACACCGTGGTGTTAGATATGAAGTATTACCAGTTTTACTTCATGGGGTGAATAGGTGGGGATTGGGAAATAAAATAAATGATTACTCCGGTGTGGTTCGCTAATCCCGACTAGTTTGAATTGATGTTCAAAGAAGATTAAAGAATAAATTTAAAGAATTTATCTTTGATAAAATTAATGGGAACCTTTCCCAAAGTATAAGGATATTGGAATAAAATAATATTCTGAATTGGAATGAGGCGTATGTTGTGTTTGTGTAACACTTGTTTATTATATACGCGAGTTATTCAGAAAGACCGGGTTTATCCCATTCTGAATAACCGATTCGACGTGGTGTCGAGGATGAAGACGGTGGTCGAAGACCGGAGGTCTTCACGTCGTTTGGGTGGTTACTGATGATCTTGATTGGGCTGTACACCCAAGAAGATGGAAACAGTTGGTGATCGTCCAGACGTACTTGGAGATCGGTGGATATGCGGGGTACTAGTTGCCTCCGGTTTCGTTCAGACCCAGAACGAACTTGTAAATGGACTGTGTGTCTGACATTGGATTTCATTCTGTGTGACTGATATCGGTTGCATAGAGTGGTCTGCCTATGTGGCATGCTAAGATGCAAATGATCAAGGCTTCTGTTGAAAAGCAGAGTCTTGTGGTGGATGATCAAAGCACAGCCTGTGTGGCATAGCTTTGTGTAACGTTGATTCGCGAGCCTCACACCCCGGTTGTGAACCAGAAACGGGAGGGGACATCAGGGAGGACATGCGTTTCTTTCTAGCTAGAAGTGGCATCAGTGGTTTTACACGCCCTGATGAGTTTGACTTATGTGGTTGTTGTTGTTGTGAGGCACCTCGGATATATCGGTCGATCCGGGACCGATGGAGTCATTTGTTGGCTCATTTACGCCCCCAAAGGGCGGGGAAACGTAGTGTTCAGGCATAATAATCCACATCGGTGGACCGGCCCTGACGATCCAAAGGGTTGATGCGTTCTGATCCTGAGGCTCAGGCTAGAGAGTCTCGAATCGGTAGAGGACTATCTTTTGCCTCGGTTCACAGATGGAAATCCAACTTCCAATACGTGACGTTTCGATTTTAGTTGTAATCCTATATATGGCGACATAGTGGGATGGGGCACTTATGCCGTCTATGATTGATACTTATGATGTGAAGTTGTTTTATACACTATACACTTATAGTACTATCAAAATAATCTGTTTTAAACGTATCAAGCATTCTTTGGCTATTATAAGGTAAAAACCCTATCCTCCGGCTTGCGTTGCATTGTGTGATGGGACCTGGGTCTTATAATAGCTTCATTTTTCTTTATTTAGCATTGCGCTGTTTGTTTTATGCACTGGTATTCTTGGGAGGAAACCCATTCCGTGTTATACGGCGTGGTCCCTTGATTTACCGAACTTTAAAAATAAAGATTAATAACTATTTTTAGTCCTCACACCAGTCCCATGACTGACCTGGAGTTTATTGTTTTAACCTAAACTCTGGGTGCCCTTATTTTGACACGGGCATCTAGTAGTTTTGGTTTTGCAGATTTATATTCACAGGATCCTGGTTTACAGCTGGAATGATATCTGAAAAGCTTTGTATCCGTATATCTCCTTCAGTTGTATTTTGTATTATTTTCCGCTGCTATGTAATTTATTGTAATCTCTGATATTTATCGAATGTATTTTATTTGTTAATACTCTGTATATTCTTGTATTTTGATCGAATTGTTGTAATTAACAATGAAATGTTCTTCCGTCTGCGTTCTTTTGTGTGTTGTTCTCAAAACAATCAGGTGTTTCGAATGGTCTTGATCGGTTTAGCGACTGATTCAGATCGAGCGAAATTCCCGGTCGTTACAGTAATTAAATCATAAAATATGTTATAAATATTTGTATAAAGGTATAAGTGTATGTATACACTAGTAATACATATAAATGGTTATGTTTTAATTTAAAAATATAACATTGGTGCAACAAGAAACCTTAATTATAAACTATAACATACATATTATGTTAAGGATCAATTGCTTTGAAATTATAACAATATATATAGGTGTATCCTATAATGCATATTTATATAGTTATGCATATGAAAGAGGGCCATTTTTGTCACTTTAGAAATATAAGGAATAAACAAATACAGGAGAAACAAGTCGGCCACAAAATAAACAAAACAAAAGTATGAAGGAAAGTCAATACACTTAATGTGATTAAACCTCAAATTGTATAGCTAAAGTAGGTTGTATCCATCACCTAAGAAGCCTCATACAACTTGCATGTATTAAATCATTTCTTAGCAAAATATCTTGCAAGTAAACCACTTTATAATGCAAACAAAATCTGAGCAATGAATGACAAATCGGCAGCAATATATGAAGTATGGCCTTGAAAGATTTAGTTCTAGGAGATGAAGCATAGGACAAGAAAAAGAAGTAAATATCTAATTAAACAATGGATTTCTTCATGCCAAAGTTTCCTGGAAAAGATTTAAAAATGGAAGTCTAAAGATATACACTGTAGCGCCTACAAATCCTTATGATATAGGCCAATAGTTTAATAATAAATGGTATCTATAAATACCACCGCAAGCATTCATATCTTCACACACAAAAACAATCAAGATCTAATACAACAGAGAATTTACTAGCAGCAGTTCTAAGGGAACAGAGAAGGAGAGCTGAAACTTTTGTGAGTAAACTAACTTCATGTAATCTTTATTTTAGAATCAGTTCCATTTACCAATTAATGTCAGTATTAGTATAAGTTTTGGAACTATGTCTGTAAAGCCTTAAAACCCGTACCCAATGATAATTCTGTTGCGATATAAACTGATAAACCCCCTGTATACATGGTTAACATCCTCTGTATAGAAAAAACAGCCTATCCCCTTTGTGTACAAAAATACATAGTGTAAATTTAGACAAGCTTTACCATATCATTTATACATAAAAATCATTTATATATGATCATAGTGTAAGTTAAAATAGTTTAAAATAGTATGACATATATATACTGGAATACCACCAGCTTCCAGGCACCAAGTTCAAAAACATGATTTCCCAATCATCTAAAATTCAAATTTCAGGTATAGGGATAAATTCGAAATAGAAAATCATGAACTTAGATATACGTATCATGATTTTTAGGGTTAGGATTTGTAGAGAATTCCTAGGTTCATCAGAAAACCTATTATGAGAAAATTCCGGCGATCACGGGGGTTGGAAACCGGGGCATTGATACCAGAGCAACTTGGAGGCGTGGAGATCATGGGAAAAATGGTAAATGATTTTTCCATTGAAGGAATTGAGCAAATGAAGAAATTTTAGGGTTTTAGTCTGTTTTTGGGTATAGATTTTTGGATCGATCGTGTGGGGTCTCAGGTGGATCGAGTGTAACGGAAACCGGTGGGGAGGAGCGTTTGGTTGAGGAGCTCACATCGGCGGTGGGGGTAGGTCGAACGACGGTCGGGGCAGGTCTGACGAGGTAGTTTCTTGGATGGGTGCTGTTGAAGTGAAGATGGGTTTAACAGTCAAATTACTGTAGAGATGGTGATCAGTAATTCTGGGTGTAGAATTAGAGATGGGGTGTGAATAGAGGTTTGCGGGGACGGTTGTGATGAACTTACGGTGGCCGGAGTTGGTGTGCATGTGCACAGCATAGCGGTGTGGATGGTGAAGAAGCAGATTAATGGAGGAAGAAGAAAAACGTGATCTGCATAACATTTTGAGTATAATCTGGCATGGTAACCACGCTGTTTTGGTTTACAAACGATGGTGATCTGGCAAAGAGGAATGGAAGTGATCTGGGCAGTGTAATCACTAAATTTACTTTGCCAAACTCAGTTTTGGTACATAGGAGAAAGTGGCAAATCAGAAGAGGGGATCGAGCAAGGAAATGAAGTAATTTGGCAAGGAATTCAAAGTGATCGACACAAGAAATCTCGTGTGATCCATGGGTGCGGCATCGAGCTCTGAAGTGGAGTATGTGATTTGGCAAATCAGAGGAGAAATGGGATCAGGCTGGCAAACTTGAAGTGATCTAACGTGTTTGAAGGGGAAAATCACGATCTGGTAAATTGGAGAAGGAATGGGAAAGTGGGCTAAGGAAGTGTTGGGCCGGATTTTGGGCCAGTGAAGGAGAAATAGGGAATTTAAAGAAATTAGGAAGAGAAGAAAAACAAAGGGAAGTGCAGATATCCAAACAATAGGAAATAGGAAAGTAGAAATAAGAGTAGAAAGAAAAGAAGTACTGGGCCGGGCTTTTATTTAAACAAGTTTAAATAAAAGTGAAAAAAGAAAAATAAAAGAAGTAAATAAAAACAAATAAATAAAGAGATATTTTCTTTGGCTTTTAAAAGGAAGTTAGAAGAAGGAAGATGAAGTCGTAATAGCTAGATTTTAAAGAGATTCGACAAGTTAAAATCAAATCAAAAGGAAATATAAATTATAAAAATAGAATAATTTAGATGATTAATGTTATTTATAATTAAACGATAATTTACAATAGTGTAA
This sequence comes from Allium sativum, assembly GCA_030737875.1. Taxonomy (NCBI): domain Eukaryota; kingdom Viridiplantae; phylum Streptophyta; class Magnoliopsida; order Asparagales; family Amaryllidaceae; genus Allium; species Allium sativum. The sequence goes on along the minus strand of CM060922.1, from coordinate 733,519,723 downwards.
ATTACAAATAATTATTGAAGTTAATGAACGAACATTAGAGTGTAAACTACCGTGTGCGAAGCACGTGCTAAAATTGTTCAATTATATCAAACGGTCAAATATCGGGATTTTTGATATGAAATTATATTTGATCAAACTTATAATTTAAGAGAGTATATGGAATGAATGAATTAAATTATAGTTGACATTTATTATCAATTATCGGAGTAATTCATTTTTGTTGAACCGTGAAGTGTAATTAATTCAATCATCTAAGTTGACAACTATTTCCTCTGAAACAAGGAAAGTGTTGAGATAAAATATTGAAATCATTTCTTTAAGTATCGACTACCCGTAAAAGACATTACGCTAAACATTTCAAAGAGTCCGAAATTTATATCCCACTTCGATCTGATTTATACGACGCGTGTCAGAGACCATTGAAGATTATTGAAGACGAAGACATGCAAGGGCTATTTTTATAGTGCCTTCGGTTTGTACAGTCCCAGGACGACTTGTATGGAAGAATGTCTGACAGAGTATTTCCCAAGGGCTCATGTACGTTGATTTCCTCCAACGTATTCTGTGGTGGCGAGAAGACACCTTCTCTTAACTTAACAAACAGCCCGAGTATTTTTGTGGAAATCAATTAGTGATTTTCGGTGGATTTGACGATGTGGCATTCAAAGTGAATGGTGGACAGGTGATCTAGAAGATAACGTAGCCTTAAAGCCTCACAACCAGGAAAAGACAAAAATCGGGCAAGGCAGCATGACTAGTTGGGTCATTCCCAAGCAGAGTGTATTATCACCATCTAGAGAAATTCCTATTTGTTTCTTATTCTATATTTCACTGCTGTAGCTTTCGGAAACGGTGGGTCGCTCCCAACCATGGGGGTGATAATATATTCGTCACACTCAAGCTAAATGAGTGGACGGTCATGTGTGGCCGGGTTGCAAGACGTTATTGTTGAACCCCAGTGTATCCCCTCTAGAGTACACTAATCGGCAGGTGCTCCCATACCTTGTCAGTTGGAATCCAATCTCCAATAAGAGCCCGCGGTTTTGATTTATACTATATATGTGGAGCGTGAGATGCAAGCATTCCGCTAGATGGTTATTTATTTGATACAAACTATTATAATATCAGACGAGTTTGATATCAAATATGTTTCGGGTTATAGTAAGGTAAAACCGTCCATGTTTATGTGTGGGCTGGCCTTACTATTATCTTTTCTTTCAAAAACGTTTTGAAAAGTTAAACCAATTGTTCTGCATCTCATAAGGGAAAAACCCGTTCCTTTTTTACGACGTGGTCTTATGAGATATACTGTACTAATCAAGCTATGTTTTAAAACGTTTACTCATACCAGTCCGCCGACTGACCCAGAGTTTATTTTCCGTGTTTTCCTAAACTCTTGGGTACTCATAACAATTGTTATGGGTAGACAAGTAATCCAGGTGATGAATGGAAATCCTTTGAAGTATTTTGGACCAGGAAGTCATGGAGTCAGCTTATCAGTTATATCTATATCTAAGTATCAAGATGAATGTTTGTGTTGGGCCAGTATCCATGTAAGATGTATGAAGTATTCTATGATGTAACAAACTCTGATATGTAATATATGATGTGATATTATATTTATTAAATTCCGCTGTGAGATTCTGATGTTCTTCTTACTCTTCTATTCCATTAGTTCTATCTTTTCTATCTCATCCTCTAATTTCTTTCTATTAACAGACAGGAGTTTCAATACTTGGTTTTGTTTGACGAGTAATACAGGATTTCGTATTACTGTTGAAAATTCAAGTATCGAATTTTTCCCGGCCGTTACAATTTTGGTGCTAATCCAAGCATTACAATTGTACATCAATATGTACACACCAGACTATTGCATTCAAGATGACATTTTGAAATTATGAGTATATATTTTGTAATATATAATCATCCATTTCACACATATTTTGGTAGTTTTTATGAAATCGTATAAGTTTTATAGTGACGTGAACGTAATAGAAAAAAAAACATCTACTGCATATAAAACATAACAGGAATCATTTAATTATAAAACTATATTTGTGCATAGAGTATCATACATATATGAACAATGGTCACTTATGATCATATAGCCAAGATTTATCATTCATAATGAGGTAAAATGGGTTTTATATTAAACTATAATTTTATCAATGGTTTAAATACACACATACATCTAATATCCCTTTTGTTTAAGTAACCAGTCTGGTACTTGGGGCCACTTATCAGTATAAATATTAAAATCGGGTCCATATATCAATATATATGCCAACAGTTTGAATCATGAATCAAGTCATACTTGTCAAGCCTCTTCTTCCAATATATATATATATATATATATATATATATGTCTATACGTGTATATACGTAGAATTCTGGTTACATATACATACATATATATATATATGACATTTTCAACAAAGTGTACAAAAGAAAGTTTAAACTTTTATCCAATGTTTATAGACCAAATTTCCAATGTAAAACTATTTATATATCTTCATAAATATATATGCATAGTTTAGTTTTGATTGTGAAAAACATAACATAATGCGCTTAAACTTGATCAACAAAATTGGGTCTTTATCCAATCAATAATCATACAACAGTGTCAATTTTTTTATCAAATCCAAACGTAATTAAATATGCAAAGTTAACATTTGAAACTACATAGTTAAATTTTAACAATGTATGATCTATCAGTATTTAAAACAGAAATGATATCAAATATCAATTCATAGTTTCATTTCTTAATTGTATCAAATACAAAAAAAATTATTAGCAGTGAAACAGTTTTATGTGATGAATAAATTTACATATAATCCTCGCATCAATTTACACAAGGATTTGATTTTGCAAGAATTCATATTTATACAGAAATTAATACTTGATACTTAAGTATTGATTATGTAAATTTGGTTTGTATGAAATTTTAACCCTATTATTGATTAATACTATTTAGTGACATGTCTTAACCAATTAAGATCATGCAACTAACAACATACATTGTGCATGTATATTAATGTTATAATTAGGATCCATACATCATTAGTTTTCACAAAACTAAATGCAGTAACTCAATTAATTTTAAGAGATTAATAAGTCAGATTTAATCTCTCCAATTTTTATTCAAATCAAAGATTCTTAAACATTGTTAAGAGGATATTGAACTAGTTTCATAACTGTTATGGATATATATATATATATACACATATATATAATATCAAATTGAGTTCAATACAGTAGTCAATCACAATGATTCATGACTTGAATGAATCCATACTAGTCCAAATTTATGTATCCAGAACATAATAGCATAGGTAAACACTATATAAAACATAGTTAACATCTTGTACTAACTATGATTTTAACTCAAAATTTTATCAAGTATAAAAACTCATTTATGGTAAAATAATTTTATATTTTGTATCAAATACAGATTTAACTAGTTAAACAATTTCACTCATGAAATGATCTTACTTTTAATGATTAGAACTGAATTTCAATGCAGCTGTTAAGCATATGACAACATATTTCATCATGTTTCAAAAGATCGGATCTTAAGGAATTTAACACATGATTAATCAGATTTAAAATGTTTTACATAATCTATTGTCAATGTAACATACATACATATTATACATATATATACATATATATGCATATGTATATTATATACATAGACCCATCCATAAAATCCGTGTCCCATAATGAGAAGTCGATGCGTACGACTTAAGCAAGATATATATGGATATAGCGAAAATATAGATGATATACTAACTTTTTAATATGCAATAATTACGCAGGTAAAACCTAAGTTATAGAGATATATCACGAGTAAAATAAATGCGATAAATAAAGTAAAGCGACATAAGGAATTTTTATAATAGTTCGGACTTCGCGCCCTACGTCCAGTCCCGAAGCTTCTCTTCGGAATTCACTAACAACACCCTTTCTTAACCCGGAGGAATAGGTCAGTACACCCGAGCCCCAACAAGGATGCCTCTCGCCTGAGCAACTACACAGGTCTTCAACAATTACAAGTATTTGACTTCTGCTTTGTGTTCTTGAATCAACATGGATAGTTAATAGTTTAAGTACGACCTTCCTATAATCTGATCCTCGAGTATATGATTTGAATGCAAAGATTTAAGGAAGAAAATTGCTTGTTGAATCAAGTGACATTAAATCAATTCAAGGATTCAACAAGTATTTGAATTTGGAGAGCTTTTTATTTGCAAAGAATGTAAATTCAGAGAATGGAGAGTATAGAATAATAATCAATAAAATCGGGTGATTGTTAAACATGTTTGAAGTTGTTTATATAATAGTATAAGAGTAGCACTCCTTCATGAAGAGTTTCTATAAAAGGTTATGTCCATTTCCATTGATTATCAAGAGGAATCTCTTCATGAAAGATGGTGACTCTTCATAAAATAGTTTCTGGGTCGAATCAGTCGACTAGTTAAAAATCATCAGTTGATTGGTTAAATTAAATCGTATATATTTTTTTTTTTCAAAACTAGTCGTTATATACAAAAACAGGTTGACCAGTCGACTAGTCCTTTTTCTACCAGTCGACTGGTAGGCCAGTTTCTCTATATATCTGGCTTTCAAAGGCTTATATATATTACTTTGTTTTGCACATTCGTGTATACTTAAGGACAGATTTTAACATAGTTCTAACACGACTCAATGTGTGTGTGTGTGTATATAAAAAAAACCATATCTCTATGATATTATTCCCACTGCAACTTCATTTGTTGGCATCAATCAAAATCTTGTTATCAACATTCTCCCCCTTTTTGATTAATGACAACACTTTGGATTTTCTCTCCCTGAATGTTTAGCTCCCCCCGAATTTTTGCAATAATTTTGTTAGTTCATAATTTTATAACCTTACCATTTGATTCCTGCACCAAAATATGTTAGCATAAATTTTCCAATAGCATGGAATCATAAAAATGGTATAGCATGAGAAGTATTTCTCCCCCTTTGTCATCGATTAAAAAGAATTTAAGACATCATAAGCACAAAATAATCGAATAATATTTTAGAGATCTTTGAAAGATACAATTCCTAACTCTCGTCGAAGTCTAATGAAAGAATTCTCTAAAAGGGGTTTAGTAAAAATATTAGCAATTTGATTTTCTGAGTTAACAAATTCTAAATTAATTGTTTCTTTTTCAATATTATCTCTCAAGAAGTATTGTCTGATATCAATGTGTTTAGTTCTGGAATGGTTTACTGGATTCTTAGATAAATTTATTGCGCTTGTATTATCACAATAAATTATGCAATTTGATAAATTTACATTAAAATCTTTTAATATTTGCTACATATATATTATCTTAGCACAAGCTAGTGCAGCAGATATGTATTCAGCTTCGCATGTTGATAATGAAACACAATTTTGTTTCTTGCTCAATCATGATATAAGCGATTTACTGATAAAGTGACATGTTCCGCTTGTACTTTTACGATCCGTTCGTGGTCCTCCAAAATCAGCATCACTATATGAAACTAATTCAAAGGAACAGTCTTTCAGTTAAAAAGTTCCAAAATCTTTAGTACTACTAAATAACGTAATATACATTTAACTGCTCTCAAATGTGATTCTTTTGGATTAGCCCGAAAACGAGCACATAAACAAACACTAATCATAATATCCGGCCTACTTACAGTTAAATATAAAAGTGAACCTATCATGCTTCGACATAGCTTTTGATCGACACTTTTTCCATTTTCATCTTTATCTAAATGTGTCGATGTACTCATTGTTGTAGGTTTACTTGACGTATTTTCCATTCCAAAACATTTTATTAAATTAGTACAATATTTTTCTTGATTAATGAAAATTCCATTTGGCAATTGCTTAATTTGTAATCCCAAAAAGTAAGAAAGTTCTTGTATTGAAACATAAAGTGATTCTTCTATTTCATCGGTTCTTTTATTGAAAATATGATAAGCCTTGCTACGTTCAGAATATCCTAAGAATATTCCTTCATCAGATTTTGAATCAAATTTTCCAAGCTGGTCTTTTGTATTTAAAATGAAGCATTTTGATTCAAAAACTTTAAAATAGGATATATTTTGTTTTCTACCAGTAAAAAGCTCGTATGGAGTATTTTTAGTAAGAGGTCGAATAGAAACATGATTCAAAACATAAAAAGCTGTTGCGAGTGCTTCAGCCTAAAATGGTCGAATGGAAACATGATTCAAAACATAACAAGCTATTGCGGTGCTTCAACCTAAAAACATAACAAGCTGTTGCGAGTGCTTCAGCCTAAAAACATAACAAGCTGTTGCGAGTGCTTCAGCCTAAAAAGGTCGAATGGAAACATGATTCAAAACATAACAAGCTGTTGCGAGTGCTTCAGCCTAAAAATGTTTTGGTGGTGTACTTCCATTTAATAACATTCTTACACATTCTTGTAAAGTTCTTTTTTTACGTTCAACAACTCCATTTTGTTGTGGAGTTCTAGGAAAAGAGAAATTATGAAAAATTCCTTTCTTTTGACAAGACAAATCAAAATTTTTATTTTCAAATTCTCCTCTATGATCACTTGTATGTTTTTTATTTTTAAATTAGTTAAAATTTGAATTTGTTTGACGAAACTCTCAAAGATATCAAAAGTATCACTTTTATTCTTTAAAAATATAGTCCAAGTGTATCTTGAAAAATCATCAACAATTACAAATACATATTGACTATGATTTATGGACTGGATTTGATTTGGTCCGAATAAATCCATGCATAGTAACTCAAGTGGTTGTAAGGTTGATACGACCTTTTTAGATTTAAAGAAGATTTGGTTAACTTTCCGAGTTGACAAGCATCGCATAAATTTTCAGTTTTGAATTTTATTTTGGGTAATCCTTTTACAAGATCATTTTTAGATAATTTGTTTATTGCTTTAAAGTTAAAATGGCAAAATCGTTTGTGCCATAACCAAGGATCATTGTCTTTGGCTAATAAACACACACTTGGATTATTATTAACTGCCATATTATACGAATATTTTTGTCTTGATTTCCTACAAATATGAGATTTTGATTTGAATCAAATATACTACATTTATTTTCAGAAAATGATATTTTAAAACCGTTATCGCACAATTGAGTTATACTTAATAAATTGTGCTTTAAGTTCTTAACTAATAAAATATCTGAAATAAGAGGTGAATTAGATATACCGTAATTACTCACATCGCCTTTGCCGATGATGTAACCTTTTGAATTATCTCCAAACGTGATAGTTCCTCATTTTGAGTAAATGATATTTGATAGCATTTCCTTGTCTCATGTCATATGTTTTGAGCAACCACTATCTAGTATCCATTTTCCTCTGTTTTTGTTGAGTGGGTCCTGCAAAAAATATTCATTGGTATCCACTTCCTCCGTTAGGGTCCTAAGGGTTAAGTCTTAGGAAGCCAAATCCAAGAGGACTTAGGTTCCTTTTTGAAAAAATAATTACTATTATAATGAACAGATTCTAAAAAGTTTTTAATATATTTATTCCTAATTAGAATATTGTTTGTCTTTGGAATCCATATACTAATATTATCCGAATATTTTTTCTTAGTATAGATATTTGATTTACTACTAGAAATTTTTGGTTTAACATTAGAGTTTTCTAAACAGGATTTCCTTTTTGAAATAGTTTTTTTTATCATACCCAAGTCTTTTTTTACTAAAAGCCAGTTGAGAATTTTCTAATATTCTAGATAAATTCCCTCTACCCTTGTTAAAATTATTTACATTTTTAGAAACGCTTTCTAACTTATTTTTAAACTAGAGTTTTCTAACTCTATAATTTTTATTTTACTACTTAAACCATGATTTTCATATGCTAATAAATCATTTTTATTCTTTTGAGTCTCGATTTCTTGACTCAATATAGAAATTTGAGAATTTGCTACTAAAAGAGATTCTTGTAATTTTCTAATTTCTTCTTCTAAAGTTTATTTCTCATCTTCTAAAAGATCTCCCTCAAATTCTGCTTTATTCTTATCTTCGTTAGCTTGTTTAAATTTTCTCTTAAACATTTTCCTAGACTCTAAGGTTTTAGTATTAATTTCTACTAATTCATCTAAAGTAAAACCATTTACATCATTATCCTTAGCCATGAAGCACACATTTTCTTGCTCACTATCACTGTCGCTATCACTTTCAGAAGATGAATCGGAGTTGTCCCAAGTGACTGAAAAAGCTCATCTCTTTGATTTTTCATTTTTGCGATTTCTCTTTAGCTATGGACAATTCTTTTGATAGTGTCCAGTCTTGTGACAGTTGAAGCATTCTACTAGAGTAGGATCAGGTTCTTTTGATGCATTCTTCTTTGTATTTTTGCTTTGACTTTTTCTATATTAGAAAGTTTCTAAAATTCTTAGCAACAAATGCAATATCTTCTTCATCTGAATCGAAATCTTTTTTCTGCATGGAAAACTAAAATTTTCTTATCTTGTACATGTGCTTTCTTTATCTGCAAATTCACTTCATATGACATTAGATTACCGATCAATTATTCCGGTTTCATGGCAGAGAGATCATTAGCTTCTTCGATTAATAATACTTTTCTCTCCCATTCATCCGTTAAAGAATTCAAAATTTTTGATACCATATCAAAGTCGGAATACTTTTTTCCTAATTCTAGCAAAGAGTGATAAATGTTTTGAAAACGTGAATACATATCATTTATGGATTCAATTTCATTCATCTTGAAATTTTGAAACTAATTCTTGAGCATAGATATTTTGCTTTGTTTAACTTTGTTAGTACCTTCATGAGTAATCCTAAGTGTTCTCCAGATTTCATATGCAGTGTCGCACATACAAATCTGATTGAACTCATTTCTATCTAAAGCACAATGCAACATGTTCATAGCCTTAGAATTGGCGTTAGCCTCGGCTTTTTCAGATGCAAACCATTCTGTGAATAGTGTAGTAGGTTGTGTGTATTCTTTTTGTGTGATATTCCATGCATCAAAGCTATTTGCTTGTATATAAATCCTCATTCAAGTAGCCCAATAACTATAATTCATGCCATTAAAGAAGGGTGGTCTAGTAGTTGATTGGCCTTCAGTATATCCTGTGACACCCCACGTCCGTTAATGTCACTCACTAAGGGAATGCATTAAGTTTCATGAAGCGTTATAGGTAAACAGAATAGAAACATTACAAGACAGATATAAAATTGCAGCGGAATTAAAAACTTTTATTAATCATAAAGCACGGTTACACCATATGTCTGAAAATACATAAACTCAATACATCATTAAAACTTCTGTCTTATACTTTAAATATCAGAGTACAATAACAAAGAAAGCATAATCCCCAAATCATAAGCCATAGTAGCAAAGATCGAAGCTTGAGCAATACATCTAGAAGCCCCAAGCAAGACGATAGCAGAATCATGACTAAGCCTGAAAATTCCCTCCCTTGAGAACCTGGGGGGGAGAAAGAAGAGGAAACAAAAAGGGTCAGACATAAAGTCTGGCGAGTCTAGTTACTTTTAGCCAGTAAATAAATAAAAGTAACACGATAGGCATACAAAGTGGATAAGAGAGAGAGAGAGATCACTACATAAATGGAAGGTGTGACAAGGTAAGAAAGATAAGGTGTACATGCCTCACTAATGATTACTCTGCACTGTGTACTAGTATATCCAGAAAGAGATGATCCCTCCAACTATAAGGTGGTAGACTTAGGTATACGTCCAAATGTATCCTAACTACTACCCTAATCGATCGGCTTCCCTAACCCTCGTAGATACCTTGTGCTGGCCCCACAGTAGAAGGTATCACTTCCTAAAGTGGCAACCCCTTGTCGTAATAATGTGCATAACCATATCTATAGGTGTCACGGTCGTCTTATCCCCTTCTGCCTGGCTCATGCACGCATATGGCCCGGTCGGTTTGCGCCGCCCATACCGTCCTCCACGTTTGGAGCTCTTATAGTCAGTCAGTAAGCGTGCCCCTTCTCCGCATAGTACGGAGTACTTTGTTTGATACCTACTCCGGGTTACTGACTAAAATGGGTCCCACACAATATGATACAAGCTCTCTCCTTTGTCTTGTATCCCCCACCAGGTTTTCACTGACTATGTATACCACTAGGTGTCTTTAATTACATAGCCTTATTTATTTCTACCGGGTATGCTTACCTACAGGTTTCTTTAATACATAACCCCTAATCTTCCAACCGGTTATGCTTACCTATAGGTGCCTTTAATTACATAACCCTATCACTTCTACAAGTTATGTTTACCCTAAAAGGTGTCTTTAATTACATAACTTTTATATTTTCCACTGGTTATGTATACCTCTAGGTGTCTTTAATTACATAACCTTTTATATTTTCCACCGGTTATGTATACCTCTGGGTGTCTTTAATTACATAACTTTTTATATTTTCCACCGGTTATGTATACCACTAGGTGTCTTTAATTACATAACCTTATTAGGTTAAGTTCATGGGCCTATATGTAAATATTACCCACCCCCTTAAATCTACTTAACCCACCCACAATTCAAGCGTGTTTATTTAACGGTTAAGTTTGTGGGCCTATATATACTAATGTTACCCACCTACCCAAGATTTACTTAACCCATCCACTATTCCAATCAATTTACTTAACCCTAACCTTAGTTCAATATCATACAATTCCTATGGAATAGATTTGGTTAAGTAGTCCAATTCATTGCCATGTCCATTTATGATTTATAATTGGCTAGACCTCCCACATTAGGCCTACAACGTGCGGATGCTGGATATTCCGGTCGGGTCCGGGCAGTCTTATTCCACAGTTGGGCCTAACCTCGTGTCTTAGCCCGATTCATATTTGCGTACTAAGATCTCCCACATTAGGTTCAACATTAGTGGCTGCTGGATACGCCGGTTGGGTCCAGGCAGACTTCCACCACTAATGCAACCTAACCTCGTGTCATAAGTACAATTATAATTCCTAATTGTAATTACTAGACATTCCATTTTTAATTAATTTACCAATTAATTAATCCTTTCCTTTTATAGGTGTCAATACCTATTTTACCCAATAATTTGAGTTACATGTCCAAAAATGTTCATATTCGAATTATGCCATTTTTAACCCCTTTTCCTTCGTTCCTTGACTAGCGCCCTCACAAAATTGGCAACATGCCTAGGCTAGACAATAGCCTAGTCATAAACAATAATAGGGAAAATAATGGGAATATAACTAAAATGATCATCTTGGCATAAACATAAACTAGCATGATAATAAGATGAACATGCATACTGGCATGTACATGAAATTGTCATCATAACAAGGTGGTCATAAAACTGATGAACGGTTGGCAGTCAATAACTATGATGTCATAATAAGCATAGTAAGATCTAAATTAGCAGTTTAGATGACCAATCAGTTTAGACCTAACATATAACACAAGTGATAAATTAGATCACATAATTCAGATCTAGAGGTTAAAATAGATCTAACATGATAACACAAGGTGATAAATTAGATCACATAAAATAGATCTAACATGATAACGCAAGGTGATAAATTAGATCACATAAAATAAATCTAACATGATAACACAAGGTGATACTCTAGATCTGGCTAACAGTTTCAATGTCCACATAAATTAGATCTACTAGTTTAGAAATAGATCTACACAAATCCACATCATAGCATGTCATAGAAGTTACAATTTAGATAAAGATTTAGATCCAGTCCTAACCAATTCAAGGTGGCATATGTTCATGATTTACATAAATGATTAGATCTATCCAATGATGTAACTATCCACATTAACAAATTTATATTAACCACAATATAGTTACAAACTAAGATCCACAATAATAACATAGTAGAATAATCACAATTGAATTAGATCTAGAGAAATATATCTATCAGGACATAGTAGAATAATCACAATTGAATTGGATCTAAAGAACTAGATCTATCATGACATAGTAGAATAATCACAATTGAATTGGATCTAAAGCAATAGATCTATCATGACATAGTACAATAATCACAATTGAATTGGATCTAAAGAAATAGATCTATCATGACATAGCGTCAGATATGATAATAACATAGATTCATGGTTTACACATATCCAGATCACAGTCTTTCATAATTTACTTTTATTTATCTAAACCTAAAAGCAACTAGAACTCACATCGTTAGGTTTAGAAAATAGAGAGAATAAATCTTGAATTTCTGGATTTGATTTGCAAAACTAAAATATTGTACGTTGTTGAAGAAAACGAATCCATCTTAGTTCGCACTCCGGCGGAGTTTAGCCGCCATTGTTTCTTTGTGAAGAAAACAAAGGAATTGAGGTATACTTATAGCTGCTAGGTTTACAGAATTCGGATGCCACCTCAGCCCTAGAGTGAATTGGGCCACGGGCCGACACCCAATTGGGTCCGGATGCCCAAAAACATATATGGGTGCACTTTACAGGTGCACCAGTGTAAAAATACATGGGCGCACTTGTCAAGTGCGCCGGGAATTTCTGCTTTTTCTGCCAAACTTCTACCGTCCATAACTTCTTCATACGTTATCCCTTTTACGCAAACCAGGTGTCTATCTTGACCAGCATTTCGAGACAGACGCAATGACGCAATCCGTTTCCTTTAATTATGAATATTAAATTAATTATTCTTTAATTTATCCTTTTTATTGTCGTTAAAAATACAGGGTATTACATATCCGGTGTTATTGCTAGTACTAGTATTATTATCCATATTATCTAAATATTAAATAACGGTTTTACGGTTATGTGATGATCTTGCTCTGATACCAATTGAAAAGTAGATACGTACGACTTAAGCAGGATCTATATGGATATAGCGGAAATGTAGATGATATACTAACTTGTTAATATGCAATAGTTACGCAGGTAAAACCTAAGTTATAGAGATATATCACGAGTAAAATAAATGCGATAAATAAAGTAAAGTGACATCAGGAATTTTTATACTGGTTCAGACTTCCCGTCCTACGTCCAGTCCCAAAGCTCCTCTTAGGACTTCACTAACAATGCCATCTCTTAACCCAGAGGAATAGGTCAGTACACCCGTGCCCCAACAAGGATGTCTCTCGCCTGAGCAACTACATAGGTCCTCAACAATTACAAATATTTGAATTCTGCTTTGTGTTCCTGAATCAACATGGATAGTAAACAGTTTAAGTACAACCTTCCTATAATATGATCCTCAAGTATATTATTTGAATGTGAAGATTTAAGGAAGAAAATTGCTTGTTGAATCAAGCGATATTAAATCAATTCAAGGATACAACAAGTATTTGAATTTGGAGAGATTTTTATTTGCAAAGAATGTAAATTCAGAGAATGGAGAGTATAGAATAATAATCAGTAAAATCGGGTGATTGTTAAACATGTTTGAAGTTGTTTATATAATAGTATAAGAGTAGCACTCCTTCATGAAGAGTTTCTATAAAAGGTTATGTCCATTTCCATTGATTATCGAAGAGGAATCTCTTCATGAAAGATAGTGACTCTTCATAAAATATTTTTTGGGTCGAATCAGTTGACTAGTTAAAAATCATAAGTTGACTGCTTAAATTAAATCGTATATATAAAAGTTTCCAAAACTAGCCGTTATATACAAAAACAGGCTGCCCAGTCGACTGGTCCTTTTTCTACCAGTCGACTGGTAGGCCAGTTTCTGTATATATCTAGCTTTTAAAGGCTTATATATATATATATATATATATATATAAACTTTGTTTTTCACATTCGTGTATACTTAAGGATAGATTTTAACATAATTCTAACATGACTCAATGTATATATATAACATATATATATATACATAACACCTTATCTCTATGATATTATTCCCATTGCAACTTCATTTGTTGGCATTGATCAAAATCTTGTTATCAACACATAACATAACAATACCCCAGAATATAAGTTATACTTATATTAATTAGACAGGTTATACTTACCAAAGTGTATGTATATATATACACACACACACTTGCAGTAATAAGTATGTGTGAAAAATCATTTTCAAAGCAGATTTAAAATTATAGGGTGCTTACTTACATGTATATAGAATATACTACTTTCATATCCATGTATGAAACAAATCATAAAATTTGTTTTAACAAACTTTCATTTATATATTTGGTTTCAGAAAATCAAAAATTAATTTGAAAACAACCTTACTGATTTGTCAATCAAAATTTTGAACACAGGAAGGAAAATCTTATTAGAGTCAGATCATAATATATTTTCCAATCAAACATTTTGATTATTAAATTATCGTTGTTTACTATAAACAAATTAATATACTGCTTCAGATCAAATTTATATATACATGGGTTTTTCAAAATCAGAAACATAACAGAATCATACTCTATATTATCTGTGTATAAATTTGATAAACAAATCAACGAAATAGTCCCAATTTCATCACTATAGTATTAATGCTCACATTTATACCATAAGTGTTTTTCTACTTTTTAAGGAATCAATAATGCATAAACCTAAAATTTAATTCAATCAACTAGTTCTCACAGGCTCTAGGCTCTGATACCATTGTTGGATATTTACGATCAAATCATCATCCAATAATAACAATTTAATAGATTAAACGAAGGATCTATACGAGAAAATGTAAATCGAACAATTAATTGTAATTACGTTTTATACCTGTTGCTGTAGAATCCTCAAATACTCGATCGAACCTTGGATAGATTGACTCTGGAAAAACGAATCATAGCACATCAATCGCCATGCCTCTATAGATATCCATGAGAACGCACTCTACATCAACTGAACTGAAGAAGAATAAAAGGCGCGGTGCTAGCCACCATTACTAGGATTTTACCATTTTGGATCTTATCTGAAAATAAAATGGTTGTCGTGTATTTTATTGAAGGTAGCATGCCCCTTTATAAAATAAATGTTTACCATAATTCAAAGAAATAACCCGTACACCATTTCAACACCAAATAAAATATCAGCTGACTGAAATTTATTTACTTATTGAAATGGCTTTCCCTTTACTGTGTTCTTTATGTGTGACCCTATAGGTTATTACAACGTTGGCAATGTTTTAAATCATATTTAAAATCTTAAACAGTGACTGGCATCTAGCAATACGTCGCTGCTACCCAAGTTATAATAAGATTACTGATTCAATACAACCTTTTCTGTGATCAGTGTCTCAATGTAATATAACCCTTTTAACCATTATATCCTGTATTAAACTTGAGGCATGGATTATATCATCCTCTTTATAATTTAATTTATTTATCTTAATCGATGAGTAGACTATTAAAACAAATCAATATTTGAGCATGGTCATGCATTTCATAGTATCACTCAATCAAGAGGCCCATGGATGTCACTACAAATATATTGTAGGGTTAGATTCCCTCTAGATCATTCATATTTTTCATTTGATTTGAGATGTATCCAATAATCACAGTTATTGTCTGTTCTATTAGAAGTAACTTTAGATGATATCGAAACACAAATATCCTCGAATAAAATTATAATGATTTCAGGTCTGAGGACCATTACATCACTGTCACTATGAGAATAACTTATGATACTGTTAATTATATTCCATGTAGTTTTTCTCATGTTTGGTCAGCCCAATACACTATACTCTAATACATATTTATGTCTTGACAATAATATCACGTATATTAATAATCAATGAGATGTGATCATCAGTCAATCAACATACTAGTCGCAATGTTTTATCGTTGTACTATATAAACAATAAAACTTGACTCGGGACATTTAAGAATTATAACACTTAATATATTATATAATCTCAAGTTCAAGTCTTACTTGAACTATATAATTCCGTATTATTATTCTAAGGACTTCTGTTATGTTGATATTTATATTACATAGTAAATATAACATAACACAATAATTTTTATTCCAGATAAAACAATAACATCAACAATGTTATTAATTACATCAAATGGATTGCCTCTAGGGGATAACTCTAATAGTAAGAAATCAAAATTATTTTAGTAAATTATCGACTTATTCATTACATACTTTTTATCGCAACTATTGTTGATTATATAATAATTACCTGTTCATTCTTTGGCTTCATTTTCTCCCCCATTTAGAACTATCTTCATGTTTCTCATCCCCCTCAACTCCCTCATTTCATCATGCTGCTCTTCGCCTTGTCTGACTGCAACTGTATACTCATTCACATGTTCATCACGTTGCTCCTCTTCCCTATCCTCATTCATGTCTACACTTGTATCTTTGGTTGCTTTCTCCATTCTTTTTCTCATTTCAGAAGCCATCATTCGTGTACGAGAAGGCATATGAAAATAAGACAAGTTAATACATAATATGTTTTTTTTACATTTCAAGATATCACAGATGGAGGGTACGTTGAAAAAACCCTAACCATGTATAGAGCCTGCATGGAAAGAAAAAAATTCCATGTACAGATCTTTCGTGGTTAACTTATTTTCCACGTATGTCTTTTACGTAGTAACCTGCATATATGATAAAAATTCCATGATACCACGCAAAGATAAATCGTGGAAAAAAACCCACACAGAATCCTCGCGTGGAAAAACTCGTTTCCACGTAGTATATCCTCGTGGTTACGATTCTTTCCACGTTTATATCTTGCGTAGTAACCTGGAACATACAAATAAAAAACCCTAGTTTCATTCGAAATCCAAAACTTCTTTCGAAATGATGGAAGTCGTGTTCCACAGCACGCAACACATTCAACATCCATAGCACGCAATACATTCATTCAAAATCCATAGCACGCAAAACAATGAAAGATTAACTATACCAAAATCGAAATTACTTTGTTCTTGCGTCTTCGAAGAAATTCTGATTTACGATATGATGTATGCATTTTTCGTTATAAAGAAGTCGTGTTCGAGATTTTTGGGTGTTCGAATGAGAATAATGGAAGCGTGAAGGAGGATTTAGGGTTACGTAAAGTAAAAGGATGGTTTTGCAATAATAGGGACTACTAATCTATTTTAAGGGTATACGAGATTTTTCACCCTTTGGGAGGCTATTTAATAAATTTTAAGGGTATACGAGTTTTTCACTTTTTTTAGTAGGGGAGGGGGGCTACTAACTAAAAACCGGAGTAGGAATAGAATTTGCCTGATTTTATATTGTATTCTTATTAATATCAAAAAGTTTAAGGAGCTACCAAATACATCATTTTTTTTGCAAGGTAAACAACTGTCGATCTACACCGTTTTCTAGGGCGATCAACATCGAACAACAGTAATTCAGTGGTTGATAACCATAAAAAATAGTGTTGGTCGATAGTTGTTCACTGTGCAAACATATTTTACATGGTGGTTATTTGCCGTGTGAAATGTGTTTGGTATTAGGAAGTACATAAAATTTAACGTGTTTATTATTTTTATACATGGTGTTAGGAAGTGTAAACTTGGGTGTCCTTAGCAATACACTTGGATAAAGAAAACAAAATTGACTTTTGTTAATATGACAAAAACATTTTTTTAAAATGCCAGCATAACATATCTAGAAAGGGTTTGAGGAATTCAAGACTAATATAATAATTTGGTACGTGGTTCCTCCTAAAATTTGTCTTTAGTGTAGAATTTGACAAAAAACATCTTTTTCTTTATAGTAGCATTTTTTTACAAATTTCAACAGGACTCCATGTATAACAAAAATTGTTAGAGGACTACATTAAAAATAAAATTTGATGGATCCTTATCAGAAAATAAAGCAAAATTCGAGAGCACCCATCGGTAAATAATGCACCGATGGTTATATGAACACTGGTGGTGTATTAGGGTTGTCGTATTATATTAGAGCTTTGCTTGCATTTGTTTAACCTACACGATATCCCAATCGAGTTAATATATGCGAGAGAGTACATATTTGTAAAAAAAAATTCAGGCTATATATTAGTAGCATATATAATATAGATTGTTTTGCACACGAATCTCATTAAAATAGTTTTCTCCATTAGCGACTTGTCGTTCTAACCACTTAGCCTCGGTTGACACTATATGTTCCTAATGGTAGTGTAAATCACTAATTGAGATGTCTTGATTTCTCTAGTTGGTTCTGGCGCTCAAGTGCAAAGAGTCGACTACGCTATGCTTTATAGACACTTACGTGTCTATGAGGTAAATCATTCCATGGAATGGAGTTAACTATCATGGTGCTAGAGTCGTCTGGGTTCTTGCAAGGAGTTCGTCGACGACTAGGAATTAGATTTTCTGTCGTCCCCTCCTTCTCTCCTCCGATTGCCTTCGTGGACCCACTCTAGTCGAGCTTATTCCAACTCCAGTGCTAATCCAATAGCTCCTCCGTTAGTCGACTCAATAATAAAATTTCCATCGCTTTGTGGAGCTACAACGATTCCAACTGAGAACCCCTTCAGCTCGCTCCAGGCTTATGACTCCGATGGTGCTCCGCTATCTAGAATCTTGGCTGCTGAGCTTGCAAATTCCCTAATTTCAACAATGTTGGCATTTATCTCCAATGTTATGCAATAGACAGAGTCGTCTTCTGTAAGTATTGTCAATGATGTGCTAGTTTGTATTGTTGGAACTACTGGAAATATTGAGCACAATTTTGTTTGTAATGCTTCTTTTGTTGAGCGTAATGTGGTTGTTGCTGATGTTTAGTAGTTTATATGAATACGAGCTGTGAAAAAAGGACAGAATGGAAATAGTGGCTTGTTAGGTTGTTTGTCTACTACTGTCGTAACCTCTCCCCCTGAGTGGGTTTCTCTGTTTGAAATGTTGCCTCGTAATGCGGACGAGTTCACCTCTATTTAATTCGAAATTGCAGAATCCCTCATGGAGCTTCTGGAGAATATTCTAAACTTCTGGTCGGACAATTTAGTTGGGTTCTGGAGTCCTACCCCTTTTAAAAGTTCATGTTTATGAGCACGTTTTCTAGGTTTGGAAATTAAGAGGAGGTTTGCGAGTTAGCTATGTAGATGACATGTACCAGAGAATAAGAGGTGAGTATCAACGTCTAAACCTTCAATACTAGCCGATGTTCGTTTCATTAGCACATCATGGTGTCCTTCTGTTGATTCTTCTCGTGAACATGTATTTTCTATTCCTATTTGGGCACAGTTCTTACTTGTCCCGTCTGTGTTGCAATCTCTTTTAGGTTTTAATTGGTTAGCGTGTCACATAGGATAATTGAAATGTTTTGTTTTGACATGAATATGGTGGCAAGAAGGAAACTTGCTTATGCAAAGGCTCTTGTTGAGATTTCTCTTAGGAAACTACTGTCTTCAATAGTTGAGGTGATTATTGAAGGTTGAGTAGTTGTGATTGATGTATGCTATAGTTGGAAGCCTAACATATGCACTAGTTGCCATTCGTTTGGACATTATGAGGAACCTTGTAAGTGTTCCTCTGTTGTTAATCCTCTTCCCTTTCCAACTTAACTCCCCCATCGCCCCCCTCCTCAAAAGGTGGGTCCCTAAGCTGGCCCAGTCAAAATCCCAACATGTTCTTATGCCAATTCCAACTCTTACCGTTGATCCCATGGAATTGAGTGGTGTTGATCCAACTCTAGTAATTGTTTGGAACTCTCATGAAAAGGCTTGGATTCGTGAGCCGTTAGATATGCGCTACGATCCAGCTTATAAATATTTTTTATGCTTATCAGCAATAACGAGGGGGAATACAGGTGTCTTCATTACTTTGATGATGGGAATGATCTTGTTTTACATGAAAATGGTAACTTCGGCAGTAAGAACAAGGAAGTCTTGGATGACGACACTTGGAATAGGAAGTTTATTTATGGAATCGACTATGTTGGTTATGTTCCTAACCTTGTAACCTTCTTTTCAGGTTATATGTAGGTTACTGGACCAGTTTCTACTGGCTCCCATGGTCATTCCTCTTCTAATGGAAAAATTGGATTGTAGGCCATTCAGTGGACGGTCCACTTTAAAAACCAGTTGTAATAGTTAGGCAAATTGTCTATCTCCTGTACTTAATGTTTTTATTATTCGTTATAATAAGTGCAACAGACCAATATAAAAATCGGTCGGCTTTGCAAAAAATATATAAATTAAATAATAATGAGTACTATTTTTGATGGTATTTTAAAATCAAATAAATTGGTTAAGAATATTTCAAATGTTTTTTGAAAACGGAATAAAAATATCTTATTATTCGTTACAATAATTTATTATCTCTCGTCCTTTCATGGCAGAGCGCCCTCTTTCCATACCATACCATACCTATTGTACCCACTGCCACCTCGAGCCAACCACCGGCGTCCTTTCCTACCTTGCGATCTCATCACCCTCCTCCGCCGCTTATCCCTTTGGAACCTCCTCGACCTCTGTGCCTCTCCTCTCTTTTTATCCTACAACCGCTCCCCTGACTCTCCTCTCTTCTATTCCTTCAACTGTTCCCTTTGCACCTCATTGTCAACAGGAATGGACTACTTTATTTAAGAACAAAGCACGTAATGCAGGGTAATACACTCCTGTTGACATCATTTGATCTTTCTCTGGTGAAGATATGCTTCCAATGGCAGAGATAGTTCGAGATGGCTTGCAGATTTAGAGTGAAGTAATGGACTACTTTATTTAAGAACAAAGCACGTATTGCAGGGTAATACACTCATGTTGACATCATTTCATCTTTCTCTGGTGAAGATATGCTCCCAATGGCAGAGATAGTTCAAGATGGCTTGCAGGTTTAGAGTGAATGACTTTAAAGTAAAATCTAATGGAGTTATTTTCCGTTTTTATTCTCATGTGATGAAGACAAGCACAGGATCCTACAACGTGATCCCATTTTAATGTGGAATAAACTTTTTATAATAAAGCCATATGTTTGTTCTATCAGCAACGTCAGAGGAAGAATTGAATTGGTTTCTTTTTGGTCCAGTTTCGAAACATTCCTTTGTTAGGTTGGTCCCATTTAGGCATTAACTAGTTGACCAGTAGAATAGGCAGACTGGTATGCATGGATGAATCCACTTAAAAGCTTAAGCAATTAGAGTATACCAAATGCTTAATTAAAGTTAAATCGAATTGTGAGTTGGTTGATGATTTTAAAGTGCAATTAGTTGATGGTGGAAACCATAAGACCGAAGTGTCTTACTTGCGGAAGCCGGGGGTACATGTTGTAAGACTTTTGGTCACTTGAAGGTTAACTATAATAATGTTGAAGCTATCCCTGAAAGGAAAAGTGAAGAGGCGACTGAACTAATTAATAAAATTCCCCTTAAATCTGAAACACACAAGAAAGGAAATGTCTCCAAAGGCAAAAGTAAAAAAATACCAAAGTGGCAACTTGTCACTAAAGGTAAGGAGAAAATGTACAGCCCAGTTAGTTTGAATGAAGGTAAAAAAAGAGGTGGTCAATTCTATGAAGGGCTTTTAAATAATGACATAAATGAAGAAAATGCGGTGAGAAGTGCAAAGGATAATTTAGAGGAAGGATATATTGATAATAGAAAAAAAAAACTATAATTTCTAGTAGGGCAAAAAAACATTTTCATGTTGATCTATTCAAAATGTAGTGAAGAAGATGGATATATCTTTTCTATCCCAAAATAGATTTAGTACTTTGTTGGATGAAGAGAATGAAGACAATGTTCAAAGTGACAAACCAAATGCAGACTTTCTTAATTGTTTTGTAGATATGGCTATTTTTGTCATTAATTGTAATAATATAGTAACTGACACGAATAATGATTTTTTGAGCAAAATCTTGTGTAAATGATCTAACTATTAGTAAGGAAAAATTAAATATTGAAATAGTCCATGTGGATGAAGTGAAAAATGAAGAAGGTGATAAGGCGCAAAATAATGTAAAGGCTAATGGTAATTTGGTTTCTAAACAAAATACTGAACTGCAGAATGTAAAAAGTGACGAGATCAAAAGTACGGATCAAACTGATAGCATAGCTTATTATATATTAGATTCTGACCCTAATATTTTGACCCAATTTGATGGTTTATGTGATGATCAGATTAGTAGACTGGTTATTTCAAATAATTCTAGCAACATAATAGTCTTGACTGATCAGGACGACCATGCTCAAGTCATAACTTCAATTCTAATTGATCAATGCAATGGAAATAAGGAAACAATATTACCGAATATACCCTCCATGTCAAACAATGAACCCTTTTTTTCTAAAAACTGCACGAAGTTTCAATCATATTGTGTTGATGAAGAAACAACTTCTGGTGTGCACGTGCACAACCAAGTGTGCTCCATTTCAGTCTCTCCTCCATGTTTACTGTTCCTACCCTCCCCTACAGCCATCCCCGAAGCCTTTTCCTCTGGTGATATGTCCTTCTAGTCCTCTTTTGAACATGACATCAATTCTCCCTTCCTATCTAAACCTTCTAACCCCTTCACCGTTGTAACTCCCACCATCCAACCAAAACAACCTTATAACCATTTATTGGTACCATAGGCCTGAAAAAGCCCTCTAATGAAAAAATACAATCCATTGACCCCTCATTTTTCCTGAACTAATCTCTCTTTCTCCCACTCTGACTATAAAACAGAATTATCAAGCAATCCCAACCAAGTCCTCTCCAACTCCCCTCATCATGTTACAAGGATTACAAAAAAGGATTTATCAAACTTTGTTGAGTTTAATTAATGACAAACCATTGGAACATGGAATATAAGGGGTGCTCAATGTGATATAAAGCATGATCACTGTAGAACTCTTATGAAATACCACTACAACAAAAAAACCTTTTCGCAACTGGCAATTTATGTTGTAGTAGGCCAATTGCAACAGACTTGCGCCTGTTTATATAGCCGAAGTTGTAATAGGTTGGCCGTTGTTATTGCTAGTTGCAATAATGACTTTTTTGCAACTAGCTTTTGTTGTTGCAACAGATCCTTTTGCAACAACAAATGCTAGTTGCAAACCTGAAATCAACGTTGGAAAAATAACATACTACAGTTACAATTTGATTATTTGCAATACTACATGACCCTTGCAAAATTCATAAAATCCATTTATCCATTATAATCAACCATCATTTGCATTTAATAATGTAATAATGAAAGCATATACTACTAAGAAATAAGTATACATACATTTCTAGTAGACATAGACAAGATAAAATCAAATTCACAAAATTCTAACAGACATTTCAAAAGATTAGTTAAAGTTACATTTGAAGTTCTATCATATTAAAAAAAATGTAATCCAAACACATACTGTAGTGATGATTCCAAAATACAATACAATACAATACTAAGAGTAGTTGATCCACTAATGTCAGTGTCTCTCCCTTTCTTACTCCCTTTTTTAGATAAGAATCCCACCACTGGATAGTTTCTGGTAACTTTAATTGTTGTATTAGGATTTCTGATAGGGTGGGCGGTAACCCATTGTCCCCAAACAAAATTAAGACTCTCAATATAGCTCCATTCTAATTGATTTGTTGTATTAGGATTTCTGATAGGGTGGGAGGTAACCCATTGTCCCCAAACAAAATTAAGCTTCTCAATATAGCTCCATCCTAATTGAAATCAAAACAACAGATTTTATCTTCATATGGAACAACAAGATAAAGCATAGCGTCGTACCTTCTTAATAGTTGATTTCTCCTTTTGCAATAGTAAAACTCTTTCTACATGGTCGACCATCTCTAACCACCTCCTAAACCCTATCCTTTTTTACCACTCTCTATAAATTCTTCACCTAGGTGACTCAATCATACATGAAAACCCAAATTTTAAAATTTTTAACTCTTGGGTTTTAGAGCCTGATTTTTTTTTTTATGTTTTTAAGGATGTTTAGACAAAAAAAAAATGGTAATCCTATGTTAATTTTGCAGAAAAAGCTCTGTACCATTAAAGCGGAATTGAAGTCGTGGTCAGTTTCTAAATTTGGAAAAGGAGGCAAACGATCTGATGACTTAAGAATGAAGCTTGTTGAAATTCAAAGACAGATGTAAATAAACTTATACAACCCTGATTTGTCAACTTTGGAGAGTAACTTATCTACTCAACATACAGAAGCTTTAGCAAAAGAGAGTGATATATATAATCAAGCAAAAATCTAGGATAAAGTAGGACGAAGAAGGAGATAGAAATGTTGCTATTTTCCATGTTTCCTTTAAGAGCCAAGCATGATTTTGAAATGATTAACTTTGTAATTGATCAACATTGTAAACTTAAGTCAACTCCTATAGAAGTCGATGAAGCTTTCCTACAATATTATACTAACCTATTTGGAAATGCAACCGAATCCACTCCCAGCCTTAATGTCGCATACCTTATGATATCACCAAGGCTCAATCAAGATGATTTCAACTTCCCATGCAATGAAGTGTTTGATGAAGAAAAATGTTTGATGAAGAAATTATGATGGCAATGCTTTCACTTAATAAAAACTCTTGTGGCGGTCCAAATGAAATGAATGCTTGTTTTTACTCTACTTGTTGGTCGATAGGACAAGCTGGTTTTGTAGTGTTGTAAAGTATTTCTTTAAGCTTATATGTTGAATTCTTTTAGTGCCACTAACATAGCTCTTATCCCAAAAGCTAAAAATGCTGATGTTATTCAAATGCATCACCCCATTTCTTGCTGTAACACTTTTTATAAGTGCATTTCTAAGATTATTTCCATTATAATGAAGAGCATTCTCCCCAACATGACTTCTTCAAATCAAGCTGTTTTTTAGCCAAGTAGAAGTATTCTTGACAATATACTTCTATCACATGAACTTTTAGAGGATTATAAAAGCAATCAAATCTCGTCCCATGCCGGGATGAAATTTGACATTAAGAAGGTTTTAATACTCTTCAATGGGACTCTGTTATACATATCATGGAATGCATAAATCTCCCTAAACATTTTTTCACATGGATATATGCATGCATCTCTTTGTTTAGGTTTCCATTATGCTTAATGGATCAAGCTTAGGTTACTTTCGAAGCAAGCAAAGTATAAGACAAGGGGATCCAATATCTGTTTATATTTTTATAATTGTTATGGATCTGCTTACTCATATTTTATTGATCTAGTTAGAAGATGATACTTTCAGCTATGTCATAAATGCAAACATCCTTCGTTACTTCTCTAATGTTTGCAGATGACCTTATTGGTTATTGTAAAGTTGATGTCTGCTCTATTAAGTCCATCTTAAAGCGATTGGACTAATTCTATGAAATGACTGGATTAAAAATTAAGGCAGTGTTTGGTTTATTTTATGTTCTGAGTTTTAAGTTTTCAGCATTAATTATGAAAGTCGGGAAGATTTGAAGTATAGCGGCGGTGGTGGATCAAAGGCGGAGGGAGTGACGGAGGGGACTGCAGGATGATGGATAGATAATTTGTTAAGGTCCTTGCATTGTTTCTTAAAATATAGAAAATAATAAAAAGTTGTTTTTGGTTTTGGGTGTTTACTTCGTTTTGTAAAATGGTCGTTTTTCACGATTTGTGTGCATCGTCGGTACTTTTGTATGTGCGAAAACTCAAAATTTAAAAATGTAAACCAAGCGCATCCTAATCTTTTTAAATCTGATGTCATACTTGGGGGAGTGGACTAACTACAAGCTAAATTTATTTACGATGCTAATCGTTTGTCCCCAAACGATGAAACATCTCTTGCTTTGGTACCCCCCTCTCTCTTTCTAAAATCACTATCAATCGATGCTTGCCTTTATATGAAAAGATAACTTCCAAACCTAACAGCTGGACCAATAGACATTTATACCAAGCAGGTAGACTTACCCTTATTAAGGCACTTATTTCTTCCTATAAATATATATTGGACTCGTACTTTCATTTTGCATAATAAGTTAGCGAAAATGATAAGATCAGTCATGATCAAGTTTTTTTGGAAGAGGATGGTCCATGGTAGATATATAGCCCCTGTCTCATTTAAATTTACAGAAAAATCTGTATCCAAAGGGGGACTTGGCATTATAAATCTTGTGCATTGGAATAAAGCTGCTTTTGCTAAACAGTTTGATACTTTCCTAAACAAATCTTATGGTCACTCGGTGTAGCGATCATTACATTATATTACTTGTGATAAGAATTTTTGGAGCATGCAAATACCACAAAATTCTAGTTGGACATGGTGTAGTGTATTCAATCCTAAAGAAAAACTGCTCTCATACATCAAAAATGCAATCCCCTTAGGTGGTGCTATCAAATTTTGTGATGACCTGTGAATTGAGCATGACAACATCTTTAGCAAAATCATTAATCATCATGATAAAATGCAGTATGGATATGTTTAAATGCGAAAGTAGCTGAATTAATACATCAATGCAGTGTCATTTCGCCATATACATCTAACCAACGTATTCGTCTGTTTAATATTCTAGAAGGTTATGCTCAGTAAAAATTACAATGTGTTTTCCAAAAAGAATGACCATGTCTCATGTGAGTGGCATAAAAGTACTTGGCGGCATGATAACAATGCAAGAGATAGTAGTTTACTATTCTAGAAGGTTATGCTCAGTAAAAATTCAATAAATGCTAGAGGAATTCTAGTAGATAAGTTATGTGTTTTCCACTACCTCCAAAATGTGAAAGTTGCTCGCACTTGTTTTTTGAGTGCCCGTATATATTTAATATGTGGAGAAAGTTCATGAATGCAGTAGATAGAGCCAACGTGAACCAAGTCTATGAATTATAACGGGATAGTTTACATCGTGACACTAAATCTACTAGTGCTGGTGTTGTTATATTTACTGCAAATAAAATCATTAGATTGGTTTGGGCTGAGAAAAACTACATTATTTGATAAAGGCAGTAGGAAATTTTTCGAGCATTTTAAATTTACTCTCAAACATGAAATTGCTGATAGATAGAAACAAGTTAATTTTTCTTTAGACCTTAGAATCCTATGATGCGTTTGGTATAGATTTTTCAATTATTGATTTTCGTACATACAAAAGTACAAACAACACACATATATCGTGAAAAACGATCGTTTTAAAAAACGAAGTTAACACACAAAACAAAAAACAACTTTTAATTATTTTCTATATTTCAAGAAACGATGCAAGAGCAGAACATTCATTCATCCACCATCCCTTCGTCCCCTCTATCATTCCCTCCGCCTTTGGTCCGTCAACTCCGATTTCCTTCAAATCTTAGCGCATTTTAAAATTAACGTTGAAAACACAAAATAAACAAAACACTACCCTAATTTTTCTACGCAAAGTACCTTGGTTTCTTGCTATATTCGGTTTTGTTTCTGCATTTCCTTCTGCTGGTTTCCTTTGTGTTTTTCCTTTTTTGTGTTTTCTTTCTCTACGTGATTGTTGCACTATGTTTCTATGTCTACTTTTGGATGCAAGTCCAAAGTGTTGTTTTCAACTTGTTTTCCTTTTGTTGTTTTTTGATGGTGTTTCAATAAACTAGTAGAGGACTAGTTATTCCGTTTGGCTTTGCAAAAAAATTTGTTAGAAATTTCAAAGGAAAAGTGATAATTTTAAGTGTAAATGCATATATACTTACACATGCATGTTTTAAACTAAATTTAATGTTTATGTTAAGTAGTGTATCGAGGAATATAGATATTTTTCGAGTAAGACTTGAAAAGTAAAACTAAGTAATTAAAAGAAAAATAAATTTTAAATTAAAACTGTTTAACGTGTAACTTACGTAAAGATAAGTAAACAGCTAAAAAAGTTAGTAAATGAATGAAATGCTATGTACTTTGATTCTATTATTTAAAATGATGATTTAAAAGTAAATTTAATTATTTAAATTAAAATAAGATAAGTGCATGGTGAAAAATAAATGAAAAGCGCTAGCACCAAAAAGTGGCACAACACCCAAAAAGAGAACATGTAGAGAAATAAATGAGAAATATAAACGAAAAATGAGAATAAATGCAATCACATACAAATTTATAGTGATTCCTTGTTAATGAACCTACATGAACTTTATAATCTCTTGATTATGTATTAACTCTGATTACAAATGATGATCTCAATGGTTGATCCCAAGTACAATGTTATAGCAATAATAAAATGACAAGAGAATGACCAAAATTCCTTTATTTGAAGCTTTGGAGGGCTATTTATTGATGCTACAGTTCTCGGGTCGAATAGAACACGTGTCATCCATCCCGGGACTGCAGGAATGGCTGAAGATGCTTTCTTTTCATGTAAAAAGGCTCGGCTAGATATGAACAGGTGGCAGTTGATCCGGAATTCTAGGAATAGAAGAAGTGGTCAAATCGGAGCTGGAATGGGTTGAAGTGAAGATATTTTGCAAGGAGAATCAAGCTCGGATAGATGAAGGACCCCAGGTTTATTCGACCAGAGTCTCTATCACTTAGTCGTCTTCGTACGTGTGAATTGCTTCCAGTCCGGGTCGATCTAGGCCTTGGTCGACCAGAAGGTGCTCCGAGCCGAACTTTCAAGGATACTTGGTTCTTGTTTTTCATGAGAGCGGTTTGGGTCGATGAGACACTTGATTAACCCGAAGGTCTTTGAATCTTGAGCTTGCAGTGGTGTGTCTCCATGCATAGTTGTGTAGGATCCCATGTCAAACTGGACCCTTGTCGAGTCGGGTGTAAGTCGAACCAGAACGATGGCCTCTTTATATTGACCTGGATTGATTTTTTGGAATGTGTACGATCTTTGACGGCCTTGTGAAAAGTTTGGTCAACTCTTTTCCCCTAAAGTACATCACGTTGCAGACGGGATGTGCTTTGTGATCTGTTAAGGATCAATCCCATGGAAGTTATTCAATATGTGAATAGTGATAACGAACAGTTGTGTCTGTCTGAAATGCCATTGTACTCGAATTATTCTATCTGCAGAAAGAGATTATTATTTTTCATGTCGAATCATTAGCTCCTGAATGTGATGTCACACATGCAGGTCGTTGTCGAACGATGTTATCATTATGCACTAGTCGAGCGCATGGGCAAGTCAGACAAGAAAATCATATGTGAATCAGCATAAGATGTTTTCGAACATGACTGTCAGAATCAAGTGTTAATCAAATGATCATTAATTTTCCCGAATCGATATCGACTCGAACAACGAAATTCCTATTTCGGGTCCACCTGCACCAGTTCGATGACGTCTTGGTTCGATGATTATCTTGGATCGATGCATCGAGCCGACACTCTGTGAACTATCACTTCAAAAAAATACAAAGGGGCTCTTCTGTTTTACTATATAAGGTTGGCCCACTCCACATTATTTTACTTTTACTATCTCTGTCATTCGAGCCGAAGCTTTCAAAATCCTCGAAACACTCGACTTAAACAAAATTCATTAATTTCCTCTTAGATTCGAAACTAGTTGGGTTTCAATTCCCCTATTCCGCACTTTAGAACGTAATTTTGTATAATTGAAACTATAAATCCATGTATTTGTCCTTTTCTCTCGAATTCGACTCAATTTTGGACCAATCCCTGATGAAGATCATGGGGGCGGCGGCGTTGAAGGTCATGGAGGCGCTTTGAGGGATGGTGCTTAGCAGAGGCGCTCAAGGAGGAGCAACAGTTGAAATTGAATTCAAGACCTTGGATTCGAGATGTTGGAGAAGACGAAGCATCCAGGTGGTCCTACGTACTCGAGTGGGAAAGAGATGGCGTAGAGGAAATGGAGTCCATAAGGTAAGGGAGTGGGTCCGGGAGGCTAATTGGAGAAGGAGGAAGATGCAGTTGGCTTCATATCAAAGAAGCAAGGCAATCAACCAGAATGTCCTTTGTTTGAAATGGAGAACAAGAGATGAAGGGGCGTATGGGTGGATAAGAGCAGGGGTCGGCCCAGAGGAGTAAAGTACTAGTGAGATATAATGGGTGGTATAGTTTGGAGTTTGAAGCATGGTTCGGGTTGGTGAAGATGCAATAGTCGAGCTGAGGGGATAAGGAAGGTAATGGAGCAGAGTAAAGCTCCGGATCGATGAAGCTTAGGCTATTCAAGCTAAGAGTTATCGATCCGGAGCATGCCAAACCGAGGCTTTCAGCAAAATACACATAGGCTAGCTGTGCCTAGAAATCCCGACCCAAGTGATTTCGACCTGGAGTCGTTTGACCCGAACATTAAGTCCAATATCCAATCATCTTTTCCTGACCTCTTACCCTTATATGTAGTATTGATTAATAAATTAACTTCACTTTCGTAACTGGACAGTTTGGATAGTGCCTCGAACATGCAAACTTGAGACTGCATATGAACTGAACTCTTATGGACTTAAGCATCTTACTGCCTTTAATATTTCTGCTTCCGCAATTATCTCTGAATATTCCCAGTGCACACACTTGCACTAGCACACACACACACTAGGGGTAATGGTTTTAATTCTTTAACCAATGATCTTTCTTGAATAACATAACCAACCATGACCGGAAGATATGATATGATAGGGTCTGGAGCCGGGAGAGGAAAAGTGCTTCCTCCTAACCCAGACATAGAACATAGTTCGTCTACAGAGACGGATCCCAATACCAATTTTGAAGTCCAACCTCACAATCAAGAGGCAAATGCATCATCCTCCGAAGAAGAGGAAGCCAAAGGGGAAGCAGTCATTGAAGAAGTAGCTCCCGATGCGCTACCAAACATGGTAGTTTTGGTTAATCCCGTAGATTCTTGGCCTTGTACCATGGACTAAGGAAAGCTAAGAAGATTAAGTCTCAAACATAGAATCCCCTAGGAGAAATCCAGATTTCTAAAGAGAAAGAATGCCCTCACAACCCGCATGAGGGATTCATGATGATAACCCGACAGATGTATACCGTCGAAACATTCCTCCCTTCCATCCTTTCATCATCGAGTTCCTCAGGCGTATGAGATTGGCGCCGATGTAGCTCCATCCTATCGCCTACACCAATCTGGTGTCTATTTACATCTTGTACATGTAGAATCTTCATTAGGCTCCAACCTTAAAAGACACGGTTCTCTTTTTTCAACTTTAAGCACAAAGAGGACCCGACTCCTTCATTCCTTTTCTTCGAAGCTGCCCGTGGAAGAAATATCATCGAGGATGTTCTGAGCAAGCTGGGAGACGTCAAACATGACTGGTTCCATACTCCTCAATGACCATGGTATGCCCGTGGATGGCTCAAATGCAGCAAGCGTCAAACCTCAACTTACTGTTATACTGATTGCGTGAAAAGTTTTCTAACATATCTTACTTCTTACAGGTAGCAATCTGGCTAAACCCATCGGCCAAGAATACCAAGAGCATCTGGATATTCTGTTAAGCATTCCAAAGAAAGACCGAAGTGTCAAAAAGTGTCTTGCAGGCGCACTCCTTCATCGTCACCACCTTCTCGATACTAATAGAACATTGGGATATGGCGATTGTGCCCCCAGCCGGAGAGCCTTCGGCCACATCTTCCAATGTACCCCCAGGTAGAGGGCTGGCAAGTTAACCCTCAGTCGGAGGGTCTGTATCTGTAATGGAATCTCTATCCAAGGAGAAGAAATTTTTCAAGAAAAGGAGAAGGATTATCAAGAAGGCTGATCTTCCAAGATCCATTTGCAATCCCGTGATAGGGAAAACGAGCCATCTCCTGAGAAGGTGGTTGAAAAAAGGTCTCAGGGTACCCAGCCGAGGGATCCTGCTGCAGAGAAGGAACAACCTTCCATTCAGGACGTCCAAGATGAATAAGTGGATTCTCTATTCTGGGGCTTGCAAAATTTGGATCTCCCAGAGACTTTTCTTTTTTCCTAGAATATGGAATCTTGCTCCTTTTTCCCAAAGTTTGGGGAGGACACTACTCCTATAAAGGCCAAGGAGGCAACGACAACAAGCCAAACTCCAAGTTGTGGTCCGTTATTGGGGGGAGCACTAGGACACACATAAGCACTGCACGTCACAACAATCTTACTATTTGCATATGCCAAGTGTTGACTTCACTCTTTTTTTGAATTACAAATGCCATGAAGAAAGGAGGAAGATATTAATATAAATTTGGCTCCAATCTGCAAACAGGTGGCCTATCTATCTTGACCTCTTCCCAGGAAAGATGAGATCGTGAATATGACAAGAAATGCGCTTGTGAGAGAGAGTAGAAACATCGCGGTCGGGAGAGGTGCAAGAAGGACCAAGATAGGAAGGAGAAAGAGAGAGAAATCTTGAGAGAAGGACAAGGAGCATGACATAGAAAAGCGTGTCTTTGCCTCTCGTTCTCATGATAAAACTTTCTAGGATGAAGAGGTGTTGATTACCCAATTCCTGAGAGGCGATGAACCAGAGACTTTAGTTGAGGGAAGGAAATTGTTGAAAGAGGAGGAGGATGCCAAGCGGTATAGGCTTAAAGGAAAATCAACAATGGCACGGGAACCCAGCGCAAGAAAAGGTAATGCATCCCCTTCACAACCTGCTAGTCAGCCTGCTCTTCCCTCGGATCCTCCTGCAGATCAATCAATTATTTCGCTTCCTACAACCCAATCCTCAGGTACCGTGGAGGAGAACAATCCAGATAAGTCGAGCTTGATCCCAAGAAAACCTATGGCTCCTATTCCAGAAGTTGGGACTCCGACTACTCCTAAAGATGGCTCTGTCGAGGGTATATTTCTTCCCTCTCCCCAATTCCAGAAAATGATCATATTTGATCATCCAACGGTTGAGCGTCCAATCGAGAGACCCGTTATTCCCCCAGGACTGATCGTTGCTCTTCCTGCTTTAACTACTCCAACAAAAAAGACCGCAGAGAAAACAACTTCTGAGGTTGAGATGAAAGTCACCGAAGAGCAACAAGTGCTTCCTACCGAAGACCCAGGCAAAGATGAAGAGATGATAGAATCCTTGAAAGGGTTTGATGGCAAAGGCGCTCAACCGGAAGAAGAAGTGGAGTATACTGGCCAAAAAATGCAAGATTGGACCTCTTACTCTTGAAGAGATAAAGGCCAGGAATGAGGGTAAACTTCTTCTTTTCAATTTTAAATCAAGTTTTGGGCCCCTTATAGACAAACCTCTTCAAATTATTGCTCCTTTGACGTAGATCCGCCAGTCGAGGAAACTCCTCCTCCTGTCTCAGCCACACAGAGCAAGGAAAAGCATGTTGTGCCCAAGTCGAGAGCTTCTGATACCTCCAGCAGCAAGCCCAAGAAAAGGAAGTATATGGCTGTTGAGGAGCTTGTTGACTTTTCTGCTTAGAGGAAGGAGGAGCAGGAGAAGAAGACTAATGATAAGCCATATCATGCTTAATTAACTTGTCTGTTGTATTGTTTTTTCAGGCCCTTTAGATGTTGTTGCAGGTGTGGCCTTCGCGTTTTTGTTTGTAAAATTGTATGAGCTGCACTTTTGTATGTGAAATGTTGTTTCTTTGACGTAAACATTGTTATTTGTCTACAAGTTTATATTGCTTTCCATTCAGTGTACTCGCTTTTTAAATATTACTAAGTTAAGCAATAAGTAGTATAGTGTGCACACCCCCAATTAATTTTCAATCATGAGTCGCGTTCGATGTTAATTTATAAGGCTATACCCATCCCCATAGCATTGATGGGAATCTGGGAGTCAATTTGGCCGTCCAGTCCTTAGGCGTTTATACTCCGACCCTTAGTCGGAGGGTGACAGTGTTTGTGTGGACGTCGTTGTTCGTCCTTTATACTCTTCCATAGTCGGTATGGGTTAGATTCGTAGGTCAGGCAGCCTTGCGTCAAGGCACACTAGTTGTTTTAAACTCTCAAGTGATGAGATTAGAGTTAAGGATTGAGTGGTCGAGTCACACTCGTCCTTAGTTTATACTTTATTCCAAGCTCCGAGGAAAGGAATTAGTTGGGCAAGCGGTCGGGTCATGCTTGCTTAGGCATCGTCCCTTTGCCTCCATGTCAAGGGAAAAAGTCGCCATCGGGATGGTTGGATCAAATCCCATAATATATACTCGTCCCATCAAAATGTGGGAGATAGTCAAAGATGTTGTTTGGGCATCATTTTAACACTTGTGAAGTGTTGATCGTCTTATCGAGAATCAGAGTCAAGCTCGAGTTTTAGTGAACCCAAGTTCGACTAGTCGCGAAGTTGGACTAGCTCGTCGAAACATGAGCCAATGAATGTCGTTGTACGTTTAGTCCTTGGCATAGGCCGGTCAAATCACAACACATAGCCAAAGTTACAGACACGATAGTAGAGCATAGAAAAGAGCTTTTATTTATGAGCAGTAATAAGTGGCGAGACACGCCTTATTACAATGCTAAGAATAAATGAAATAAATGAAACAATGAAAGTCTAAGAAATATAACTCTGCAAATGTTCGACATTCCATGCTCTTGGAATTGGAACGCCATCAACATTGATTAGCCTAAAGGTTCCATTATTAAAGCCTCTGTTGGATGGCGTAAGGTCTTCCAATTTCAGGCCATGTGTACTGGGGCCAGGAAGACTCATTTCAGGATAAGGTCGCCAAAATCAAAAGTTTTGAATCGAACCCACTTATTATAATATGGGGAGACTTGTTTCTTGTGCACTTCAACACGCAAGTTAGCATCTTCTCTCTTCTTGTCAATCATGTCTAGAGATTCTAAGAAAAGCACTTTGTTAGTCAACGGGTCGTAATACGTCGTCTGGTGAGATGGAATTAAGTTCTATTGGGATGACCACTTCAGTGTCATAGGACAAGATGGATGAAGTATGGCTAGTCGCAAATTTATGGCATTGTTCGATAAGCCCAAAGGGCTAAAAGTAGTTCGTTGACCCATTTGCTCTTGGCTCGCTCCAACCTTTTCTTTAGGATGGACTTAATGATCTTGTTCACGGCCTCAGCTTGTCCATTCGATTGCAAGTGTGCAATCGCAATATACTTCTTCTTGATGCGATATCATTGGCAGAAATCTCTGAATTCTGAGCTATCCAACTGGGTCCCATTATCAGTTACGATGGTTCTGGGAAGTCCAAATCGACATATAATGTTTCTAACGATAAAGTTGATCACCCACTTTGTCGTGATTGTGGTCAATGGTTCTACTTCGGCCCATTTCGTGAAATAATACACATCCACGATTGCATACTTTGCTCCACCCTTAGAGATTGTAAGGTTTCCAATGATGTCCATTCCCCATACAACAAATAACCAAGGACTAACCATCTGGGTGAGTTGGTGGAGCTCTTTGAATCTGGGCATATCTCTGACACTTGTCGCAGTGTTCGGAATAAAGCTGCATCCTGACTAACGGTAAGCCAGCAGTAGCCATACTACAACACCTTCTTTACTAGAGTCTGCTCCTGGGTGTGAGCGTCGCATTCACCTTCATACACTTTTCGCAACACTCATTTAGCGTCATCATCGGCCACATAACGGAGCATAGAAACTGAGAACCTTCTTCTGTACAACATATCTTCCTAGATGATATTCCTTTAGGATTTGCACACGATAGCTTGCTTTTCATTCTTTCATTCCAGAAGGACTCCATTCTGGAGAAATTTCTTGATAGGGATCATCCATGACTCTTTCTCAAGTTCGGTCTCCAAGGCTTGATCAATCTCCATCTGGTCAATGCTTGGAGTATCTAATGTCTCGATTAGTACAGTCTCCGCTTTATCTCAGGAATCAGAACTAGCCAGTTTAGCTAATCTGTCAGCCATTTGATTGCATTCCCTTTGAATATATGAGATGCTATAGTAGCCAAAATCATCCAATATGTATTCTACCCATTTGAGAAAAGCGGCAAGTCATGCCCCCTAGTCTGGTACTCCTTTCGAACTTGAAATACAGTAAGTTGTGAATCAAGAAAAATGTCCAATGCTACTACCCCCAAGTCCTTCGCGAGCTTCAGCCCGACAATCAGAGCTTCATACTCGGAATCGTTCTTGGTAGCGGAAAAGTCTAGCCTTAGGGTGTAATAAATCGATCGCCCCTTAGGAGTTAACAATACAACTCTGGCACCAGAACATCGATAATTACAAGCCTCGTGTGCGCATAGCTTCCATGTATCCAGTCTAGGTTTAACATTAGGAAGATTGGAATCGCCATCTGGAATGTTATCCTCGGGGGTTGTAAACTCAACTATGAAGTCTGACAATGTTTGTCCTCGAATTGACTTTCGAGGAAGGAAGTTGAGGTTGAATTGACTCAGCTCGATGTTCCACTTGAGCAAACTTCAAGATGCCTCAGGTTGCTGAAGGACCTGTC
This sequence comes from Allium sativum, assembly GCA_030737875.1. Classification (NCBI taxonomy): domain Eukaryota; kingdom Viridiplantae; phylum Streptophyta; class Magnoliopsida; order Asparagales; family Amaryllidaceae; genus Allium; species Allium sativum. Next base: position 733,483,653 of record CM060922.1, on the reverse strand, counting down.
GTAGCGGCTGGTTGGTATACACTTTGATAAGGTGAACTTGGAAGTAGTGACAGAGCTTTCTCAATTCAATCAACAAACTGTAGGCTAGTTTCTCGTTCTCTGGATAGTTGCATTCCGCTCTCGTCAATTTTTGCTTGCGTAATATACTAATTGCTTCAACCGATCTTCTTCACGAACTAGAGCTGAGCTGATAACATATAGAGACACTGCTAGGTACATAAATAAGTCCTCATGGTCCATTGGTTTGGATAATATAGGTGGCCTCTCCAAATGATTGAGCGGGTTCTGAAATGCTTCGACATAATCAGGCATCCAAGCGAAGTTGCGCTTCCCTCGTTTTATTAGTTCAACAAAAGGAATGCACTTGTCGATTGCTTTAGAAATGAATCTGCTTAAAGATGCAACCTTTTCCTCTAGGCTCTGCACATCTTTGATCTTCTAAGCCTCTTGGATTCCCTTAATCGCTTCGATCTATTCGGGGTTGATTTCAATTCCTCGAGAACTGACGACGAGCCCCAAGAACTTCCCTACCGCAACACCAAAAGAGGATTTCAAAGGGTTGAGCTTCATTTTATATTTGTAGAGGACACGAAACATCTCTGCCAAGTCCCGGACATAATCGGTTGATTTCTTAGACTTTACTAGCATATCGTCTACATATACCTTCATCATCTTCCTAATCTGATCATGGAACATACAGTTGAACGAGAGTTGATAAATTGCTCCCGCATTCTTTAGTCCAAAGGGTATGACCACATAACAATACAGACTGAGATTCATTATAAAACTAGTATGCTCCTTGTCTGGGACATGCATCGTAATCTTGGTTGCACCCTGAGTAAGCATCCATGAATGACAAAAGCTCATGTCCAGCTGTTGAGTCGACAAGTTGATTAACCCTAGGAAGTGGAAAGCTATCTTTAGGACAGGCCTTATTCAAGTCTGAAAAGACTATGCACATTCGCCACTTCTTGTTCGCCTTCTTCACAAGCACTGGATTTGATATCCACTTCGGGTGTGTTGCATCTTGGATGAACCCATTATTCTTTGATCTTTCGACCACTTCCTTTAAAGCTGCCAGCCTCTCCAAGCCAAGCATGCATCTTTTATGCTTTACTCAGACATGCTTTGGGTCTATCTTCAATAATGGACGGAGATATCCCAGACATGTCAGCATGGGACAACACAAACATGTCCAGGTTTGCGTGAAAAAAACTAGTCAACTCCTTCATTCGGAGAGGGTCTAAGGTGGGATCAGATCTTCAAAACCTTGGTCGGATCATTGTTATCGATCAGAATCTCCACCGTAGTTTCATTTGGAGTCACCTTTCTACATCCCAGCTCTTCGTTCTCTCTTGGATAAATATCCTCGAGATAACAACTAGACGGTTCTGGCTGGAATGTTTTCTTTAGCTACTACGCTACCGCCTCCTTTACGGGAGGAGGATTGTCTTACGACTCCTTACTTTTCTTATCGTGGACTTCCTTCCATTATGATGAGTAGCACACTCGTCTTGCTTCAGTCGAAACTTAAGGAGCAGGCACCAGGGAGTTATGCATGCCCTGAATTCTACTAGGCCTGGTCGACCTAAGAAACGTTATATGGAGAGTTTATGTCCATCACAAGAAATGGGAGGATCCGCACTCTCCTACTGTCTCCCTTACCCAACTCCACTGTTAATTCAATCAGTCTTACCAGTTCATTCGTCGCTCCATTGTAGCCGCGTATTCTACCTTTGCATGACTTTAAGTCTCTCACCTCCAACCTCATCTGGTCATAGGCTCGCTTGAATAGAATATTTATGGGTACAACAAAAAAAGGGATTTTATAGCGTTTGAAAAACGCTATTATAGCCAAATAGCGTTTCAGAGAACGCCATATAATGACATGTTATCTTAGGCCGTCGACTTTAAATAGCACTAAGCAAAACGCTATTAAAAATTGATATTCTATAGCGTTTATACTTTGCTGTCAAACATAAACGCTATATTAAATCATAGCCAACAATAACCTGTTATAGCTAGCGTTTATACCTAATTTTTATAGCGTTATCCACCTTCTACTATAGCGTTTACCTTTATTTCTACAGCATTTATGACTATAATTTTATAGCGTTTAGAAGTACATTTGTATAGCGTTTACTCTATGTTAGTAATAGCGTTTGGGCGGATCATTATATAGCTTTTTTAAAATGCTATAGTCTTGCATGCAAATCCATAGCATTTACCATTTGTGTATCACCATTTCAGCTCTTTCGTTAATTTTAAATATATCATATATATTTCTCAAATATATATAAACATAACATATTTAACAAACAAACACGTAAACTACAACATAATATTTCGTGCATATCATTGAAACAACATTCATATATTCAAATTTAATATTTCATACATATAATTCAAATTACTTCTCACATACCCGAACTTAACAATTCATACATATAGTTTGTTTAACTCTTCCATGTCCATAATACATCATATATACATGCTAAGAACATGCGCGCACACACATATTTCCTTCCACAAATATACCATTATATCGACAGTTCATGCTAAGAACTATATGTTTTTGCAGGGATAAATTCTACTTTAAAGTTTAAACAAAAGCCAATTAATTCAGATACAACATTAACACTTGTACGGCTATACAAGCCTCATGAGAATTGAAGACTAGTAATAGTTCTTTCTCAGAAAGGAATAACGAGCCACAGTTGATCCAGATCAAGGTCAAACATGCATGCACTGTAGACCCAAAAGTGATTTCAAAGTTTAAGTTTTACATGACTGGATAAAAGTGACAACTGACAAGATTACATTTGTATTCAATTAAGCAAAATAACATAAGTTACAGTTAGCATATGCACACCAAATTCTAGTAATCAAACAATGACAAATAACAAATGAGCAAACATACAACTGTTTATGAAAATATAATACAAGACTCATAACAACTGAGAAGTGGAAATTAAATCTGCCCCTGCTATTTTTAATTTTATGATGTCACAGGTATCTACATAATCATGGAATAACGCATCTCTTTTATTTTTATTTTTGTTTAATTTTGAAAATAGGAACTTATTTTACATGCAAAGGACTGGGTTCGTAACATGAAACGAATTGTTTTGGTCTGATAATTTTGATGGATATAGTGCAAGAATTCTCAACGAAGAAATCACCTTTGAGGAAACTAGTGGGGTATAGGCACAACGAATTGAATCCCACCTACACAGATCATAACAAACATTGAATTTGGTGCATAATTGTAACGGAAATAAATACGTGGAGCACATAATTGCCCGATCCAAAGCATTAAATTGCTTGACCAGGACTTCCAGCGCCTGAACTCGATACATGTATTTTTAGTAGTTATAACCGGAAGCAAGACACGGAGCACATAACAAACATGTATGTAAATCCTACATCTGTCACATAAATTTGTTATATTATTAAATTGTGGTGCAGACCGTGAGTAGTGGTGAATTGAAGCCACCGCCGGTGTTATGGCATGATGACACTGCCAGGAGACAGATGGAAAACAATCAAAGGTAATGAGGATTAATCATTACCCTTTCTGTTACGTGCATTAGCAATGAAATACACCGACTCTCACATACTGGAAGCACACACACTGTTGCTCTAAAATAATCTTTTTCTTCATTTGGCTGATACAACAACCAACCTGGCACTATCCAAGGTCAACAGCTAGGTTAGGCAGCCCATATATAGACTAGTTAGAAACAGCACAAACCGAGACATCATCATCATCAAGATATGGACTGGAATAACCAGCATTCATATTCCAATAGAAGACATCATCATCAGCATCATGACTACGCATCCAGTCATAGGACTCCACATGTCTCCTCGTCCCGCATGCAACCTCAAGTAGAAGAATACAGCTGACTAGTTCATTCGCATCATAATTGTAATCAATACAACCAACCTCATGGCAACTATACTCCCGACCCGTACATAGTTGCCCCTCCCCCTATGCATATTTACCCCCCAGTCGTTGATGCTAGTTACGACTACGTACCTCCTTTTGTTACTCCAGCAATTCATGATGCTTTGCCTTACGTACAACAAAGTCCTGGTTTGGTGGAGTCCATCATACTAGGACTCCATCAAGCAGGTTACGTGGCCCAATAATGGCAGCCTCAGAATGGAGCTCCACTTCATAATACAGATAGAGGATATAGTAATAATAATCACCAAATGAATAATTGTAACTATTCTTCTAGTGGAACAAATCATGGCCCCCTTCCATGCACTACCAAATTTGAGGGCATTGGGGGCATTAGATTAAGGGCAAAACAAATGTTCAGCCTCTAAAAGCAATTAATTAGGGGCATAATTACGGCCATGCCTCTATTGACGTCAATAAAGGCAGATTAACGTGCCTGTAATCTATATCTTAATTAATCTAAAAAACTAGTTCATTTAGGAGCAGAAGTTGCAAAATAAAAAGGGTCCAATAAAAACAACTGAAATATGATATGCGTCACTTTATTAACTTTCCCAAATTCATCTCTTTTTTGCTTTCTTCTAAAAACCCTAGGATGGACGCCACTATCACTTCGACTATAAACGATTGTGATAACAAAAGAAATCACTGATTTAGGAGCTACTATGGTTAATTTACTAGCGACTACTAGGATTTGAAGCGATTGTGGTTAATTTGTTTACATCCGTTACATACAGCGCAGCCAGGTAATCCCTTTCCTATTTTCTCTTCAGTTTCATCATTTGACCATATAAATCTATTTTTATGCTTCCTAATCTGTATTAAGTAGGTTACCTCGTTATAGAATTTATATGCAATTTGATGAAATACTTTTTTTTGGATCTACACCTAGTGCTTTGAAATTTCAAATTTTGCAGATGTTAGCTTTAATTGGCAAAATTTAGTTGAATAGTTGTTTTATTATTGTTAAAAATGCGGAACATAGTATTCCTGATTTCTTTCTCCTTGACAATGTGAAAAATGATAAACATTATTCAGCGTCATGTATTTTTTAATAGAAAGTTCTTTTCACTTGTAGAAGATGAAATTGCATTATTTTCAGTTTGCTTTTGTGAGTCATTTCTGTTGGATGATCCAGTTTCTAAATCCAAATATAAACTTGTACAGTTGGCTAAATGTTCTCCTTTTTTTTCTTGTAGTCAAATTGCAATGACTTCATAGTTATCTTTAAGAAGATCTATGTATAAAAAGGGTGATTTTAATATCAAGAATGAAGGATCGCAAACCATATCTAATATTTCCAAATTATTTGGTTTGGACGAAAGTGAAATCTCTGTTCTTTTTCTAGTTACATGTTGTTTGTAAATACAGTTCTATAATTCATTTGCTTGTTGCAATAATTTGGCATGTTATTTTTTTTGTAACCTTCCATAATACTTTTGCATGATCATTTGTATTGAAAATGGTTTTACCATGATTTTTTGACATAAGCTTATGTAAAAACGTTGAGCAATTGCATAATAAGCATAGTATAAATTATTTTAGTTGTAAAAACTTGTGAAAGGTGATAACAAATTAGGATTTTTATATTATTTATCCAACTCAATTTCATAAAGAACGGTGCTGGTATGTACAATCATGTCTAGCAAGATCCAAAACATGCAGTTCAAACAAACTCCTGAGTAAAATATAAATATTTTTCTGTCATTCTTAACAATTATGTTAAGTTAAACCCCATCATGTATGCTTAGTTAGAATATTTATTCATTTAAAGACCTTTGACAGTAAATTCGCTACATATTTTTTTGCTAGATTTCTACAATTAGAACAGGGCAATGCTTGGATATTGCGATGGGGCTGGGACATTTCTAGATATGAAAATGGTGTAAGTGCTTTAATAAAAATGTTATATTATGTTTAAATTATAGCTTTACAAAAGATTAACTCATTATTTGCTATCTCAAGTAGAGTACCTTACCGTATTACAGGTATAAAGATATATTTGATGCTATAATCATAGAATTGTAATCAAAAGGAATGCTCAATTTTAAAAAAATAAATTTTATTATACACGTGATTAACATGACATGTGAATATGATTATTGTATATATATTATGTATGATTAGGTTTAACTTCACAGATGTTCAGCTGCTAGCCTTTCTACTTTCATTCACTACGGCAATCTTGCTAGTGTCCATGCTAAAGTTAAAGACATGAGTGATGTATCAGTGTATTGAGATGAAGTTGGTAAATTTTAGTTATTTATCGTATGCTTAAGTTTACCTATACTCTCAACACATATTTATCAGTGTATTGAGATGAAGTTGGTAAATTTTAGTTATTTATTCTTACGTTAATTATTGCTATGTTCAGCTCTTCGAAAAAGCTGTCCAACTTCTATTCTGTTTCAATTAGTCCATCTATTAGGATGCAGAAATCAACATGCTTCTCATAGTTTTCATTCAGAAGGTGTACAAAGAATTCTACTTGCAACAGGTGTTTCTTCATGAAGCAATGTATCCCTAGTGTCATCCAACTTAACTTTCACTCATACAGGAGATAACTAATCTAAAAGCTTTTTACATGCAGTGTTTCTTTTTCCAAGTTGTGTTTCTGTACATCCAAACGCCACATTTCATGTTGACATCAGCTATTGATGTATTTCAGGTAATTAGCTGTATGTCACTAACAACTTATATTGTTCTAACAAACTTATATACTATAAATATATATTAGGTGCAATATATCTTTATGATTTTTTATGGCTCCATCGTATACTTGTGCTGCCTTTTGCTTATCTTGGTGGGCAGTAGATGCCATTGCAAATTGAACCCTGCAACTTGCATAACAAACTAAATCAATGCACTTCACGGTTAGTTTATTTTATCCTTTTTACCTATAGTAAGAGTGGTACTTTGCTTAAGCAGTGCACTCATTTTTTATTCATGTATAAAATTAAAGCCTAAATGAGCTGTCAATCTTGTGACAAATTTTTTTTTTTTTTTTTGAGCCTCAAGTTCTGAAATAATTGCCTGCATGTCAAGGTACATCTCGTTTGCATATCTAATACACTGAAATGGCCAAATGCCAGTGTACTTAGTAACAGACACACACTCATATCAATATGAGTTAACAAAAGCAAAATTCTGAGAGTGACTTTAGGAACAACTTCGACCATCATTCTACAACACTAAGTCCTTCTGCTTGAGCTTTTCCATTATCATATGGGCTACAGACGGGAATCCCTCGGCACGTGCTTGATGAATTGCAATTCCTGTAGGAACCATCTTTCTCCTTTTCAAACAGAATGAGCTATTGCAAACCCAATATGGATTTATTCCTTTCCCCTCTATGCAATGTGGGCACATCCAATCCTCTTTACTCTTCACTTCCTCCATTTCTTCGCTATATCTAACTTCGAGACAAGCCCGACACAAAACTCCATTTGTAAAATGACAGACGGAACATGCAGTCTTTCCAATGCATGGCTGATTGATGTCCCTGTTCCCACGGCGTTTGCAGTTTTCTTCTCCACATAACTTCTTTTGCCTGCAAAAATGGCAACAAATGCTAATGACAGGATCATATATACTTCCCCTAGGTTTACTTGCACATCGGTTAGACATAGGATATTTTTTCCTATCCATAATGTCTACAAGCTCTTCATCACTTTCATATGACAAAGCATTGAGAGAAGAATCATCCGAGCTAGAACTTGTTCTTTTCAAGCGATTTGACCTACGAGATGGCACTGATACTTCAGTCTTCCCTTTCTTAGCAGCACTTGATTTGCTCTTACTTTTTGAAGAAGTTTTTGGAGACATAATAGTTTGCATTTCCCTAAGTCTAAGTGCAATGCCAAGTGCTTCAAGTCTAGCCTTTCTGAGTAGTTTCGGGAGGGAACACTAAATTTTCAAGCATTCTAATGCTATTACCAAGTCCAAGTGATACCAATACAGCATTATTCTCTGAAATACGAGCAAGTCGTGTGCTTTCATCTTCCGTTGTTTCTGCAACAACTTCCTCCATTTTTGCCTCTTCTTCGACATGAGAACAATTCTCCACAATTTCAGGATTGTTTTCTTGCGAAATCGATGAATCGGAATCACAAGGTTTTGTCATCAACGCTCTTTCAGATTATTGTGGTGGAGTTCCTAATTTCAACCTCATTTTCCTCTTCTTATTTTCATTACTGCTTTTGGTACTAAGTTCAGTGCTAATTCCATTCTCTCTAGCCTTGTTATTTTGTTCAATTTCAGAACTTTTGGAATCTTCTTCAGTTTTAACATTCTGGACCAAAGAACTTGATTTTCCATTCAGTCGTCCATATCTACATACTGGAGTCGATGGGTCCAAAATCGATCTCTTAACTTTTTGCGTACAAGAATTAACAGCCAAGCTACGTAAAAGATCAGAATGTCCATTGCTATCAGGTTTCATATCGGCTTCCACTCTATCCATGACTATCTGAAACTTCTCCCACTGTGTTTGGTTAGAGAAGAAGATGCGTAACGACTAATTTTTTATTTATTTTTTGTCAATTTGTTTATATTAGGATACAAATAGGAGATGTCATCTGCATTGAAACCCATTCAAGGCACTTGTAAATGCGTATATCAATTACTTGTGCTTTGCTCATTATCAGAGTGAACCTTAAAACATGTGGTTTGTGCCAAATTCTCCAAGAATAAATAATAAGGTGGATGTTCTAAAATATGTTATTTAGTTCAAACATAAGTGTATGTTATGGTTTTTACTTGTTTCGATTGACTGTTATAGAGCATTGCACTCACTGTTTATTCATGTATAAAATTAAAGCCTAAATGTGCTGCTTTTAGTCTTGTGTCAAATTTGTTTATATTAGGATGCAAATTGGAGATGCCATCTACATTGAAACCCATTCAAGGCTCTACTAAATGCGGCATATTTAATCATTAGTTCATTATCAGAGTGAACCTCAGAACACATGGTTTGCGCTAAATTCTTCAAGAATAAATAATAAAGTGGATGTTCTAAAATATATTGATTACTTTAAATGTAAGCATATGTTATGGTTTTTACTTTTTTCAATTGAATGTTGTAGAGATTGCAAAGCCTGTGTGTGATTGATACTTTGGAAGAAATGTGTCATAAGGAAGAGGATTGTTCTTCTTCATGAGATATGACTTGCCAAAATCTTCATTGTGGCGTCTAGGTACTTATCTTGTTGCATATATCTCTATATCTATAAAGAGTTATTTTACAATATATTGGTAGCAATTAGATTATCCTCAATGTTAGATTTGTGCAACATCTTTACGGACACATGAAGTAAGTCAAGGAATGTGTAGGAAGTTATCTTTAGAGATATCTAGTATCTGCTTTGTATTTCAGTAAGGTAGAATCATGGCCTATGTATACACTGAGATTTTGTACTATGCTTCCAGTGTAGTTTGGAATACAAACATAATATGAGAAATAAGCAATGTTGTGTTGGTACATCACATAGATAACAAGTTTAGAAGCATAGCATAATGCATCTACAAATCGGTTTCATGGTCTTTTGTTGAAGATGTGTTTTTTAAGTACTTTTAACTTTCTGCTGTTCTATTTCTTCAGGACCTGTTAAATGTTGATATTTGTACATGTAGGAGAAATTGGTTAGAGTAGATTGTTGGATTAGGAAAAACGAATTTTGCTGAGATACTTGACACATTTTTCGTAGTTTTTATCGAATGTGGTACTTCTTTTTCTTGTCCCTACAGGTCAACCACCAATCTTCATTTTTTTTTCTTATATCTTTGAGGCATAAGATCAAAATTTTTGTTTCATCGTTACTAAATTGTTAATATCGATATATAACCTATAGTTATCTTAGCATGGATTGGTGGCTCACCAAGAACTTTTTTTGATTATGCGGCGTTCTTAAAGATATTGAGATACTCTATATAAATAGGATTGTATTACTAATTATTTATGTATTATTATATAAAACTATTTTACTTGCTAATTATAAATCGTACATCATTTAAACCCATATATGTGGCTTTTGTAGTAATTATAATATAGTATGGAATGATTATGGAAGTTGATAAATCGGTTATATGGTTCATACGGATCTGACTGGTGCAATATATAGAAAAATGAATATCTTATACCAAATGGAATGCATATATCATGTTAGTAGGCTGGAAAAAACATTGTTCAAGAAAAAGGTCAAGTTCAATGGCATTGTATTACAACTGGTTTTTACCTTTAACAGTTTGAAACTACATGTAACTGATTACTGTCGTTTTAAAAAATATGATAAGCAACCTTTTTCACAAATAATTGGGCACAACGTGTGTCCATATCAAAATATATGCTGGAAATGTAAACAACCTTTTAACAAAAGTGAAAAACTATAGTGGAAGGAAAGCATAGTGCATTCTTGCTTTTATGATAAATTTAAAATCTTATAATGAATGCAGACAGAGAGAATAATGATGCGTTCAACATGAAAGTTAACATAGCTATCATACTCATTGCTTGCTGACAATAAACATATGGGACTTTACATTTTGTTCATGTTACATGCAGTATTACTTCAACAGACTAATCAAAAAATATTAGATTGATCTGCATATGTATTTAGGCTTATTCCAAATAAAATATTAGATTAATCTATAAGTACAAAACCGTACTTGGGTAAACATTTATCATTGCAGAAAACAAATTAGTAAGTAATGCTAGCGTTTAACATATACCAAATAATTATATATATATATATATATATGTATATATGTATGTAAGGAGCACAATTAAAATAAAGTGAAAACATAATAATTGCTTACAGCAGGAGATGAAATGGTCATCTACCTGACCACCTATTGATGCCAACCCGACAAACCATGTAATATTACCGTAAGACGACAAAGATAAATTATAAAAGTGTTGGTCGACAGTGAGGTAACCCGACGAACCATGTAATATTACCGTGAGGCGACAAAGATATGTCATAAAAGTTCGGTCGACGGCGTGGGAACCCGAAAAACCATGTAATATTACCGTGAGGCGAGAGATCATAAAAACTCGATCAACATAAAATTTAATGTAACCATTATATTCACAACATGCTCACAATAAATATATGGGATTTTACATTTTCGTTATGTTATATATGCAGTATTACTTGCTCCAGCTGACCACAATTCAAGTTCAAAATCATTTAATCACTACAAACCATGTCAAATGCCTCCAGTGTTATTTGCATGGAAACTGTATGTAACTGGAAGTATTTTTTCATTACTGCTAGTGAGATTCTTGTTTCATCTGTATTCATCTTATCTAGTGAAATTTTGCCCTGAACCCTACTTTCGGCACCTAGGTGTTGATTGTTTTGTTAGCGAAGAGGGGATCAGAAAGCATCTTGACAGTTTGTCATTAACACTCATCTAAAGACTAATGGCACATCTGCATCAGCTAAGGTCAAACATGCTATTGATGATTCTTACCTCGGACTGATTTTGAAGTAGCAAGGTCCTTAGGTCCTAGAATTTCAAATGATAAAGAGTATTTTTTTATTGTTAATTGATATCTCAAGGCTGTTGAGTAAAGAATTTTATTACTGTGTTGAAACAGGTTTTCCTTGAAATGTTTGAAGACTTATATCAATGGCATTATTAGGAGGACGTCAGTTTTAAAGAAGAGTGAATATTTGGACTGGAGTTCCGCTGAACTGTGAAAGCATATCCCAAGAAGACGCCAAAAGCTCTCAAAGATATACCAGGGATTATAGCGGTAAGTAGTTTTAGTAGTTTATATAGATATGTATGTGGTGGTTATGTGTATATGTATCTGAAGGGCATTATTTGTTGTTATAATTAAATATGACAGTGTATCTAAATGATTTGATATCTGGTTGGTTTTATATCTGGTTGGGTGTTTTATTCAATTATAATTTATATTTGTTATACAGTTAACTGTTTATGCAATGTTTAATATATATGAATGCGTATGCCGATTTGAGTTTTTTTTTTTAATAATACAATTCATAATAGGGGCGGCTGTTAGTGCCTCAACTTCTCATTTTATTTATTTAGTCATCCTATGTAATAACCCGAAAATCTGGGCCAGTTTAAAATTTTTATTTTGGCGATTTTAGCGAATTTTGAAGATTTAAAATGAATTATTTTAAATAATATCGACGAGAAAATTTATTTTGAATATAATTCAACGTATATATTATATACGTCGTCGTTAGAATATAAATATTTATATATAATTATAAATAGAACTGAAAATGGCGCGGTAGTTCGATAATTCGATTTCAAACTTCAATTGAATGTACCGGGTGCAAAACAATCCGGATTTTAGTGAAACCAAAAATCATAGGATCTAATTGATAGTATCTTTCCAACGAATCCGAAAAATCAAAATTTCATAGCGGGAATCAAAAGATATGTCCAGTTGAAAATTCTGAATAGTCGCTATGGAATTCAGGTCCTTAAAAAATGGACATTTTGCAAATGACCTCGGATTTCGACGAAACCAGTTTTGTTGGGTCCGTGATGTCAAATTATTGTTAGATTCCAAATTTCATAATTTTTCGAATCAATATGTGAGCGTGGCAAAGGAAAACGTGTTTTGACCATTTCAGTTGATTTTAATCGACTGGAAATTGGCCATTTTTCCAACGGTCTCAGAATTCGTCGAAACTAGTTTTGTTAGGACCGTATCGTCAATACGAAGCTAGAAAACATTTTTCGAGAATTTTTAGAGTTAGTATGTGACCCCGGTAATTTGAAATGTACGTTTAAAATTCAATATAGTGATTTAAACGCAAATTAAACGGAAACTGATTCAAACAGTCGAATCAGTTTGCGGTACATATCCCATTGTGTTCGGAATAGGGGTAAAACGCTATGGACGACAGGCGGTGGACCTCGTTTAGAGGTCGTATGTAAAAGTCAACTTTTTAATAATTAAAAAAAAAATTAATTAAACCTCTCCTTATTCATATCAGACCCCCCCGTTTTCGTTTAACAGAAAGGAAAAAAAAAATTGAAATCGAAATCGCGATCGCCCCCCCCCCCCCCCCCCCCCCGTAGCCATCGTCGCCGCCGCCCCTCCCCGATGGACCCCGCGACCCCCTCCCTCAGCTCGCCGCCCTCCCCTTCTCCTCCTCCGCCACCTCGAAGCTCCGACCCCCCCTGCCCTAACCGACAGCCGCAAAACCCCCGCCTCCCCCATTCGCCGACGCCGCCCTCTGAACCCCCACCTCCGCACCTCCGGCGCCTCCGCCACGAGCCCCCCTCACTGACGAACGGAGAAGCCCGCCCCTGTAAGTTTTTAACTGAAATTTATTTATTATATAAACTGATTTGATTTATTTTATAAACTGAAATTTATTATATAAACTGAATTTTATGTAGGTGGTAAAGTTTTAAAAAGGTAATTTTTTTTTATATTTTTTAAAGTATTAAAAATATAATCTTTATTAAGTAGAAGTATTAAAAATATGATTTTTATATTTTTAAAGTATTAAAAATATGATTTTTATATTTTTAAAGTATTAAAAATATAGTCTTTACTATATAGGTGATGTCAAAATATGATTTCTGTGTATGTAGAGAGTTAAAAATATAATCTTTACTATATAGGAATATTAAAAATATCATTTTTATATTTTTAAAGTATTAAAAATATGATCTTTATAGGATAGAGAAGTTAAAAATATCATCTTTGTATATGTAGCGAAATAAAAATCTGATTTTTATTTTATATACGTTGAGATAAAGTGGTAATTTTTATAAAGGCGAAAACTTTATTTTTATAAAGGCGAAAACTTTATTTTTGAAAGGGTGAAATTTTTATATGAAGAATAAGGATAATTTTTATCTATATAGTATCATTGTGAAAATATGCTTATTTTTATATATTGAATAGCGAAGTGAAAATTCGATTTTTAATATATGAAGTGATTATAAAAATATGATTTTAAATTGAAAACGAACAAATAAAAATGTGATTTTTATTTTAAAGACATCAAAATATAAAAATGTGATTTTTGTGTATATAGTGACTACGGGCAACGAAGATGACGAAGATGGGATAACGAAGAAGATTTCTATAAAAGAAGAATCAAGATGATTGGATAGCTATCGGTGAGAACTTCTCACTCAAAATTCTTTTTCTAGTTAGATATATATACTAGGATGCATACGGTGCTTAGTAGCACCTGACACCCGTCATCCACAGACCATGGATGGCTTGTTTGTTAAATTGTTTGATTGTGTAGTTGGTTAGGTTATTGGTTTGAATTGAATTATTTGGTGAATTGAAATTGATTTGATTGATGTGTGAATGGCGTGGGCCTTCACTAGACCGGGGATAAGGCTAGGCCTCGTCCCGTTTCTAGTATCGTGCCGTTATGCCGCCGAAATTTTCTAAAATATGTTAGAAAAATAAAAATAATCATTTATTGAATAAATGAACTGAATAGAAATTCAAGTGTTAAAATAAAATAGTTTTATCGTTAAAAATATAATTTTTAACGTGAAAGTGAATAAATGAATATTTATAAACAAATCGGCCGATTTGTTTATATACACTGATTTGACTGATATTGATTGGGTCGATAAATTTTACACATCGCCCAACTGCACAAATAAAATCTGTGTTTGATTGTTTGAAACCCCACACGGGTGTTGGGATGAAATTTGAAGTTCACTCATCCTGATTGATTAAATATGTTGATCGATTGATTGACAGACTGTTAAAAGCGTTAGATATTTATATTTGATGCTTATACAGTGTAGTGCACTTTGGTTGATGGTTGATTGTTTATCAATGCTAGTATATACATGTGTTGTATGGAAATCCGTATAATTAACATTATATGGTGATTGATTGGGCCTCATTCCAATCGGGAAAATAATAAATATTATAAAAGAAAATTCATGTGTTGAATATAAAAATAGTCACGTGTTGACGATGATTATGTGTTGAAAATGTTCATGTGTTGAGTGAAATATTCTATACAATGAAATTTACATCTTTATCATATTTAAAATTAGAACTACTTCCCAGTAGAAGTCTAATTTAAAATCAAACGATAGATACCATAGTTTTATAAAATATTTTACATAACAAAAATAGTGATGCGTCGACAGTACTCATGTGTTGAGATTAGTCGTGTGTTGAAAGAAATATAGATTCATGTGTTGAATAGGATAAATATTCATTTGTTGGATAGAATAACGAATTATTGAAATATAAAGCCGTGTTGATTAGAGATGCGTTATTTTGACGCGAACGATGTTTATATCGATTTTATTCGTTTTATAAGGAATATTGAAAAGTGATTTCAAAACTAAATATTTTGAAATGAAATTCAAATTGAATTAGATTAAAATTCGAATTGAATAGGAAGTGAATTTGAATTCGAATAAAATAGAAATGAATTCAAATTGAATTGAATTGAAAGTGAAATTTAAAACGAAATGAATTGAATTGAAAACGATTTCGAAATGAATTGAATTGAAAACGATTTCGAAATGAATTGAATTGAAAACGAATTCAAATTGAATTGAAAGTGAATTGAAATGAATTCAAATTGAATTGAAATTTGAATTGAATAGAAATGAATTTTAAAACGAATTTATAAAGGAGAATTCAATTTTTATTTGAATTGAAATGGAAGTTGAAATTGCTTTTGAAACGAATTCAAAACTATTTATAAAATTCGTTTTAAAAGGAAATCGACGAAATATATATAATATATATATTATATATATATAATGGCCTGAATAGAACGCGCCGCGCCGCGGCAGTTCGTGAATTTCGACCATTTATTTCAAACGGGCATTGCGGGAGATCCGACCGTCGGATTCTCCTAAAACCAGAACCGTTGGGTTCGTATCGAAAAGAGCTTCCCAATGAATATTAGAAATTTGAAATCTAATGGTTGGATTTGGAGTTATGTCCAAATCAAATTCGAAAAAGGTCGCTGTAAGTGCAGTTCGATGGCCGTTGATGGAAATCGACTGTACGGGCCTTAATAAAATTATTAAAAATATCTATAATTTGTGTAAAATTATAATCTGTGAATTAGAAAGAACTGGGGTGAAAAACTCCACATTTGAAAAGATAAAAATAGATTTTTATCGAAATGAACTAGTTTTGAACTAGAATTAAAATCAATTTATTTTTGAAATAAATAAATTGAATTTGAAAGTGATTTTGAAAATAATCGATAATTTCCAATACGTGGATTGGACTGGAGCTGAATCGAAATTATCTTCGGGATGTTTCGATGTTGGATTTCGTGACTATACAGATATTGTTATGGGAATTTGAAAGATATATTTTATATCGTTATTCCCAATACGATATATGTTGGTTTCAGAATTTGATATTGAATATAAGCCGATATTTCTATTTAAAGCCTTGTATTTAATATCAAATGTGATTTGGGTTTATCGTGAATCGTGTTTTAGATGACATTGGTTCTTTAACCCAGTTTAAGGCAAGATATCGATTTCTGAAAAGATTAAAACTAAGTGGAGTTTTAATGAATCTTTAATTAGATTAAAATGTGAATTGATAATTTAAATTATCAAATCTGAAAAGTGATCGAGAGTGGAGTATCACCAGTTTTGCTCCAAAGCGATAGTCAAATCTTTAATTAGATTTGAACGTGAAATGGTAATCAATTTTACCGATAATACCGTGGTGTTAGATATGGAGTATCACCAGTTTTGCTCCATGGGATATATAGGTTGGGATTGGGAAATAAAATAAATAATTACTTCGGTGTGGTTCGTTAATCCCGACTAGTTAGAAATGATATCCAAAGGAAGATTATAGGATAAATTTAGAAGAATTTATCTTGGATAAAATTAATGGGAACATTTCCCTAAGAATGTGATTTTGTGAATAAAAGAATATTCTGAATTGGAATGAGGCGTTTGTTGTGTTTGTGTAACATTCGTTTATTATATACGTGGGTTATTCAGAAAGGCCGGGTTTATACCCATTCTGAATAACCGATTCGACGAGATGTCGAAGATGAAGACGGTGGTTGAAGACCGGAAGTCTTCACATCGTTTGGGTGATTACTGATGATCTTGATTGGGTTGTACACCCAGGATGAGGGAAACAGTTGGTGATCGTCCAGACGTACTTGGAGATGGATGGATATGCGAGGAAAGTGCCTCCGGTTTCGTTCAGACCCAGAACGAACTTGTAAATGGACTGTGTGTCTGACATTGGATTTTAGTCCGTGTGATTGATCTCTATTAAATATATATCTGTTTGGCGGCGGAGAATTTATTCTCTTGCTTAACGCCCTTCTCTGAGACGTACGAGCTCAGGGGTTATATATTGATGGATATCAAACGCATGGAGTGAATTGCCTGTGTGGCATGCGTAAGTGGCAATTGATCAGGGCTTCTGTTGAAAAGCAAAGTCTTGTGGTTGATGATCAAAGCACGGCCTGTGTGGCGTAGCTTTGTGTATAACGTGAATTCGCGAGCCTCACACCTCGGTATGAGTCAAAAACGGGATACGGACCCAAGGACTGCACGACGTTTCTTTCTAGCTAGGGTGGTGTCAGTGACCTACCAGCCCTGACATTTATATACTTTTCACCTGTGTGGTTGTTGGATACGAGGCGCCTCGGATATAGGTCTGTAAGGACCGGGAAACGTGTGTTCAGGAATAACTAATCCTCAAAAGTAAGAGAGGACAGGCCTTGGAGGATCCAGGGGATTGCTGTGTGCGGTCCTGAGGCATTGCTAGAGTGTCTCGAACGCGGAGAGGAGCTTGCCCCTTGCCTCGGCTCATGACGGAATCCAATTTCCAATACGTGATATTGCGGTTTTAATTGTAGAACTAGTATGGCGACATAATAGATGGTACCCATGCCGCATATGATTGATATTTATGATTGAAATTGTTTTGACACTATACACTTATAATAGTATCAAATAATGTGTTTTAAACGTATCAAGCATGCTTTGGCTGTTATAAGGTAAAAACCCTATCCTCCGGCTTGCGTTGCATTGTGTGATGGGACCTGGGTCTTATAACAGCTTCATTTTTCTTTATTTAGCATTGCGCTGTTTGTTCTATGCACTGGTATTCTTGGGAGGAAACCCGTTCCGTGTTATACGGCGTGGTCCCTTGATTTACCTAACTTTAAAAATAAATATTAATAACTGTTTTAGTTCTCACACCAGTCACATGACTGATCTGGAGTTTATTGTTTTAACCTAAACTCTGGGTGCCCCTATTTTCCGCACGGGCAGCTAGTAGTTTTGGTTTTGCAGATTTATATTCACAGGGTCCTGATTTACAGCTGGAACGATGCTCGGAAAGCTCTGTATCCGTGTATCACTTCTAGTTGTGTTTTGTATATTTTTCCGCTGCTATGTAATATATTGTAATCTCTGATATTTGTTTAATGTAATTTAATCATTTATACTCTGTATATTCTTGTATCTGATGGAATTGTTGTAATAACAATGAAATGTTCTTCCGTCTGCGTCCTTTTGTGTGTTGTTCTCAAAGTAATTCGTTCTTTCTCATCTCTTCGGAGACCGGGGAAGTTCGGGTCGCTTCATCCTATGTGGCAGGTAAATATTAGAGGCAAATTTGTGGTAAGATTTGCCCTTAAATATTATAAGGGACTCTGTTTTCAGGGATAGATGTTAAATTGCCCCTCATTCATTTAGGGGCAGAATATTTATATTTTTTGCCTCTAATTGAAATAAGAGAGGCAAATCTATTTGCCTTCAATATTGAAAATTTTAGCATGGACGAGGTCGATATTAGATTGTTCTTATATTCGTTTACAACTGTAACATTTGAGTTTGTGTTATTATTGCGATTTTGTTCAATCTTTTAGTGAGGTTGATTTTATTTATAAAAAAACAGAACATATTCTGTTGATCAAATTTTATATATCATATTTGTTCTTTTCACTGGTTTTATATGAATAATGGGGATTGTTTGCATACCTATTGTAGGTCCTCTGCGTCAGTTATAAATATCATATGCAAGATTTCAGCAATAATAGAAGCGGACATGTCTGTCCAGAATCCGGATTCACTACAAAAATCCCATATGTTTTATCGTTATTTGATCAGAAGTTGTCTATGTTATTATACCTATACCATTGTTACATACCCCCCTCCCTTCCAAAAAAAAAGAAACTCTCTTTTAAAGTTTATTTCCAGTCTACATTGTGAAACTGAGAACCTGAAAGCTTTGTTTGCTCACTTAAAAGGGACAGAAACATATCTGAAATCTAACAGTTTTAGAAGAATGAAAGCTTTAATTAATTTGGACCGTTAAGTACAAAAACTGAAGACTTGTCTAACAACCATTTTAGATCACGTTTGGTAACTACTTGTACTAGCCAAAACTCCTTATAAGTCTATTATTGTAATTTAAGTATTTGACAGCTTCTTAAAAGAAACTTACAAAAGTACCTAACAGTTTAAAATAAGAGAAACAATAATTTATTGCTTATGACTTATGGTCATATTTTATAACCAATTATGACAAATTAATTCACTTATTTTAACATGAAAATCAAATTACATACAAACACTTTTTGCTTATTTCAAGCACTGTTTAAAACAACTTAAAGTTACTATTCAAATTCTACTTAAAGCCGTTTTCGAAACAAGTCCATATTATCCAGCCAAGAGTTGTCTAGACACATTTGGTAAACAAATGTAAAAAATAGGAGAAATTACAAATTATTATTTTCCTTTCCGTTTCAATTGGTGAATCTCTGAACCCAAGCAAATTTCTGCTATTTGTGATCTATATATTTCACAAGTTTCCTCCTATACCTGAAAACTAAAACTACACAACCCACATGAAATTGAATATTTTTGTTTCAAATTTTGTATTGATTACTAGGATGGTACATACGAATTCAGCAACCATGGTCACTGCTATTGGTTCAAAGACACATCTAATATCTGATACCCAATTCTCAGGTATACGTATTAAAAGGATAACTGTAGCGGGTTTATGGACAAGAAATACCTGAAAATGTGAAGCAATTGTTGCGATTCGGAGGCATCGGGGAATTAAGCCAGCCTTATAACCATTTAAGCTGCAGCCATAATATAGAGGAACAAAAATTAGGAGGGTCATAATGACTGGAATTATGTCATAATTTTGATAAGCTTTATGTGTAGTTATAAGCATGAAAATGTAATAAAACATGTAAATATTGATGAGTTACATAACATAAATTTCATTATCAACTATCTAATTAAATAAAAGCAGATCAGCAATCCTTCAAGATATTTTTATCTTTATTAACTAAAAGATTCTGAGGCTTTAAATCCCTGACTATGGCAGTGGGTTATCCGTTTACAAAGCTGATATAATTCATATCAATGATATATAATACTGCAGGCAAATTAAATGTATAAAAAATATAATGCTTAGCTTGATGACATATATAAGAGATAAACGATTGAGTTGTTCATGTAGCATATAAAGCGATGTTAGTCTAGCAGAAGTTATAAATTAAAGGATAAAATAACATGGGCTAGCATGGAGAGGAAAGGCATAATTGAAAAGACAAAAAAACTGATGTTCGATCAAAAGTGAGAAATCCAAATCCTACTATAAACATATTTGCATGTTATAATAATAATAACGATGAACAACATAGAGGTCGAATTAACTTTAGATGATAACAAATGATACACGGCATTAAAAGTCAATGAAAAGGAAATGTTAAAGGGAATAATAAAAAATGGTTATGGTATGAGAAGGAAAAGTGGTAACTGCCAGGGATAAATTGAGTCTTCGGAGAAAAGGAGATCAAAATGGGTAGCAGGGGACGATTTCTATCTGCAAATTTTAGCAGCAAGATAATAATACCGGAAATTGAAGGAAAAGCACAACTAATACCCGATAACTTCTAATAATTGATCGATTTCAAAATTCAATGTCTGAAAAAACGAAAGTAGAAAATGATTGAAATAACAAAATTTTGAAAATTTGAGAAGGATTCACCTCAATTTTGTTTTGAAGCCCTGAATATTTTTAATCCACTTGGTAAATTGTAAAAGGGCAACGACTATCTGGTCAGGAGGATGGTGGCAACAACACAAATCACATTGGGGGCAAATTCTATTTGAACCCAGCGAATTGCTGAGTAGCCCCCTAAAATTCTGTAAAACAAGTAAACCCATCATTTTGCTGAGT
Organism: Allium sativum; assembly: GCA_030737875.1. Taxonomy (NCBI): domain Eukaryota; kingdom Viridiplantae; phylum Streptophyta; class Magnoliopsida; order Asparagales; family Amaryllidaceae; genus Allium; species Allium sativum. The sequence goes on along the minus strand of CM060922.1, from coordinate 733,462,480 downwards.
AGCCCCCCGTTTAATTTTAAAAAAACCAATAATACCCTTCCTCGTAGTGGATCTACGTGGAATTGTATGAAACCATGCAGGGCCACTACTAGGATACTAATCATACCTCGTAGAGACTCTACGGGGTATGGCTAGTATCCTAGTAGTGGCCCTGCGTGGTTTCATACAATTCCACATAGACCGAAAATTAGAAAAAATATAACTGAAGAGGGGCAGTTTTGTCATTGATTTTTTTTATAAAAATGGGGGGCTACTTAGCATTTCTTTGTGTTCAAATAGAATTTGCCCACATTGGGTGGTCGAAATATAAATCATTCTGCTGTAGGAGATTTGGGTTAGGGATCTGCTGTCCAAGTTTTCGGTTAGAGTTTGCATTGGGAGGAAAGGAGGCGAAAAGTTTGGTTGGAGTATGTATTGGGTGAAAACTGTCCAAAGGATCGATTCAATGAACTTTTTTTAAAAAATAAATAAATATGGCAACTGCAAATAAATTGCGTTGTTGAGTGGGGAGTAGAGAATTTGAAAATGAAGATCATTCCATGAGCCCACGTAAGCAGTTTGATGGTCCTGTTTCCATGTTTAACTAATAGAATAGACTTGTTGCTTCTGTCTGCTGTTCCCAACTCTTCGACTCCATAGACAAACAATCATTCATATTTACATGAAAAATAGGTTGATTAGTTAAATTGACAGAAGTAGATTGCATTATGTAGTGCATAGATTAAAATAAAATGCAGCATACACAAAACTTTTATACAAACAGAATGCAATTACATGGTGATTAAATGACAGTTGAAATAAACCGTAGATTACCAAAGAAACACATATACTCCATCACAGGAGTTTGAGTGCATGATGGTTAAATAATACAAGAAAAGGATAAGAAATAAGAAATGAAATACAGATGCTCAATTGAGGCAACATAACATTCAGGCTTTTAATTTTGCATCAATTGTCTACGTTGTTTTAATTGTTTCAGTAAATGATGCACCACATTTGCATCCTAAAATTAATTATAATCATGCAAAACAACTGAAAGCTAATGCATTACCATATGTCTTGAAATATTAGTTACTTGAAAGTTGTAGGCTAAGCACTTGTGTGTGTGTGTGTGTGTGTATCCGATGTAACCTATACCAAGTTAAATTCAGTTACAACAAACAAATGAAATATGTAAGGTAGACTTGAAAGTGTTTAATTTCAAGCAAAAGATTTAACAGTCTTTGACAAGCGAAAAAAGCAAACTCTAGATGGTAAATATCAAATTTAAGTTCTCAATTGATTAAAAAACAGTGAAATTGCTTAAGATAGCCATGAATAGACGTGTCGAGTAACTCAACGACAGGAATTTGACCAAAACTCTGAACTAGTCATATGGGTGCAAGTCAAAAACTATCGCGATGGATCCCTGACCAAAAATTTGTTTGGATCAACATAAGCACCTATTGGACTATCAACTAAACTACAGTGAACCAAACATAATTGATCGGTGAATATGAATACTTAGTAGAACTAAACTGAACTAAAATAAAAATCATCATAACATGTAAACATATAATGGAAATATGCTTCTGTTGGAAACATGATTAAACATGCTGATAAGAAGTCCAGTTCGACTGGAAAATCCCTTTTTAGATGCAGGAAAATCTTTACCGAAGTTAAGAATAAATAGAAAGTAGTATCATAGAGGATTTGCTTGTCTTGTTACAATTATCTTATTATTCAATTAAACAATTAAATTGTTGACTTAATATGCATCCATCAATCATATTAACAAACAAATAAATAAAATTTCTAGACAAAAATAACAAAATAATGTAAGGCTGCTATCAGTACCTATATCTAGTTGTATTTACCACAATTAAGGTTATTGTTAAGTAAGTACTACGCTTCAAATTTCCAATGTATGCATTTATTTACTGTAGACATGATTCCTTATTGCTTTGGTTTAAAAAAATATCTTGTCGATTGGTAAGTGAAGAAGAAACTGATGTCGTTATGTAGACTCACAGTTATGGCATAATGTAGTAGCAGCAATAATCTGTAGATACAACAAAAGATATGTTAGAAATTGATTATGGTTTAACGCTTATTTCTGTTATGCATTACACGGTTGCTATTGATTAAACATTAAATAACAGGTATTAGGTAATATAGTCATGGTTTTAGGTAGCAAAGCCAATTGTATTTCTCAAAAAGCTTTACTGTACTTGTCTTGAATCCACTAATTCATTTTTATATTTTTTTACATTTAAACTAATTTTTAAAAGCATATTGTCGGTTTTCAAACTTTACACAAAGTAGTAGTTTTAGCGATCGGTGTAAAAGAGTAGCGACATTGGATTAATTATGCAAGGAGTTGAATTTACATCAATATTCAGCATAAAAATTTGAAGTTGATATGTAAATAGTTTCTTTTTAAATATTTATGTTCTTAAGTGCATACATTTTGCTAAATAAATGACTGAACAAAAATTGTTTGATATCCAAAAGGATGACTTAATATGTAGATAATTCAGTAGGCATAATTATTGTGCACATAAGTTGTATATGGCTGTAGCAACGATGCAGATGTTCCCAAAACCAATAACCGTATCCATGTTATATGAGTAGTCGATTGTATGAGAAACTTCACTACATTGGTCAGATTATAACTAATCTTGAAAAGATACACCTATGACTATGATGGTGCATATACGAAGTTTATCTTAGAATACATCCCAAATTTTAGGAAAGAAGGAAATTTACGTGCAATTTTGGCAGAAAAACTCAGACTATTAACGATATATGGAGAAATAACTATGAAGGACCAATTTTGAACACAAGATGTTGTAAGGTGCATAAATAAACTACAACTTTTCAAACAACAGGAATGCGCACGAAGTGTGGACCAACTAACGGCCTGAAAATTTGATTGATTTTTGGTATTATCAAAATTAGAATTAGAATTTCAACACACACATAAGAGGAAACAACCATAGATGTACACCGAGTGCTAACCACTGCTTTTCCGTGTAGAGATGGTTGTGATTAATCAACCGTATCGTGTACATGTAAAAGAGCAACAAATTTGAACGAAAATCGGAACAAAGACACAATGATAAATAAATTTAACTGTAAGTAATTTATAACAGGAAAAATAGCAAACTTCAAATTGCATAAAAATTCAGAATGATATAGGGAACAGAGAAGGCTAAATATTTAAATGCTTACTTGGGTAGCAGTTCAATAACTCAGTCAGAAAATCTGATGGAAATCTGGCACGATAATTTTAATTAAGGAAACATCATGTACTTCGGATCAGAATATTTTACGGCAAAAATATTAATTATCATATTAACAATGTTTATCATGTGTTCTTGTAGTAGTTTAAAACTTGCTAATTTTTTTTTTTTTGTAGTCTGTTAACGTGTACTCTTAAATTGCAGAAGACCCCATAACTTTGATAGAAACACACAACAAGAAGGGAGAATAACTAAGACATTTATCGCCATGTGGTATCTAAGGTATTAATAATAATAGCATATCATTAGCATAATAGTTACTAGGAATGAAAGCTAAATTACTTTGACAATTGGTTCTACTTGGCTAGCCCCTCTTTGTTCCGTTAATAGTTAATATAAACCACCAAACATTTGGTGGTGCATACATTATTATATTTCTGTGCCTAATATTTGTAATCTTTTACACTACAAAAATGTGTATATGACCAAAAGTATCTTACATTAGCAGGACAATGGACGCTACCAGCGAGTGAAGAAGCCGAAGGAGGATGCGCCGATGAATGTGAATGAAATACGAATTATAGCCCAAGGAAGAGTGCGAAATTACATCTCATATGCCCTTACTCTTCTTCAGGAAAAAGGGTCAGATGATATTGTGTTCAAGGCAATGGGATGGGCGATTAATAAAACCGTGGTTATTGCGGAATTAATCAAGCGAAGATTCGAGGGTCTTTACCAATTAACTTCCATTGGATCCATTGACATTACTGATACATGGGAGCCATTAGAGGTGGGCTTATTACCTCTTGAAACCACCAGGCATGTTTCAGTAATCAGTATAATGCTATCCAAATTGAAACTAGATAAGGGTGCTGTTGGGTACCAGTCTCCTCTCCCTAGCGACCAAGTGAAACCATTAGCTTTAAACGAATACGAAGGAGATGCCCCTTCACCAAATAGAGGCAGAGGGCGTGGTGGGCGTGGCAGGGGAAGGGAATGCGGTGACGGTGGCAATAACTCAATGGAGTACGAGAATGACGGTACATAATTTGAATATATGAGAATATCAAAATATAGTAACGTCAAAACTTCACTAATCCATTTATAATGTTACAGCAATGTTGTTCTATCCTTTATTGTACCATTCTTAAGCAATCTACACAAATAATAGAGAAGCAATGAAAGGCCCAACTCACAAGAAGAAGACATAAGGTGCAACTAAATTCAATACAATCACTTGATCATTCAGAACTTTACTATCACTGCTATACTATTATCGTCTACAATTTATCATGACAACGAAATAAGCAAAATTGAATCATACTCTTGTTTCATCTTATGCAAATCTCACTGTGAGCGTTGCACAAGCAGAAGAGAATACTAGTTGGTAACTTCAGGGGAATTTCAGTCTGTAAAACACTTTTATTGAACAAATTGGTACAATGCAGCTCAAATAAAAGTAAAATTGAAATAGTAATAGTATGATAAAGTTAACAACGATGTAACTACTAGTAAGCCCACAAACACCTCACGCAGGCCCGGCCCTTCCCTAAAGCAAGTGAAGCGGTCTCTTTAGGCCCAAAGAAAACTAGGGCACCATCCGCATGAATGTGACACAGGAAAAGAAAAGCAAAAGAACGCAGACAAGAAAAAATCGATACAAGCACGAGGTACAGGTATTGACGATTAACGAGCCGAGGCAACAACGACTATTCCCTCTAGGTATCATCTCTTCCACATATCTAGAGCTATCCAGAGCACAAAATAAATCGAAAACTCCAAATCAATAAACATGACAGCGGAAGGATCTATGGCATTAAATCAGTTAGGACATTGTTAAAATCTGATGGTGGTTGTCATTTCTAAAATTTGAAAAGGTGCTGGTTAGTGAATTTATTTTTTAATTTTACTTTTCTGTAGTTTGTCTTGTGGCTATAATTGAAAGGTATTATAGTTCTTGCTATTAATGAAAAAAATAAAAGAAACACAAAGAAGAAGAAGAACTTGAAGAACAAGACATGTTTAATAGATATTCTGTATACTAGTATGGTGTAAATTAATGTTTCCACCACTCATGCATGCATATATTTGGTTTACAGGTTGGTGATCAAGCAAACAATTTTGTACAATTAAATTGTATAAAAGAAAGCAAATCGAAATAACAAAAAATCATGAAGTCTTTTGAACTTTGCACAAAAAATTAGAAGGAGAATGTCACTTACTGTAACGACCCGCCATTTTGACCGTGCCGAATTGACAAAATATGCCAACTCGAAACGTCCAAAATAACAGATTGTTATTAGCTTCTGAGGTAAATAGAACAAATCACAGATAAAAAGCAATATAATATCTCACAGCGGAAAAATTAAAATACAATAGTAGTTCATGAAGCTACTAAATAAATTTACATCAGAGTTTACATAAATAATGCAGCGGAAGTCTAATACAATAAATAACTGATAACAATCTGAAACAGAACGACAAAGATAATTGAACAAGTAGATATAAATGAGAAAACCCAATAATCTTCAAACTCCAAGAGTGGATCTCGAAAGCTGTGATAATCGATCTGACCAGAGCAATAATGCAAAACAAAACAACTCGGATCAGGACTAACATTCTCGTGGAAGTAAATCAATTCAAATGAAATGTTCGATGAAATGCAAACGGTAACTTAGAGGATGTTTGGGATCACCATCCTCTAAGGATCCGTCAAACTAATACTGTATAGTATGATACGCTATATACAATAGTGTCTATCAGTAAAGTAAAATATCAAAATAGCGTAAGCGGGATTACCATGATTACCCTTACACCGTTTAAATATTCCCATAGTATATACAGTACCGTAATTCCTCCGTAAACTGGAGGTTGATCAGAGGGCACTCCATATAAAACGGTACAAAACAAAGTCGTAGTGGGATCGTATAAGGCATGTGACAAGGCACGCAAGGAATGCCAGGGTGGATTCACCGTTTGCAGAGCCGGACTGGTGGTAACGCATAGTAGCAACTACCGCCCACCTCGATACACACTCCCATAATCAAAAGGGCCCAAATCGAATCTCAACAGTAATAGAATAATATCGAAGAAGTGTGCTCGATAAGAGGTATGACCTCACTTGGTCCATGCGTAGCTCCTGTTTTAGCCACATCAAGCTGACTCAAGGTAGTCAGGGTCTCGTAATTAATATGAAATAAAAAAAATGGAGTCGTTCGCCAAATTATCCCCTTCATTCTGGAACTCCACCGCGTACACAGTTGTTAAAGTGGTTTTCGGTATTGGCAGAGAGTATGACAATAGTCGATCCCGGTCTCTTTAACAACCCATCGTTTACATTTTTCACACCGTGGTCATTATTTTATAAATCATTTTATAAAATAGTTCATACGAAATATCATATTCGATTTTGAAATCGAAATTAAATATCTAACTTCGAATATATAAAATTATGAAACCCATTCACTTAAATCGCTTAAATTGAATTGATTTAGAAATCATATCGTAAAGGTCTTAATTTCCATTTAAATCAATACCAACATTTAACTTCGATAACATTTTTGATTCGGTTTATATTCGCAAAAATTCAAGTTCGAAACAATTCAAATGATTAAATTTCACCTTTCCAAGAATTCGCTTTAAGTTGATTCAGTTAAATCCAACCTTTTGGTTCGAATTCAAAGTATACGATTCAAGTCAAAACTTACATTTCAATTAAACAAATTTTATTCAAGTCATACGATTCGAAATCGTTATTCAAACAATTCATAAAAACAGGTTTTACTATTTAAGAATTCATTCAAGTTGATTCAAAATCCAACACTTAAGTTCAAATTTAGTTTATATAATTTACTTCGAAACCTTATTTTTCAAATTAAATCAAATCATATAATATATTAACTCAAATCGAACTATCAAATTCATTACTTAAAATTTGAGTTGAAGCCTTATATTTAATTCAACAATTCATAAGATTTTAAATTATTCCTATAAATCAATTTCACCAATTTCCCAATTCAAACCTAACGATTTACAAAACCAATTCTATATAAAATTTAAATATTTAAATTTACACTTCTGTCACTAAAGAAATCAAATTCATTTCATTTTTACCTAATTCAAATTCATCTCCACTAAAAGTTCGAATCAATTTGAATTCATAACTTAATATGAGTTCACTCGTTATTCTAATATCATTATATAAATTTACATCTCTAAACTTCGAATTTAAATCACGAAATCTAACCTATCCATCTTGACTTTATTAAAGTTTATGAAATATATATATAAGAAAATTAATTTTGAAAATAGATATATGTATATATATAAGTTTATAAAATTCTAAAATAAATTAGAAATAGATTATAAACATATATAAGTTTAAAATAATATAAAATAGATTTAAATAAATATTTACAATAATATAAAAAGGTTAAAATACTTATAGGAATAAATTATATGGTTTAAAATAAATAAATTTATAAGTAAAATCTTAAATAACATTTAAATCCCTATTTACAAATAGATCATTTTAAAACACATAATTTAAAATATACAAAGTAATTTAAATTTAAATAAAATATAAATATAAATATAAATATATAAAGTCTTAAGTAAATATTTTAAAATAAAACTCATTTTACTTCGAAAACATGACCGACGGTGCCCGTATATAGTTTTCTACCCTATGGTCAAGTGATACGGATATTTATCATTTCAACCCGCAATTTATAAAATTTCTACGGGTCTATCATTTCAACCCGCAATCCCAAATTCAATAAAAATCGTTCAGATCTATCATTTCAACCTATAACGATTTTTCCCTATTCTAATGTTCGTTCGGGTATGTATCATTTCAACCCTTAGTGATTTTCCTAAAACTAGGATATCAACAATCACAACAAAATCACATAGTATCAATCACAACATACATATCATCAGTGCAACTACGTGTCATATGAATATATCGTGTTGCATATGAAATGTGCATACATATCAAATCAAACAATTTCTACTAGCAACCTATACATTTCATATAACAGTTCATTATTGATCTAACACCCATGAAAAATGTAAGTCAGGTGTGAGATAAACTCACCTTTCGTGGCACGGAAATGGAGACGAAGAACGGATTTGACACAAAATGAAATGACGACTTCCAGGCACGACTCGGAATAGATTCAAATCACGGTAGTCGCTCAAGATATATATTATTTTCATAAGAGGATCTAAGGAATTTTCGATGGATAGGTATGGTTATTGGGTTTTCTGGGATGATTTTCAACTCGACACCAAATACGATTCAAAATAAACACAATTTTTTTTTATTTTAGAAACAAATTTATAAAATATATAAATAGTTATATATATATATATGTATACACACTGAAACCATAATATATATAAAAATCCCAGACCATAACTGTAAAATGTAAATTATATATAAAATCAACGCGAACACACATAATAATATATATGTACATAAAATTTTAAAATAAATAAATCTCCATGACTCACACCAAAATATATACTTTCACGTAACCACACAACAAATACAGTACACAAAATTTTCCTTCTTTGTAACTAATACAAACTAAACACAGTAAACAAAACCAAACTCACACACCAAAACTCACGCCACTGTCAAACTCCACATACACTAACACACACAAGGAAAGGACACACACTGAAATCAACACACAGACCTCTACATACATACACACAGCAAACATGAAGACACATGCCAACATAACCCATATACTCCAACACACCCTTATAGTAACCCATGAAAACACACACCACACAACTAATTACACACAGTATCATACTAATGCAAACTGGACTGGGAGGAGAGGAAAACAAGGCGACGTGGAACTGGAGAAGAGATCGGTGGGTGGATAGTTTGGTCCGGTGTCGGCAGTCGAAAGAAGAAGGTTTGTTGGCAGTGGAAGACATGGGATGGTAGCCGGAGAGCGTCGTCGGATTGGAGATGAGGTTTCATAAAAATGGCAGTGGGTTCATCACGAGATGTATTAAAAGGGAGATGGAAACGTGCAACGAGTGGGATACAAATAGGAATAAGAACAGCTCAAACCTGGCGTTTTGAAAGGGCACAGTTTGAATGGGTCTAGGAACGAACGGGTCTTTTTCCTTTTTATTTCTAAACGTGTTCTTTTTTTTTTTTTTTTAAGGACTTAGGTAACGGTTGGCAATCATAGAGTTTATGGGCAGAACTAGAGTACTGGAAACAAAGTTTAAACTGGTTACATGGGATATAGAAAGCATTTCACACGTTTCAAAAAAATGCGGATTTGAATTTTGAAGTAAATAAAATGGTTCAATTAAAATTAAAATTACACTTTTTCTTTTTTCATGATCCAACGTGAGAAGTGGAAGCAATATGTATGCATGGTTTTCAAATTCAAAGAAAAGGCCACGCATAAAGTGTACGTACATGGTGCATGCAAATGAAGAATGTAATGGTTTGGAAAAACAAAGAGAAACTAACGTATGCATGGCTTAGGTGTCTTAGGAATTTATACAGGAAGTGACATGCATGCATAGTTTATGTAAAATATATGTCCCTCTAAGCCTTGAAATAAATAAATAAATATATGGGTGGCTTAATAAAATAAAAAGACATGGTTTGCAGACCCAAAATAGCTAGAAAACTATGTAAGATCGAAAAAGGGACACATCGAACTCAGATGACTCTGTTTCAAAAATGAAGAGTGCAAGCATTTTCGCAATTTCAGCGCGAACCGAGCACCGAAACTGACAATTGAATATTTTTTGGTAATCAGCTCGACGAGACGGACACAACGGTGTATAATTTGCAGTGTCAGGATGCTCCGTTCAAAAGCGCGTTACGGACCCCTTTGACGTAAAAATGCGGACAAAAAACGGACGTCAAAACGTCCGATTTTCGCGAAACGAATTTCACCGTCGGATTCGTGACAACGAATAGAATATTTTTCGTGTTTGTCCGAACTGGTTTTGGAGAAATTTTAAAATCGTTAAATTTTGAACTGTTATGCGCAGCTATGCACCGAAAATTGCACGATCGAGAAACATTCAAATTTTTCGATGAAATTTTCACTACTGCTTTATCTCACTGTACGTAATTGAAATTCTAAATTCCCGTTACGAGAAACCATAGAATATTTTCAAAATAAAAATATCGATTTAAATCAGAATTTTTAAATCGTTAAAAATAATGGTTTGTTACAATCTCCCCTACTCAAATCTTTTCGTCCCCGAAAAGGAACGAGGCAGGCAAATAGTAATTAAATAACTAAATATATTTAAACCAATGGTTCATATCTATAATCATACGTATATATAATTTGAAATATATATATATATATATACACACAAATCAAAAGTTAAAATATTTCAAACATATTTCAAAATATTTCAAGTACTCACTCGACGTCTCGGTTGGCTGTATATATATATATATATATATATATATATATATATATATATATATATATATATATATATCCCACTTTCGAAACCCGAAAATAGATATCGATGATGCTGCAGTCATCAACAGAATCATTTCCAAGCGACCAGAGTGTGACTTTATATCTATCTAATACACATAGGACTTAACATATACGCTGATCAGACGTATACACCAAATCACTAGGTATTCGATAGGCCAACTTTAACGTCAAATAAGTACTCAAAACATCTTTTTATATTTAAATAGAATATATACCACACTCTAAATCATATATTATAAATAATATATTTCAAATCATTAAAATTTCAAGTACGGAAAAATGTATCTCTCCCCCACTCATTTATTTATTAAAATTTAACCATAATCCATAATAAATATACAATAATATTATTAAGTCAAATACATAACAAAATTATTCAATCAAGAAAAATCATTTTCTTACAAAATTTACATCTTTAAATCTTATTCAAAATATATAAAATATAAAATCATAAAGTATAAACATCAAATCTTTTAAAAATATTGGTATTACCAAAGCAAAGTATTATTTTCAAATATATATCATCCAAAATATATAACTACTTCAATATTACATCAAGAGAATTATAATACCTATTTCAAACTAATATTTTGATAGGAAATGATCTCGTTGTAAACTTATACTCTCCTACTTCTTACCTTGTTATGGATAAGGATAAGTTATAGAATTCGAATTAAAAGTTGAAAGAACGGAAGAACCTAATCAAAGAGGATCTACGAAGGAAGATGAATTCAAACAGAAAGAAATTTCAGAAAAGGATTCAAATGTTAAACGAAGTTTTATATTCGAAAATATTTGTTTTTAAAACCATTTATACTTTCAAAATACGCTCTCTCAAGAAGAACTCTGCGACTGATTCCACTCATTCTAGGGTATCACTACCCAATCTCTAATGAGCTTTTACCCCATAGGCTAAAGCTTTGAAAAACCAAAGCTCTGATATCAACTGTAACGACCCGCCATTTTGACCGTGCCGAATTGACAAAATATGCCAACTCGAAACGTCCAAAATAACAGATTGTTATTAGCTTCTGAGGTAAATATAACAAATCACAGATAAAAAGCAATATAATATCTCACAGCGGAAAAATTAAAATACAATAGTAGTTCATGAAGCTACTAAATAAATTTACATCAGAGTTTACATAAATAATGCAGCGGAAGTCTAATACAATAAATAACTGATAACAATCTGAAACAGAACGACAAAGATAATTGAACAAGTAGATATAAATGAGAAAACCCAATAATCTTCAAACTCCAAGAGTGGATCTCGAAAGCTGTGATAATCGATCTGACCAGAGCAATAATGCAAAACAAAACAACTCGGATCAGGACTAACATTCTCGTGGAAGTAAATCAATTCAAATGAAATGTTCGATGAAATGCAAACGGTAACTTAGAGGATGTTTGGGATCACCATCCTCTAAGGATCCGTCAAACTAATACTGTATAGTATGATACGCTATTTACAATAGTGTCTATCAGTAAAGTAAAATATCAAAATAGCGTAAGCGGGATTACCATGATTACCCTTACACCGTTTAAATATTCCCATAGTATATACAGTACCGTAATTCCTCCGTAAACTGGAGGTTGATCAGAGGGCACTCCATATAAAACGGTACAAAACAAAGTCGTAGTGGGATCGTATAAGGCATGTGACAAGGCACGCAAGGAATGCCAGGGTGGATTCACCGTTTGCAGAGCCGGACTGGTGGTAACGCATAGTAGCAACTACCGCCCACCTCGATACACACTCCCATAATCAAAAGGGCCCAAATCGAATCTCAACAGTAATAGAATAATATCGAAGAAGTGTGCTCGATAAGAGGTATGACCTCACTTGGTCCATGCGTAGCTCCTGTTTTAGCCACATCAAGCTGACTCAAGGTAGTCAGGGTCTCGTAATTAATATGAAATAAAAAAAATGGAGTCGTTCGCCAAATTATCCCCTTCATTCTGGAACTCCACCGCGTACACAGTTGTTAAAGTGGTTTTCGGTATTGGCAGAGAGTATGACAATAGTCGATCCCGGTCTCTTTAACAACCCATCGTTTACATTTTTCACACCGTGGTCATTATTTTATAAATCATTTTATAAAATAGTTCATACGAAATATCATATTCGATTTTGAAATCGAAATTAAATATCTAACTTCGAATATATAAAATTATGAAACCCATTCACTTAAATCGCTTAAATTGAATTGATTTAGAAATCATATCGTAAAGGTCTTAATTTCCATTTAAATCAATACCAACATTTAACTTCGATAACATTTTTGATTCGGTTTATATTCGCAAAAATTCAAGTTCGAAACAATTCAAATGATTAAATTTCACCTTTCCAAGAATTCGCTTTAAGTTGATTCAGTTAAATCCAACCTTTTGGTTCGAATTCAAAGTATACGATTCAAGTCAAAACTTACATTTCAATTAAACAAATTTTATTCAAGTCATACGATTCGAAATCGTTATTCAAACAATTCATAAAAACAGGTTTTACTATTTAAGAATTCATTCAAGTTGATTCAAAATCCAACACTTAAGTTCAAATTTAGTTTATATAATTTACTTCGAAACCTTATTTTTCAAATTAAATCAAATCATATAATATATTAACTCAAATCGAACTATCAAATTCATTACTTAAAATTTGAGTTGAAGCCTTATATTTAATTCAACAATTCATAAGATTTTAAATTATTCCTATAAATCAATTTCACCAATTTCCCAATTCAAACCTAACGATTTACAAAACCAATTCTATATAAAATTTAAATATTTAAATTTACACTTCTGTCACTAAAGAAATCAAATTCATTTCATTTTTACCTAATTCAAATTCATCTCCACTAAAAGTTCGAATCAATTTGAATTCATAACTTAATATGAGTTCACTCGTTATTCTAATATCATTATATAAATTTACATCTCTAAACTTCGAATTTAAATCACGAAATCTAACCTATCCATCTTGACTTTATTAAAGTTTATGAAATATATATATAAGAAAATTAATTTTGAAAATAGATATATGTATATATATAAGTTTATAAAATTCTAAAATAAATTAGAAATAGATTATAAACATATATAAGTTTAAAATAATATAAAATAGATTTAAATAAATATTTACAATAATATAAAAAGGTTAAAATACTTATAGGAATAAATTATATGGTTTAAAATAAATAAATTTATAAGTAAAATCTTAAATAACATTTAAATCCCTATTTACAAATAGATCATTTTAAAACACATAATTTAAAATATACAAAGTAATTTAAATTTAAATAAAATATAAATATAAATATAAATATATAAAGTCTTAAGTAAATATTTTAAAATAAAACTCATTTTACTTCGAAAACATGACCGACGGTGCCCGTATATAGTTTTCTACCCTATGGTCAAGTGATACGGATATTTATCATTTCAACCCGCAATTTATAAAATTTCTACGGGTCTATCATTTCAACCCGCAATCCCAAATTCAATAAAAATCGTTCAGATCTATCATTTCAACCTATAACGATTTTTCCCTATTCTAATGTTCGTTCGGGTATGTATCATTTCAACCCTTAGTGATTTTCCTAAAACTAGGATATCAACAATCACAACAAAATCACATAGTATCAATCACAACATACATATCATCAGTGCAACTACGTGTCATATGAATATATCGTGTTGCATATGAAATGTGCATACATATCAAATCAAACAATTTCTACTAGCAACCTATACATTTCATATAACAGTTCATTATTGATCTAACACCCATGAAAAATGTAAGTCAGGTGTGAGATAAACTCACCTTTCGTGGCACGGAAATGGAGACGAAGAACGGATTTGACACAAAATGAAATGACGACTTCCAGGCACGACTCGGAATAGATTCAAATCACGGTAGTCGCTCAAGATATATATTATTTTCATAAGAGGATCTAAGGAATTTTCGATGGATAGGTATGGTTATTGGGTTTTCTGGGATGATTTTCAACTCGACACCAAATACGATTCAAAATAAACACAATTTTTTTTTATTTTAGAAACAAATTTATAAAATATATAAATAGTTATATATATATATGTATACACACTGAAACCATAATATATATAAAAATCCCAGACCATAACTGTAAAATGTAAATTATATATAAAATCAACGCGAACACACATAATAATATATATGTACATAAAATTTTAAAATAAATAAATCTCCATGACTCACACCAAAATATATACTTTCACGTAACCACACAACAAATACAGTACACAAAATTTTCCTTCTTTGTAACTAATACAAACTAAACACAGTAAACAAAACCAAACTCACACACCAAAACTCACGCCACTGTCAAACTCCACATACACTAACACACACAAGGAAAGGACACACACTGAAATCAACACACAGACCTCTACATACATACACACAGCAAACATGAAGACACATGCCAACATAACCCATATACTCCAACACACCCTTATAGTAACCCATGAAAACACACACCACACAACTAATTACACACAGTATCATACTAATGCAAACTGGACTGGGAGGAGAGGAAAACAAGGCGACGTGGAACTGGAGAAGAGATCGGTGGGTGGATAGTTTGGTCCGGTGTCGGCAGTCGAAAGAAGAAGGTTTGTTGGCAGTGGAAGACATGGGATGGTAGCCGGAGAGCGTCGTCGGATTGGAGATGAGGTTTCATAAAAATGGCAGTGGGTTCATCACGAGATGTATTAAAAGGGAGATGGAAACGTGCAACGAGTGGGATACAAATAGGAATAAGAACAGCTCAAACCTGGCGTTTTGAAAGGGCACAGTTTGAATGGGTCTAGGAACGAACGGGTCTTTTTCCTTTTTATTTCTAAACGTGTTCTTTTTTTCTTTTTTTTTTTAAGGACTTAGGTAACGGTTGGCAATCATAGAGTTTATGGGCAGAACTAGAGTACTGGAAACAAAGTTTAAACTGGTTACATGGGATATAGAAAGCATTTCACATGTTTCAAAAAAATGCGGATTTGAATTTTGAAGTAAATAAAATGGTTCAATTAAAATTAAAATTACACTTTTTCTTTTTTCATGATCCAACGTGAGAAGTGGAAGCAATATGTATGCATGGTTTTCAAATTCAAAGAAAAGGCCACGCATAAAGTGTACGTACATGGTGCATGCAAATGAAGAATGTAATGGTTTGGAAAAACAAAGAGAAACTAACGTATGCATGGCTTAGGTGTCTTAGGAATTTATACAGGAAGTGACATGCATGCATAGTTTATGTAAAATATATGTCCCTCTAAGCCTTGAAATAAATAAATAAATATATGGGTGGCTTAATAAAATAAAAAGACATGGTTTGCAGACCCAAAATAGCTAGAAAACTATGTAAGATCGAAAAAGGGACACATCGAACTCAGATGACTCTGTTTCAAAAATGAAGAGTGCAAGCATTTTCGCAATTTCAGCGCGAACCGAGCACCGAAACTGACAATTGAATATTTTTTGGTAATCAGCTCGACGAGACGGACACAACGGTGTATAATTTGCAGTGTCAGGATGCTCCGTTCAAAAGCGCGTTACGGACCCCTTTGACGTAAAAATGCGGACAAAAAACGGACGTCAAAACGTCCGATTTTCGCGAAACGAATTTCACCGTCGGATTCGTGACAACGAATAGAATATTTTTCGTGTTTGTCCGAACTGGTTTTGGAGAAATTTTAAAATCGTTAAATTTTGAACTGTTATGCGCAGCTATGCACCGAAAATTGCACGATCGAGAAACATTCAAATTTTTCGATGAAATTTTCACTACTGCTTTATCTCACTGTACGTAATTGAAATTCTAAATTCCCGTTACGAGAAACCATAGAATATTTTCAAAATAAAAATATCGATTTAAATCAGAATTTTTAAATCGTTAAAAATAATGGTTTGTTACACTTACGAAGTGTTGAAATATTGAAGAACCACTATTCTTTTCTGTACTTTTATAACTATAGTAAAAAGTGATGTTGCACATGAAAACCACTTTCCCAATAATTAACTCAAATTAAAGCCATTTCGGAATATGACAAACTGTTACTGTCTTATATAGATTTCCCTTTCAGTTTTATTATTGACATTCCTGAATGTTATGTGTTAAATTTGAACCTTGAAAGGAAGTTTTAGATATTATTCATGCTTGAACTGGATCATTTAAATTTCATGAAAAAACATGCAGAGTTCACACTAACCTTTTTATTATTTTTAAGCAGTATAAATTACACTTATATACTTACGGTTTAATTAACAATAGTATATAAGGGCCTTGTTTTCGCTTTTGGCTTTAGGTACCAATCCTTCTAGGATTGGCCCTGACCTCACGGTTGTATTTGTTAAATTAGAATCAAATCCAAAATAAAATATAAACTTGACAGGGAAGGCCAGCTAAATATTCATGTAAATGCAGTGGATGGCAAGACTTGTACATTAGTTACTTAAAAGCCAATACAAATGTATTATACAATAAACATATGTGAAACATGGTTAACAAATATTAGTCTTGTCAGATAAGCTTACGGGATCAAGTGAAAACAAAGGCACTGCAAAAAAGTTTCAGTTCAAGCTTATACCCAAAAATGAGTAAACCAACGTCAACGACCCGAGACCAACACAGTAACCTTACCTCACGGTTAATAGCAAGATGAATTATTTCTATAAACAATCAAATTATATGAAAATCATAGATTAATACCTCACGGTTGTTCGAATATGAGAGGCGTAGCAAGGTATTTGAAATGCCGGCTGCGATTAGATATTGGGACCAACTGCTTGATAGAGGGATTAGGGCACCGACGGCTTTGACGAAGGCGATTAGGGTTACACGAAGGAGATCTGTGGAGTGAATGTTTATGATTTTGGGAGGTGATGATGGCGGAGATTAATCGATTTTCTATGGCTGCTGCGTTTAATCCATTTTAGGAGGAGATTTTGGGAGGAGTGAGAAACCAGCACATGTTAATTTTTTTTCCCCGCTGAAATTTTAGTTCCTGCGTTGTTCTCAGATAGAGTTGACCGTACCGCATTTTTTTCTCAAATACTGTTGATAGTGAATAGCGTTTTAACCATGATACGAAGCTAGTGCTATTGAAAGCTCATATTCTTATCAATAAGGACTTTCCATATAGTGGCTGGCCGATATTAGCCGTAATCACCAAAGGATCGATGCTTGGGGTTTCCACCCCTCTAATTTTCTATCTCGGAAGACAATATCATCTGCCATCGTCTTTCTGTGTTTCATAGGGTCTGCTGCTTCGGGTTGCTGCATTCCCCTACATCTAAATGCTTTGCAGCATTAACATATAGCTCCATAGTCCGGGCGCTGTGACCTACCAGATATGGTCCTCCGATGATGGTATTGATAACAATTCCTTTGTTCTTTTACTAAGCGGTGGATCTAGGAGCCACCTGACCTCGTTTTAGGGGCCGACGTCCTCTACCTCCTGTGTCGTAGGGAATCCTTATACTCATTGAGTTTTCCCTCTCGAATTAATTTCTCAAGGATGTCTCTAGGATGACGACATTCATTAGTCGCATGGCCAGATATCTCATGAAATAAACAAAACTTTCCAGTCTCATGTTCCTTTTCCGTGGATTCTCGTGGAGGTGGTTTCTTGTACTGCATACTGTTGCACGTATCAAGATAGAATTTTCCCACGTGTCGTTCAACATTGTTTAACTATCAAATGCCTGAAACCGGGGTCGCTTTCTAGCATCCCCTTTCTGGTTACGACCCCTATTGTTCTTTCATTGGTTGTTATTTCGTTTACCATGATTTCCAACATTTACTTTAACCTTTTCGGAATTGTCTCCGGACTGCTACACCGCCACAATGCTCTAAATGTTCTTGTTCGACACATTTCTTGGCTCTTTTTCAAGATTTATCTGTGCATCTTCTTGTCGCAGACAAATATTAGCTTTTTCACAAAATAGCTCGATAGTTGTGGGAGGCTTTCCAATCAAATATTTCCTAAACTTCGTTTTCTTATTGATTTCATCAACAATTGCCATCAAGACCGATTCAGGGTTCGGATTACTCACTTTAGTTATGACTGTATTAAATCGGTTAAAGTAATTCCTAAGAGATTTTCCAGGGGTTTGCTTTATTGCAGAAAGAGCCATGACATGCTTACATTTAGTAGCATGCAGACAGAATTGATTTAAGAATTTTTCACCTAAGTCTCTGAAGTTCGAGACAGATCTTGGAGGAAGTCACACATGAGTGCAACCCCATTAAGATATATCAGGAAGGATTTGCGCTTAACCGCGTCTTGAGCGCCCAACGCCTCCATATGCCATAAATACCTCATCAAATGCTACTGGGGTCCGTCGTGCTGGAATAATGGCTAATTTACAGCATATTGAATCTTTTTGGGAACTCTGCTTGCATAATGTCATCCGTAAATGGAGTACAGCTACAATCGATTCCCTAGTCTTCATTCTTATAGCCTCTACTATCATTCATGATTTGCCACACCATGGTGGTAAAATCAGGAGTACTGAAGATATTGATTTGGGCTTTCGACTCGCTGGCCCCCCCTTCTCTCGTTCCAGGCAACGTCGCCTGGGCCGTCATCCGGGCGGAAATTCCTTGGCCTCGGTTGTCCTGGTCAGTCACAGGATACTTAGGAGGAAGCACATGAGAACAGCTTGGGACGTATCATGGTTTGCTGGAGGAAGAGGTATCTGGTTAGTAGAGCATTGGGCTTGATGTGTCCTGGCTCGGCCTGCTCAGGCTCGACAATGTCAAGCCAAGCCGATTTGGCCTAATCGAGTCAGGTTGAGTGCCCTTCCGAGCGCTAGCCTCATATGTTCTCTGGCCTTTCAAGTAGGCGACGTTGTCACTACTGGTCCCTCCTCCTTCTGGAAGATGAAGAGTCTTCTTCATCTTGATCCCGCAATGGAGAAGTAACTTGTTAGTTCTTGAACTCTTCCTATTGTCTCATTATTCGGTTCATGTCCTGCCTCATTGCAGCATTCTCCCATGCTTGAGCATTCAACGTTGTAACAACCGAGATTTTCAGAACCAATTTAAAATTTTAATTTTAGTTATTTTAATGAATTTTGAATATTTAAAATGGTTTATTTTAAATAATAACGATTAAAATTTAAATCGAAGTTAGAATGAATAAATTTATTTTAATTATAAAACGAACGCGAAATGGCGCGGTAGTTTGAAAATTGGATTTTAAATTTCATTTGAATGTACAGGATTAAAAATAAATTGGATTTCAGCAAAACCAGAAATATTTGAATCTGTTTAATAATATCTTTCTAAGAATGTGAAAAATCCAGCTTTCATAACGAGAATTGAAAGTTATGTCCAGTTTAAAATTTGAAATAATCACTATGGATTTTAATATAATATATAGCTCTTAAAAATAATCATTTTGCAAACGACCTCCTTTTTTATCGAAATCACTTTTGTTGGATCCGGAATGTCAAATTATTGCTAGATTCCAATTTTCATAATTTTTGGAATTAATATGTGAGCGTGGTGAATTTAAACGCGTTTGGTCAATTTCAGTTGAATTGGATCGACCAGAAAATGACCATTTTTCAAATGGTCTCCAAATTCGACGAAATTAGTTTTGTTAGGACCGTATCGTTAATACATAGCTAGATTTGTTTTTCTGGAATTATTGGAGTCAGTATGTGGCCTTGGTAAATTAAAATGTATGTTGAAATCAATATTGAACGTTATATTAATTTATATTTTAATTTTAACGAAAACTGATCAAAACAGATGAATTGGTTTACGAAACATATCCCATTGTGTTTGGAATGGGGGTATTTGGCTAGGAGCGACAATCGTTGGGTTTGGTTGGGAGTTTGTATCAATAAACAAGTACTAAATGAATTAAATATATTATTATTTAATATATAAATGCCCCTAATTCTTAAACCCTAATTCCCATTCTTGGAAACCTGCCGTCAACTCAAATGAAGGGCCCAAACCGCACGAAAATAGATCCTAAAAATTCTCTTGATCCATTGCAAATTAGAGTAAGGTTTATAAACGAAAATGATAGAGCGAAGCAAGATCATCAAGTTCCTAGTGGTATGATCTGAAATCGAGAAGTATTGGGCACAAATTTGTCTCCCAAACCACCTCCGTTCGAACTGGAATGGCGAGTGATAGGGGGTGCGAGTTGCACCATGGCGGAAGAGCTGGAGGAGTGAGGTGCGGCGGAGATCGAGGCGACGTTGGATCGAGTCCCCGTGCCTCGTATGACATGCGGTTTAAAGCCCTAGATGTCGAGCTTTCTTTGTGACCTGGAGAAGATTACGTGAACGAGGAAGAGGGTTAAGTGTGATTAGTGAAACTAATTAAAGATTAATTATTTAATTATCTCATTTAAGTAATTAATGTACAAATTATTATATCTTCTTCATACGAGGTCCAAATCCGACGATTCAAAATGCGTTGGACTCATCTCGATGAACACTACGCAATGGAACCGACTAGGACAGAAACGGAGCACGTTGGAATTTCAAAATAATTATTAGTAAAGATTTTAAAATAATTATTAGTAAAGATTTTAAAATAATTATTAGTAAAGATTTCATGATAATTTTAACAAAGATTTTAAAATATTACTTAATAAAGATTTTAAAATAATATTTAGTAAAGAAATAAATTATGATTTTGATGTCTAATTTGGGATGGACATGAAAATATTGAAATGTGTGAAGCCGTGTTGTTTAGATTTGCGTCATTTTAACGCGAATGATATTTATATCAATTTTATTCATTTTTGTAATAAATATCGAAATGGAAATGATTTCAAAATTAGATATTTTGAAAATATTATCATTTAAATATTATAATGATATGGAATATTCAATTTTGATTTAAAATTGTAAATGAAGTTAAAATCGTTTTAAAACGGATTTATAAAATACATTTTAAATGGAAATCGACAAAATATGTATAATATATATATTATATATATTTAATGGCCTGAATAGAACGCGCCGCGACCGTTCGCGAATTTTGACCATTGACTTTGAATTGACATTACGGGAGATCCGACTGTCGGATTCTTCTAGAACTAGAACCGTTGGGTTCGTATCGAAAAGAGCTTTTCAACGAATATAAGAGATTTGTAATCTAACGGAATTATGTACAAGTCAAATTCAGAAAAGGTCGCGGTAAGTGCAGTTCGATAACCGTTTATGGAAATCGACTGAAAGGGCCTTAATAAAATTATTAAAAATATTAATAATTTGTGTAAAATCATAATAAATGATTTGGAAAGAATTGGGATGAAAAATTCCATATTTGAAAAGATAAAAATATGTTTTTATCAAAATGAACTAGTTATTAACTAGAATTATAATCCAGTTATTTTTAAATAAATTAATCGGATTGAGAATGGGTTATAATATAACTAGAATTTCCAATATATGAATTGGAATGGATTTAAATGGAAGTCATCTTTGGAATATTTCGATGTTGGATTCCATGATTATACGGATATTGTTGAGGAATTTGGAAGATATGTATACCGTTATTCCCAAAACGATATTTGTTGGTTTCAGAATTTGATATTGTATATAAGCCCATGTAATTTCTATTCAGAGCCTAGTATTTGATATCAAATTGGATTTTGGGTTTTTCGTGAACGGTGTCTTAAATAACACTGTTCTTAAACCCAGTTGAGAAAAGAATAAATCTTTAATTTAAGATTTAATGAAATTTTCCAATTAATTAATATTTAATTGGAATCGAATAAAAGAATTGGATTTTGGGTTTGTTGTGAATGGTGTCTTCAATAACACTGTTCTTAAGCCCCATGTGAAAAGAATAAATCTTTTAATTAAGATTATTAGAGTTTCCAGTTATATTTAGTAATTGGAATAAAATGGAATGTGAATTGGGTTTATTGCGAACTATGTTTTTAACGATATTTGTTCTTTAACCCAATTAATAGTGAAATGTGATTTGGAATTTATAGATCTCCTTATTAAGATTTAATGGAAATTTTCCAAAGTAAAGTTTTCAAATTTAATAAAATAAATTGGGATTGAATGGAATTCGATTTGGTAATAATCGAAATGAGCTTCTGTGGAGGAAGATTGTTAATATATATGGAATTTAAAAGGCTTTGTCATTATTCCATTTATATTATTATTTAGATACGGAAATTGATATCGATTATATATTGATATGATTTCCGTGCAGATTCCATAATTAATGGAATGTGATTTTGGGTTTATCGTGAACTGTGTTTTAAGTGACACTGGTTCTTTAACCCAGTTAAAGACAGGATTGCATGTCTAACATTGTATTTCGATTTGTATTGTTGATCTCTGCTAAATATATATCTGTTTGGTGGTGGAGAATTAAATTTGAACGTGAAATGGTAATTAAATTTACCAATAACACCGTGGTGTTAGATATGGAGTATTACCAGTTTTTCTCGATGGGATGAATAGGTTGGGATTGGGAAATATAACAAATGATTACTTCGGTAAGGTGCGCTAATCTCGACTAGTTTGGATAAACCTTAATTTGAATTGAATTGATATCAAAAGGAAGATTAAAGTATAAATTTAAAAGAATTTATATTTGATAAAATTAATGGGAACCTTTCCCAAAGGATATGAATATTTGAATAAAAAGAATATTCAGAATTGGAATGAGATGTATGTTGTGTTTTAATAGCACTTGATTATAAGATACGTGAATTATTCGGAATGGTCGGGTTTATACCAATTCTTTATAATTGATTCGACGATAAGTCGACGATGAAGACGGTGGTTGAAGACCGGAGTTCTTCACATTGTTTGGATGATTACTGATGTCCTGATTGGGCAGTACACCCAAGACAAGGTAATAAGTGGTGATTGTCTAGACGTACTTGGAGATCGGCCGGATATGCGAGGACCTCTCTCCCGTATTGGACATATGGGATGAGGAATAAGGTGCCTCCGGTTTCGTTCAGACCCAGAACGAACTATTAAATGGATGTGTGTCTGACATTAGATTTTATTCTGTGTTGATTGATCTCTATTAATTATATATCTGTTTGGTGGCGGAGAATTTATTCTTTTGCTTAACACCCTTCTCTGAGACATACGAGCTTTGAGGTTAAATATCGATAGGCATCAGTCGCATGGCGTGAATTATCAGTGTGGCATGCCGAGATGCAAATGATCAAGGCTTTTGTTGAAAAGTAGAGCCTTGTGGTTGATGATCAAAGCACGGCTTTAAATAGCATAGCTTTGTGTGTAGCATTAATTCGCGAGCCTCACACCCCGGTATGAACCGAACACGGGAGGGGACTGCAGGGAGGACATGCGTTTCTTTTTAGCTAGGAGTGGTGTCATGGTATGGAGCCCAGACATTTTACTCATGTGGATGTTGCATATTATTTAATGGACAACAAGGTACCTCCGATATATCAGTCACTACGGGGCCAATGGATGATATGGTCGACATACTGACCAGACTTATGCCCCATAAGGCAGGAAACGTATTGTTCAGGAATTACCAATCCACTAACGTAAGTGTGGACCGACCCTGAAGATCCAAGGTGTAGTTGCGGCTGAGCCTAAGACATGGTGATAGATTGTCTCGAATCGGTAAGGACGATCCCTTGCCTTGGTTCATAGATGGAATCCAATTTCCAATACGTGACATTTCAATTTTGATTGTAGAGCCTAGTATGGCGACCTGATATATGGTATCCATGCCGTCTATGATTGATACATTTATATTTGAAGTTGATTTTGACACTATGCACTTATAATAGTATTAAATTATCATTTTTAAACGTACCAAGCATGTTTGGCTATTATAAGGGAAAACTCTATCCTCCGGCTTGCGTAGCATTATGTGATGGGACCTGAGTCTTATAATAGCTTCATTTTTCAAAAAGCATGGCGTTGTTTATTTTTATGCACTGATATTCTTGGGGGTAAACCCGTTCCCTGTTATACGGCGTGGTCCCTTGATATACCTAACTTTAAAATCAAGTTAATCACTGTTTTAGTTCCCACACCAGTTCCATGACCAACCTGAAGTTTATTGTTTCTACCTAAACTCTGAGTGCCCATATTTTCCACACGACAGCTAGTAGTTTTGGTTTTGCAGATATTATTTTCGTAGGATCCTGAATCTACAGCTAGAGCTATATTCGGGAAGCTTTGTATCCGTGTATCTCTTTCAGTTGTGTTATGTATTATTTTTCCGCTGCTATGTAATTTAATCTCTGATATTTTTCTACTGTATATTATTCATTTATACTCTGATATCTTGTACTCTAATGTAATTGTTGTAATAACAATGAAATGTTCTGTCGCTTGCATTCTGATTTGTCGTGTTCTCAACTCAATCCGGGCTTTCCCGTAAGGGCGAGTTTGGGTCGTTTCAGTTTGGTATCAGAGCTTTGGTTTACAAAGCTCGAGAACAAGACACATTAGAACCGAACGAAAGAATTCATCAGAGATTGGATTAGTAATATCCAACAAGGATGACTCGTTAGAGATGGAATCGGTAGTATCCTAGAATGAGTTTCGAAGAGTGTTATTTTTAAAATCAAATTTAGTTTTAAAATTCTATATCAATTATACGTATTTGAATATTTATTTTATATTGATTTTGGACAGTTGAGTATATGAAGATTTTGAATATACGCGTAATTAACGTATATTCGAAGCCTCAAATATACTAGGTAGATATAGAATCACTACGCCATAGATGACCTATCGCAACGAAAACCCATGGTGTTGCTAGCTACAATGTTGCCATTGCTATGCTGTTTTTTGTCTATTGCAACGCACACTTCAATGTGTTAGTATAGATATCAACATGTGTTGCAGTAGCTATAGATATAGTCAAATTAAAATATTAATAAAACTAACAATCCGTGTGAATACGATCCAACGACCTACGTTAACAATCTGCGTTAATTTGATTTTCTTCCATCGCTTCACCTCTTTTATCCCAAATTTTCATTTTGCCGCTGAAACTTTTGCCCTAATTTTTCATTTTGCCGCTGAAAGATAATTCGTGTTTCTTTTTCACTTGAGAAATAATACACCGATGGAAAACTAGGGTTTCTTCCCTCAATTGGAGATGATCCACTGATCATTCAAAGCTTCCGCTCAATCCGTTTTTACATCTTTAAGCCGGATCCCATCCATCTCCACAAACCGATCCTACCCAAGTACAGATCTGCAAAATGAAGCGGTTTTAATTCGATGTAAAAAAGGTAAGAAATCTGTATCCAATCTGATTTGGGGGTAATTCAATTAGATGGCTTATAAATTAGAGTATTGGTTCTTTTTTGGGGTTTGTTCATTCAATAGAAGAAATCGGCTAACAGAATGATTATGTGTTATTTTTTTGTACATTGGATCCGAAGTTGGTTAGAAAAATCATCTTTTGCTGATGGAAATCCAGGTACTGGTTCACAGCACATATTGCTTGTATTTATTACCTGATTAATGCGGGCTTGAATGAAATTATGCTTCCACGACATGAGCTCGTCAATTCAACCTTCAGATATATATATATATGAATTCAACGTGTTTGATGAAATTACTGAACACTAAACTTAAATGGTGACATCAATTATGTTCTTGCAGCCAAGTTTAGTCACAGGCACCCGTAATCTCTGAAGGGGTAACAGCAACCAAAGTTGAATGTTTTGGGTTTTTTTGTACTACTAAAATCTCAAAGCAGTAAGTTAGAATTTTCGACTACCGTGGATTAATTACATAACCAGTTCAACTGGTTCTTTTAGATTAAGATGTATTCTTTGTTGGTAGGATGAGACAAAGTCATGGAAGAAACAGATTACTATATCGATTTCAGGAGCAGCTGGAATGATATCAAATCATCTACTCTTCAAAGTAAACTAAACAATTTGTTTGATTTTCTTTAGCACTGTACACATCATATGGTTAACTGTTATCCTTATTCCAGTTACATTTATAAATAAGACGCTGACTGTTATGATCTGAGAATGCAGCTTGCATTTGGCGAAGTATTTGGACAGGACCAACCTATTGCTCTTAAATTACTCGGTTCTGAAAGATCCTTTCAAGCTCTTGAAGGTATTTTTCTTTTTTCAGTTTATCCTACCTTGTCTACTATTATTTTCGCTATGTTTGAGAGTTGACTTGAATTGTATCTACTATTATTTTTTGCTATGTTTGGTTATGGTTATGGTTTTAGTCTGTTTTCGGATTTTGTTTGGCTCTCAGACTGTTTAGTCTGTTTGGAATTTGGTGACTTTTGTTTTGTTATGGCGTACATGGTTTGTTTGATGCATCTGTTTACTACGGATACAAAAGTATCAGATATGGTGAAGCACAGTTATCAGTATTGGTATTATCTGGTGAAGTAATAAGGGTTCCTGCTTTGAAGATGTTTCAATGTTGCACCAAGGATACTTCTTCCTTTTGCGATGGTTCAAATCTTATGATATTGGGAAGTCATACAGTTCAAATCTTATGTTATTGGATGGAAACAATGTTGCACTACTAATAAGGGTCCTTATATTTGCAGGCAAACAGCTTGAATATGGTAGAACGCTAGCAGACTACAGTATTCAAGACATGCAGGTTCTGAGACTGAGAGAAGTCATGCAAATATTTGTGAGGAATCTGGAAGGGAATAGCATAGCTATGGAGGTAGACACCTCAGGAACCGTTGATGATGTGAAGGCGACGATTCAGGACAGGGAGGGTATCCCACCAGATAAGCAAAGGTTGATATATGCGGGGAAGCAGCTTATAGATGGAAAGAAGCTTGCAGATTATGGCATTCGGAAAGACTCTACGCTTCATCATGTTCTTCGATTTCTTTGCGGTGTCTGCCAACTGTTTAATGAAATTTTAGCGCTTAATGTTCAAAAAAAAAAAATAGTTACCACATCATAATTCATATCATATGGAGCATGATCAACAAGATATGTTGGTGGCTTTTACGGTAAAAAAAAATAGTTACCACTTCTAAGTCTTAACTGCAATTTCTTTTCTTTTTTCTAACTGCAGATTTAAGCAAAGCAGGATATGTTGGTGGCTTTTACCGTAAAAATGCTGATGATCTTCCAACACCCGACAAAGTTGCTCAACTAGTAAGCATCAAGAATTTTTTTGTTAGTTTGATCCTTTGTTATACACAAGTATAACAATAGTTAGGGACTGGTCGGTAGCATATGAGTGAATCGATTGACAATGTAGCGAGGAATGTATGTAAATACGAATGATTGTGTAATATACGAGTGAATGTACAATAGTGGAGTCAAAAAAATTGTATCATTTGAAATGTTGAAATAAAATATTTATTTGAATAAAATGCTGTGTTATAATAATATTTATTATAATATTATGAAAGTTTGGATTAATAGCAATTGAGGTGTAATAATATTATAAAATGCTGTGTTTTAACAACTGCTAGAAACAGTTGGCAAAAAGGTTGACTTTATTACGTTTGGCAGTTGTGAAAGGGTATTTTTTTGTAATAGTGGTACCTGTGGCAACACCTGTATCGATATTGCCATAGGGTCGCAAAGGCGTTGCCTTTGACTCTAAGTGTAACAACCCGTATATTCAATAACCTGTTATAACGTAAATCGAGGCAGAATTTAATTCTAAAATCTAAATCAAGGGAAACGGGCTATGTCATTGCGTTCGTCTCGGAAAAATACGCGAAATAGAGTCCGAGTTTTCGAAAATCGGAGTCCGTATGACCCGATTAAGGCCCAACGAAGTTTTCAGAAAATTTCAAGGTAAAAACAGATTTCAAATTCAAGTTTGAATTTGGAAATTAGGGCAGTTGGGCGCAGGCGGGAAAATTCCCGCCAGAGTACCCAAGTCGACAGTTCTGTCGACTTGGGAGTCGACTTGGTTGGACCCAAGTCGACAGCCCTGTCGACTTGGTCCAGCCGGGCAGTTTTGCCTGGTGCACCATTTTGGGGTTTTGGTTAGGTCTTTGGGCCAGATTCGGTTTTAAGGGCTGAGATTGGAACTAGGGTTTAATCCTAGGGCTAATACTAATCCTAATCTCTATAAATAAGGCCCTGACTTAACCCTAAATCATCATTATTCACTCAAGTAACTAAACTATGGCAAAATCATTCCTCTCATGGCCTCCACTCTCTTCATAAAATTCCTAAGTCATTTCTATGAGAGATTTTTCATGCATACAAGTGTTTTCAAGCTTGTATGAGCATCATTAGCTTGCATTCAAGTCAAGTTTCTATATTTGCATCAAAAAGAAAGAGTTTTGATCATTTTGGCTCAAGGGTTTTTCTATTAGAGCTTGCATTTTGGGTTTAATTGATTGCATAAGGGCTTTGTCATATTTTTGTGTCTTCATAAGCATTGTAAGCCCTTTTCTACTTTCATATTTAAACTCTAAAGTTAATGAATGATGCAAGTTGTGTTTGATCATTATGATATGATATGAAAGTTTATTATGTTATGCAAGTTTGTCATGTTATGATATGCAAGTTAATCATGTTATGTTATGCAAGTTTGCCATGTTATGATATGCAAGTTAATCATGTTATGTTATGCAAGTTTGCCATGTTATGATATGCAAGTTAATCATGTTATGTTATGCAAGTTTGCCATGTTATGATATGCAAGTTTGCCATGAATGTTATGCAAGTTTGGGTTGATCGTTTTACTCATGTTATCATGTTATGCAAGCTTACCTTGAGTATATGAACATAAAGCTTCAAGCTTTATGCTAAAGGTTGCATTTTGGCAACATGTAGGAATATCATATCTCTTATGATAACTTGCATGTGAGGCTAAATGCGAACTTATGGCCATTTCTACATGTCATTTATCACCATGTATCACCAATATGCTAAGTTTGGTTTTATGCATGCTTTTGAGGCCTAGAAATGTAATATGCAAGTATATGAACATATGTACATTTCATATGCCACCATGTTAAACTTGTGGCTTCAACACCTTTATGTCATGATTATGCCAAGTTCCCTCTTTCTATCCTTTATGCGCTATTGCGATATGTAAGCGATGGGATTGCGTTTGGGGTTGGGTAAACTTAAAAGACATAAGAACACAAGATTGGGAATTTACCTATTAAGTTAGGTCTACCCATTGGGAATTTACCTATTAAGTTAGGTCTACCCAATTGCTTGAAAATTTGTAATATGTTTTGGAAACATGATGGACATGACACTTAGAAAAGATAAGTGTGACCAACTCGAGGTTGGGTTAAGTTTGTAGCGTAAACCTACCCGGAACCGACCGGCTTAACTAGTTGCTACAAACAATAGGACCCAATGTGAGAAGTTTGTCATGTGGTACCTTGAACCCGAGGTTAGACCAAGTTGTGGTGTAAAGCTACCTGGAACCGACCGGCTTAACTAGTAACCGCAATAAAAGTCTAATGTGAGAGGTTAAGGCGCATTAATTAATTAATGCTACATGATAAGGTTAAGTAAATTTGACTTATGACACTTAACCAATCTGAACTCGGTAAATTAACGGGGTTAAGTTAACCTACACTTAACCAATCAGAACTCGGTAATTTAACGGGGTTAAGATGAACTATACTTAACCAAATCAACTCAGTAATTTGGTAAGGCGGAGAACCAATTTGATACCTGGTCTGGATAAACTAACTTGATTGATAAATTAAACGAATCTGTTTTGCGGATCTGTAGGACCCACACTAAGTTAGGCAAGTTTGTAAATCTGTTATCTGATCCGTTAGTCTGAAAACTAATCGTCTGAACTTTGTATGTCTGAACTCTGTTAATAAGTTAATCTGAATCTGATAGTCTGGGGACACAAGGGGGAATACTTGTGTCATTTGTTGTTTGGGACCCATATTAGCCAGTAACCCTTTCTGGTATCAAAACTTTGACCCAACTGTAGGTAGGGTCCGGGCACGCTTACTGAACTAATTATAAGTGGTTCATTCTGATAAGGGCGATGGGTGTTGATGGTGCGTTCCAACCGGGTCATGTGCGTGCATGGATCCCGGTCTGCCTCTGAGGATGTAAGATGCCGTGACATCTGTAAATATGCCTGTGCCAATTGGTTGCCACTTTAGGGAGTGATACACCCTATCGTGGGGCCGACACAGGGTATTTATGTATTAGGGAGCCGATCGCATGGGTAGGATTTAGGGTACACTTAGCTCTGTCTGATTCTGTTGGTACCGTCTGTTTTGTTGGGTGGCAACACCCGTCTGTTTCTGCGTGGTACCGTTCTGTTAGGATGGTAAAGGCCCATTATTGTTAGCATTCCGTTTCTGTACTTTATCTGTTAGGGTGGTTAAGGCCCATTATAGTTAGCATTCCGTTTCTGTACTTTATCTGTTAGGGTGGTTAAGGCCCATTATTGTTAGCATTCCGTTTCTATACTTTATCTGTTAGGATGGTAAAAGCCCATTTTTCCCAAACTTTATTTCTGTATGGACCATTCTGTTCCGTCCTGTTTCGATGTGAACATTGGGGTAACACCTAATCCTGTTATACTAGAATTGGTACCTAGAAGTTGGATCTTGATTTGAGTCAAACACCTGATACTGGGCCAAGTTTAGGCCAAGGGATAAATTCTTGATTATACATGACATGTTAGAATGCTGGTACAACTGTGGTGAAAAACTTTAAACCTGATTATGCGATGACACCTTTATCTACCTTGTTAGTTAATCATCATGCTAGTATGTGGTTATCCTTATGATCATCCCTGCTTCTCATGCCAGTTAACTTTATCAGTTTACATTGATTGTAGTAGGGCTTACTCAGTCTTTTTGACTGACCTATTTTCTTTCGCCTCTTTTCTTCCGTTTCCCCCCCCCCCAGGTTCTCAGGGAGGGAATATTGGAGCTTAGCTTGGATTTCTGATCGCTTGCTTGTGGGATTTTAGCTCATGTACGGTCTTGACATGAAGCTAGCTATGGTTATCACTTATTTTGGGAATAATACTTATGTATTTCAGTTTTTCAGTAATGTTGTTTTTATCTGGACTTGTGTATTTGGAAAGTTAACATTATGTTGTACCAGACTTGTTTTGAAATGGTTTGAAATCTTCCGCTGTTTTATCTATGTTATTTACTCTGTTTACATATATACATATGTTCTTGTTCTGCCTTGATATATCATTATGCATGTTTACCTGATTCAAACGCCCCTCCAAAGTCAGAGTGCTTGCAAGAGCCACCCTGGCGGAGGTGGGGTGTTACACTAAGGCAACGCGGCAAAAGGCAACCCCAAAAAAGTGTTGCCACAGATCATTTTTTTCCTATAGCAACATTTTTTTGCATCTACTGCGTCACTTCTCTGGGGTTGCCGTAGGCCATCTATGGCGTAGTGAATCACACTCTAGTCGCCCGTGGATAATTCTAGTGATGCCCGGGCATCATCAGTGTTTATGTTCGAGTTTCGAAGGTGTGATATCTATATATTTCCAATTGACTGGTGTGAGAACCAAAACTAGATAGGATTTATTGTTGTGATTTGGCACTAAAATTGGATTTTTGAATATTTATAGAAAAATGTAAGTTTGAAAATTTAATCAACTAATTGATTGATGATTGTGTTGTGTGATTATTCATTTAAAACCCATATGTGAATGAAAGGTAAATTTACCCAAAAAATAGAATTGAAAATTGATTTGAATTGCATACACGTACATGCATATATATATATATATATATATATACATACATATATATGTATATATTGAACAGGTCACAGCAAGGAAGCTAAGAAGAGGAATACAATTATATGCCCGACAAATAGGTACATGTTTACTATTTTCTTGGGTTTTGATGATTTTATGAGCCGATTAGCAAGCCGCTTGGCCTTTTCTTTTGGATTGGTGAGGGCCCTGTGAGGCAAGTTGCGGTTTTAAATATCAACCCGTACAAAGGAGGTTATGGTGAAATTTTTCAAAAATTTAGTGTGTTAGCCAAATTTTTGAGAAATTTGAAAATTCTAAGAAACTGAAAAGTTGAAGAATTAAAGCCAGAATGAAAGTTGAGTTGGTTAGTTAAACAACTTTCAGCTCCGTTCCTTTTCGAGGACGAAAAGATTTTAAGTGGGGGAGATTGTAACAACCCGGATTTTCAGAACCAATTTAAATTTTTTATTTTAGCTATTTTAATGGATTTTGAATATTTAAAATGGTTTATTTTAAATAATAATGATTAAAAATTTATTTAAATCGAAGTCAGAACGAATAAATTTATTTTAATTATAAAACGAACGCGAAATGGCGTAGTAATTTGAAATTTCGATTTTAAATTTCAATTGAATGTACAGGATTCAAAATAAATCGGATTTCAGTAAAATTAGAAATATTTGATCTGTTTAATAATATCTTTCTAACCAATGTGAAAAATCCGGATTTCATAACGATAATTGAAAGTTATGTCCAGTTTAAAATTTGAAATTGTCGCTATGGATTTTAATATAATATATAGCCCTTAAAAATAATCATTTTGCAAATGACCTTCATTTTTAACGAATCCACTTTTGTTGGATCTGGAATGCCAAATTATTACTAGATTTCAATTTTCATAATTTTTGGAATTAATACGTGAGCGTGATGAATTTAAACGCGTTTGGTCAATTTTAGTTGAATTGGATCGACTAGAAAATGACCAGTTTTCAAACGGTCTCCAAATTCGACAAAATTAGTTTTGTTAGGACCGTATCATCAAGACATAGCTAGATTTATTTTTCTGGAATTTTTGGAGTCAGTATGTGACCCTGGTAAATTAAAATGTACGTTGAAATCAATATTGAACGTTATATTAATTTATATTTTATTTTTAACGAATACTGATCGATACAGTCGAATTGGCTTACGAAACATATCCCATTGTGTTCGGAATGAGGGTATTTGGCTAGGGGCGATAGTCGTTGGGTTTGGTTTGGAGTTCGTATCAATAAACAAGTATTAAATGAATTAAATATATTGTTATTTAATATATATAAATACCCCCATTTCTTAAACCCTAATTCCCATTCTTGGAAACCCGCTGTCATCTCAAATGAAGGGCCCAAACCGCACGAAAATAGATCCCAAAAATTCTCTTGATCCATTGCGAATTGGAGTAAGGTTAATAAACGAAAATGGTAGAGCGAAGCAAGATCTTCAAGTTCCTGGTGATATGATATGAAATCGTGACGTATTGGGCATAGATTTGTCTCCCAAACCAACTCCATTCGAACTGGAATGGCAGGTGATAGGGGGTGCGAGTTGCACCATGGCAGAGGCGTTGGAGGAGTGAGGCGCGACGGAGATCGAGGCGGCGTTGGATCGAGGCCCCGTGCCTCGTATGGCGTGAGGTTCAAAGCCCTAGATGTCGAGCTTTCTTCATGACCTGGAGCAGATATACATGAACGAGGAAGAGGGTTAAGTGTGATTAGTGAAACTAATTAAAGATCAATTATTTAATTATCTCATTTAAGTAATTAATGTATAAATTATTGTGTCTTCTTCATACGAGGTCCAAATCCGACGATTCAAAATGCGTTGGACTCATCTTGACGAACACTACGCAATGGAACTGACTGGTATAGAAACGGATCATGTTGGAATTTCAGGCAAATTCGAATCCAAACTGTTCAGAAATTCAAAAATAAAAACTTGAGGAGTGGAAACGAAAGTGATAACTCTTTCTCGCTCAAATTATTTTACAGTTAATATATACTAGGATGCAGATGGGGCTTAGAAGCCCCAGACACTATTTATTGTACAAACCATGGATGTTTGTTTGGATTGAATTGCGGTGAAATTGACTGTATTGTGTTTATTGATTTAATGAACTGTATAAAATATACATGTGTTGAATAAAATATTTATATGATAAAAATATCATTTTTATTGAATGTATGAGCTATATAAAATAGTAAAGTGTTGAAATAAATATTTTATCGTTAAAAATATAACGTTTAACGTATATATGAATGACATAAAATTCTCCTGAAATGAAAATAAATATTCATTTACAAATTGGACGATTTGTTTATTTACACCCATTTAACTGACATTGATTGGGACGGTAAATTTTACACGTCGCCCAACTGCACAAATAATGTTCAGTATGTGTTGTTTGAAAACCCCACATGGGTATTGGGATGATATTTGACATATACTAATCCCAATATTTAGTTGTATGTCAATCGATGGGTTGACAGGCTGTGATGAGCGTTATTTATTTATTTATTTTAATGCTTATATAGTTGTAAAATACACTCCGGATGATGTTTGAATGTTGAATGATCATTTATCATTATTGTTGAATACATGCGATGTATGAAATCCATATAACTAAAATTATATGGTAATTGATTGGGTCTGATTCCAATTCAGAAATAACAAAGATTTTAAAATAATATTTAGTAAAGATTTTAAAATAATATTTAGTAAAGATTTTAAAATAATTATTAGTAAAGATTTTAAAATAATATTTAGTAATGATTTTAAAATAATTATTATTAAAATTCTAAAATAATAATTAGTAAAGATTTTAAAATAATTTTTAGTAAAGATTTTAAAATATTATTTAATAAAGATTTTAAATAATATTTAGTAAAGAAATAAATTATGATTTTGATGTCTGATTTGGGATGGACACGAAAATATTGAAATGTGTGAAGCCGTGTTATTTAGATTTGCGCCATTTTAACGCGAACGATATTTATATCGATTTTATTCATTTTTTTAATGAATATCGAAAAGGAAATGATTTCAAAATCAGATATTTTGAAAATATTATCATTTAAATATTATAATGATATGGAATATTCAATTTTGATTTAAAATTGAAAATGAAGTTAAAATCGTTTTAAAATGAATTTTTAAACGATTTATAAAACACGTTTTAAATGGAAATCGATGAAACATAATATATATATATATATATGTATATATTATATATATTTAATGGCCTGAATAGAACGCGCCACGACCATTCGCGAATTTCGACCATTGACTTCAAATTGACATTACGGGAGATCCGACCGTCAGATTCTCCTAAAACTGGAACCATTGGGTTCGTATCGAAAAGAGCTTTCCAACGAATATAACCGATTTGTAATCTAACGGTTGGATTTGGAATTATGTCCAAATCAAATTCATAAAAAGGTCGTTGTAAGTGCAGTTTGATGACCGTTTATGGAAATCAACTTGAAGGGCCTTAATAAAATTACTAAAAATATTAATAATTTGTGTAAAATCATAATAAATGATTTGGAAAGAATTAGGATGAAAAATTCCATATTTGAAAAGATAAAATTATATTTTTATCGAAATGAACTGGTTATTAACTAGAATTATAATCCAATTATTTTTAAATAAATAAGTTGGATTGAGAATGGGTTATAATATAACCAGAATTTCCAATATATGAATTGGAATGGAAATCATCTTTGGAATATTTCTATGTTGGATTCCATGATTATACGGATATTGTTGAGGAATTTGGAAGATATATATATATATTGGTGTTCCCAAAACGATATTTGTTGGTTTCAGAATTTGATATTAAATATAAGCCGATATAATTTCTATTCAGAGCCTTATATTTGATATCAAATTGGATTTGGGGTTTGTCGTAAACGGTTTCTTAAATAACACTGTTCTTAAACCCAGTTGAGAAAAGAATAAATCTTTAATTTAAAATTTAATGAAAATTTCCAATTAATTTATATTTAATGAAAATTTCCCATTAATTAATATTTAATTGGAATTTAACAAAAGAATTGGAGTTTGGATATGTCGTGAATGGTGTCTTCAATAACACTGTTCTTAAACCCCGTGTGAAAAGAATAAATCTTTTAATTAAGATTACTAGAGTTTCCAGTTATATTTAGTAATTGGAATAAAATGGAATGTGAATTGGGTTTATCGTAAACTGTGTTTTTAACGACATTCGTTCTTTAACCTAATTAACAGTGAAATGTGATTTGGAATTTATAAGTCTTCTTATTAAGATTTAATGGAAAATTTCCAAAGTAAAATTTTCCAATTTAATAAAATAAATTAGGATTGATTGAAATTCGATTTGGTAATAATCGAAGTGAGCTTCTGTGGAGGAAGACTGTTAATATATATATGAAATTTAAAAGACTTTGTCGTTATTCCATTTATACTATTAGTCGGATACAGAAATTGATATCGATTATATATTGATCCGTTTTCTATGAAGATTCCATAATTAATGGAATGTGATTTTGGGTTTATTGTGAACTGTGTTTTAAGTGACATTGGGTCTTTAACCCAGTTAAAGACATGATTACATGTCTAACATTGTATTTCGAACTGTATTATTGATCTCTGCTAAATATATATCTATTTGATGGCAGAGAATTTATTCTCTTGCTTTAAGACGTACGAGCTTAGAGGTTATATATCGGTAGAAATCAATGGTACGGGGTAGATTGTCGATGCAGCATGTTTGATTTTCCAAAGTTAAATAATCATTAATACTGATTTTTGGGAAGATTAAAACTAAATGGAGTTTTAGTGAATCTTTATTTAGATTGAAATGTGAATGTGATAATTTAAATTATCAAATTTGGGTAATGATCGAGAATGGAGTATCACTAGTTTTGCTCCAAGCGATAGTTAAATCTTTAATTAGATTTGAACGTGAAATGGTAATTAAATTTACCGATAACACCGTGGTGTTAGATATGGAGTATTAACAGTTTTGCTCCATGGAATGAATAGGTTGGGATTGGGAAATATAACAAATGATTACTTCGGTAAGGTGCGCTAATCCCGACTAGTTTGGATAAACCTTAATTTGGTTTGAATTGATATCCAAAGGAAGATTAAAGTATAAATTTAAAAGAATTTATATTTGATAAAATTAATGGGAACCGTTCCCAAAGGATATGAATATTTGAATAAAAGTATATTCAGAATTGGAATGAGATGCATGTTGTGTTTTTATAGCACTTGATTATAAGATACGTGAATTATTCGGAAAGGCCGGGTTTATACCCATTCTGAATAATTGATTCGACGATAAGTCGACGATGAAGACGGTGGTTGAAGATCGGAGTTCTTCACATTGTTTGGATGATTGCCGATGTCTTGATTGGGTTGTACACCTAAGACAAGGTAATAAGTGGTGATCGTCCAGATGTACTTGGAGATCGGCTGGATATGCGAGGACCTCTCTCCCGTATTGGACATATGGGATGAGGAATAAGGTTCCTCCGGTTTCGTTCAGACCCAGAATGAACTAGTAAATGGATGTGTGTGTCTAACATTGGATTTTATTTTGTGTTGATTGATCTCTATTAATTATATATCTGTTTGGTGACGGAGAATTTATTCTCTTGCTTAACACCCTTCTATGAGACATACGAGCTTAGAGGTTATATATCGATAGACATCAGTCGTATGGCGTGAACTGTCAGTGTGGCATGCCGAGATGCAAATGATCAAGGCTTTTTTTGAAAAGCAGAGCCTTATGGTTGATGATCAAAGCACGACTTTAAATAGCATAACATTGTGTATAGCGTTAATTCGCGAGCCTCACACCTCGGTATGAACCAGAAATGGGATAGGACTGCAGGGAGGACATGCGTTTCTTTCTAGCTAGGAGTGGTGTCATAGTATGGAGACCAAACATTTTACTCATGTGGATGTTGCATATTATTTGATGGATAGCGAGGTACCTCATTTATATCGGTCACTACGGGGCCGATGGATGATATGGTCGACAAACTAACCAAACTTATGCCCCATAAGGCAGGGAAACATATTGTTCAGGAATTACCAATCCACTAACGTAAGTGTGGACCGACCCTAATGATCCAAGGTGCAGTTGCGGCTAAGCATAAGACATGGTGCTAGATTGTCTCGAATCGGTAAGGATGATCCCTTGCCTTGGTTCATAGATCGAATCCAATTTCCAATACGTGACATTTCAGTTTTGGTTGTAGAGCCTAGTATGTCAACATGATATATGGTACTCATGCCGTCTATGATTGATACATTTATATTTGAAGTTGATTTTGACACGATGCACTTATAATAGTATCAAATGATTTGTTTTAAACGTGCCAAGCATGTTTGGCTATTATAAGGGAAAACTCTATCCTCTGGCTTGTGTTGCATTGTGTGATGGGACCTGAGTCTTATAATAGCTTCATTTTTAAAAAGCATGGCGTTGTTTATTTTTATGCATTGGTATTTCTGGGAGTAAACCCGTTCCATGTTATACGGCGTGGTCCTTTGATATACCTAACTTTAAAGTCAAGTTAATAACTGTTTTAGTTCTCACACCAGTCCCATGACTGACCTAGAGTTTATTGTTTCTACCTAAACTCTAGGTGCCCATATTTTCGACATGGGCAGCTATTAGTTTTGGTTTCGCAGATATTATTTTCACAGGATCCTGAATCTACAACTGGAGCTATATTCGGAAAGCTTTATGTCTGTGTATCTCTTTCAGTTGTGTTATGTATTATTTTTCCGCTGTTATGTA
This sequence comes from Allium sativum, assembly GCA_030737875.1. Lineage (NCBI taxonomy): Eukaryota > Viridiplantae > Streptophyta > Magnoliopsida > Asparagales > Amaryllidaceae > Allium > Allium sativum. The sequence goes on along the minus strand of CM060922.1, from coordinate 733,423,228 downwards.
ATTTAATCTCTGATATTTTTCTGCTGTATATTATTCATTTATACTCTGATATCTTGTACTCTGATGTAATTGTTGTAATAACAACGAAATGTTCTGTCGTTTGCGTTCTGATTTGTCGTGTTCTCAACTCAATCCGGATTTCCCGTAAGGGCGAGTTTGGGTCGTTTCAAATGTCGTAGTAGTCTCCCGGAGCTGGTTCAACAAAACTGCAAAGTCCTCGCGAGTAGCGAACACCGAGGAGGAAGCTTGGTCATTGGGAGAACAAAGTGCATGAGGGTTAGCAGTTTGCTGGTGATCAGGTTGGGTCGATGTCGACCCGGGAAGGGCCGACCTGGCCTGTGTCGAGCCGAGCACTGGAGTCGTTGTTGTGGCAGATGGCGAGGCAGGATTATCCTGTTGATGCTATATTCCGGCAGCACATGCAGAAGATTTGAAACCATTGTTGCTAATGGTGATGGAAACTAGGATTTCATCTCGAACTTAGTGATCCAAAAGTTGATCAAAATCCTTTAAGCACTGAGAATTGAGTTTTCTCAGTGAAAGCACCAAAGTGTTGACACCAAAAAGTGGCACAACACCCAAAGGAGATTATGTAGAGAAATAAATAAAGAAATATAAATGAAAAAAATGAGAATAAATGCAATCATACATAAATTTATAGTGGTTCGACGTTAATGAGCCTACGTCCACTTCAAAATCTCTTGTTTATATATTAACTCTGATTAAAAATGATGATTTCAACGGCTAATCATGAGTACAATGATGTAGCAATAATAAAATGACAAGAAAAAAAAGTCCTTTCTTTGAAGCTTTAGGGGGCTATTTATAGATGCTACACTTCTTGGATCGACTAAGACACGTGGCATCCATCCCGAGACTATAGGAATGGTTAAAGAAGCTTTCTTTTCGTGTAAAAAGTCCCGACCCGACTAGATATGGACAGGTAGCAGCTGATCCAGAATTTTAGGAGTAGAAGAAACGGCCAAATCGGAGCTGGAATGGGTCAAAGTGAAGATATTTTGCAAGGAGAATCAAGTTTGGGTCAATGAACGACACCAGGTTTATTCGATCGCTTAGTCGTCTTCGTACGTGTGAATTGCTTCCAGTCCAGGTCGATCTAGGTCTTGGTCGACCGGAAGGTGCTCAAGCCAAACTTTCAAGGATACTTGATTCTTGTTTTTCATGTGGGCAGTTCAGGTCGATGAGACCCTTGCTCAACCCAAAGGTCTTTGAATCCTGAGCTTGCAGTGGTGTGTCTCTATGCTTGGCTGTGGATGATCCCGGGTCGAACTGGACCCTTGTGGAACCGGGTGTAGATCGAACATGAACGATGGCCACTTTATGATGACCTGGCTTGATTTTTGGAATGTGTACGATCTTTCACGGCCTTGTCAAAAGGCTGGTCAACTAAAAGAAAGGTATGTACTAAAGTGGAAACCCTTATGTACAAATGAAAATAATTTGTTTAATGTTAAAAAATGCGTGATTTAATGGCAAACAAACTAGATGAAGTGTATGCATAAATCCTAAAGTACAAACATTTCCAACAATATAATTGTACTTTGAATTTGGTTTAAATTTATATTAAACATGATAATTAAATTAAGTACATTGATTTGATTTTTATTCTAAAATACATTAAGTGCATATACTAAGATGTGATGTAAGGTTTGAAAAATATAATTAAGGGTAATTCAAACTTAAACACTTTCATTTTTACTTTATAAAAGTAAAGCTCATGGGTGTTTTTCATTTTTGTGTTCTTTCTCAAAAGCTTCTTCGAACTTCGTTTTCTTTTTTCTCATGTTCATTTACAACTCTGAAATAAAAGAAAAATCTCATATCTATTTTCAAAGAGTTTCTTTTACACAAGATTTCAAAGAATTAACACAAGTAAATAAAGCAAAGAAAGACGTTTTCAATTTACAAGAAGCAAACATGTTAAAGGTGAGTAATTCGTCCTATTTTGGTTTTCAATTTTCTTCTTTCTCTTCAAGATAAATCAAAATAGCAAACATGTCCCGTGGAAGTCTCGTACTTCCTTCCAGTCCCGTAGAATAATTAATTGGACATGTTCCTCTCGTGTCTCCATACACTGCAATGATCTACCCGGTTGGGTTCTTCACCTCCATACGTATGGACTGGTTCCAACGCATCACGCCATTACGTTATTAGATCATACATCTAATATTTTAACCATGTGCTTTCTTTATCTCATCACATTGCTAATTAACTTGGTTATCCACATATTAACTTTTTATCCAAGTTACTTGGTTCATTAGCTCATAGTTAGTTGCTTACTTTCTTTAATCAGTCTTATGCAGTCAGTGCGGACTTTGGCTTATTATTATAACCTTATCTTGCATTATTACCACGACCGTTGTGGCCGGTTTTCCTATTAACTCAGTTCCTTAACTAAGGTTTATTAATAAGTTTTTTGTTCAATGCTAATTATAACTTACACTATAATTACATGTGTCCCTAGGACAAGCTTGCTTATTATATTTCCTTCCTATTCATATGATTAATTATAATAGGTTATATTCCCCGTTCATCACAATTCTTATTAGGTTCCTTAATATGAACCGATTTTTACTATTGTAATCTTTCTTTAATTACCGTCTTGTACATTCTTATTATTTCAGGAAAAAAATTCACATACCTCATTAAATTGGTTAATGGAAAGATGTAAAGATCTATTTCCACAACGTACATCAATTAAGGTCCGTAGTTGCAAACTATTTCTTTTATTTCATCATGGACATACATGCATATTTTATTTGATTAATGTGCAGTTCGGTAAAAAAAAAACCTATTTCATACTAATATCTTTTTTCTTTCTTTTCTTGCAAGTACGTTCTCAATAATTTTGCCATTATGGAAATACATCCATTTTCCCCCCAAATCCAACAAACTCAGTCCACTGCAAATTTTCCTTTTTTATTTTCTGAGTTAGATGTTAATTCCTGCTTTTCATATACCGTTTCCAATTACTGTAAATTTCTATACAAAATTAGGCATATCAATTCTTCTATCATTATTTCCACAATTCAATGTAATTCCCTTTACAACATATCCAATTTATTGAATAACAATCTTAAGAACATATGCGTCATTATTATCAAATTCACCATTTCAGCATTATAGTAATTCTTAACCCAAACATAGAATTAATATAATAAATTTATACAACAACAATATTCTCAACGTACTCAGGGAATAAATTATATCACGCTTACTACAAATTTCAATTATTTATCATGTTAAGAATTATGCAGAATGTAAATGATAAATATACCGTTATCAAAAGGTATAATTTAAATCCACTCACCTGACCGCTTTCCAATTCTTGAATCTGATTTAGATCTACTAGCCCGTGGTTTTCCTGGTTGAATCTAATATTGAAATAACCATGGATTTACAATTTTGATGCAAAAAAGAAAGAAACTTTAATAATTCAGATTCACATAATTTACCTCATGTAAACAAGAAATCTGAACACCTATATTGTAAATCTACAATCTTTGTCTTCAAATCTTGAATCATAATTCCTAAAAACTAATATTCTTATTACTGAAAGATTTGGAGATGAAAGTAAATGGCAGAGCCTAGGCATCGTCTCAGAAATATGAGTTAGAGGCCATGCCCTGCTAGTCTATTTATAGGTGCATGGGAGATTCTGGTCTGTCAGATTAAATAAAATAAATTTCGAACCGTACAAGTCAAGCAAAACACATCAATTCGCTCTAGATATGGGTCGACCTGGACCCTGGTGAGTTGACATGGTGGGTCGACCCTTATGTCGACCCATCTCTAAGGCGCGTCGGCCCCCGAGTTGACCCATGACCTGGGCCATCAACGTCGATTTAATCGATATTAATTTTTGTTTAACGTTAGCTTTTAACGTTCGTTTTCTTTCGGAATATTACTTATGTAAATTATTTTCTTCTATTTATAACATATATCCAATTTCAAATTTCAAACTTATGTGCATATATACGCGTATATCTTTTCAAATCTTTGTTCGTTAATAACTCTACCATAAGGGCTTCATTTGGGGCAAGTCATATATGAAACGAATCAGAAAATTGCTACGAACACAATGATATATGGTTCAGGGATAATTTCTGGAATCATAAAATATCGATATTTCTTGACAACTAATTAAATATTTATATAAAAATACGGGGTGTTACACAAATCGTAGGTCATACTGCTTATGATCTTTATAAGACTAAGAATGAGTAAGACGAAGACATATAGAAATTCGTTCGGATTTATCCAATTGAGATATTCGGAAATCCAATAAAAATTAAAGGAGTTTTTATGTATCCATCGTCTTTTCAGGATTGGTATTGCCCAAATTGAGTCCAAAAATGAAAAAACAAAAGATTACTGTTATGTCTCATTGATTATTCGATCGAACTGAATTTCTTGTTGGAGAAAATGTTAACAATAACATGGTCCACAGTCTTTATTGTTTTGTTTTTTATTTCAGCAATATTAGTTTTTATAAATAATAATGGTACTTTTAGGTGATTTATTTAATTAATGTAGTTCAGTAGTATGTGATTTATTTATTTCATCTATCTGGAATTTTTCATCTTTTTTAATTACCATTTACAAATATAATAATATGTTTTGAGCTAATATTTGTTTGATTTGTCATTCTATTCTTTAAATACGAAATGATTTAGAGCTACGAAGAAACTCATTATTTAAAGTATACTAATCAGTCTTGATATAATTTATATATATAAATCACGTCCTTTTACATAAGTAAAAAATCGACTAACAACACAAAAAATGGTGATCGTGAGTGCGATTATATTTAACTAGTAGGAGGCCCGTGCTTCGCATACGGGCAGTTGGTACTATATTGAAACGTTTAGTTGGATGTGAATGTAAAGGATAACAGTTGGTTAAACTTTTTCCTTATTTTGTGCTCATATATTACCAAGGCAAGAGAAGAGTAGAATCGGTGATGGTAGGGAATGAAATTAAAGTTAGTTGCATATCTGTAATGTGTGCAGTGCAAATGGTGAAGCTGTGTCATATGGGAGTTGGGAGGGATTAAATTTACGAAGGTGGAAAAACATGTGGGTAGTGATAGAGTTGAATATTTAATGAATGAAGGTGAAAATGTGTGAGAAATAGAAGAGGTCATCTGGGTAGTAGATGAATAGCAGTTGCAGTAGGACAAAGTAAACTTGGCGTACGTTGTTGAAAACAAATTTGTGTTAGGAACATACATTTGTAAGACGAAAAAGCGAACAACAGCTGTCTGGAGAAGCATTAACTACATCATGGAGCGTTAAAAAGAACATTATACGATGTTAAAGTACGTACAATAAGACAGTTTGAGTAACAAAAAAGTAGGAATAGGAAGACGACACAAATGTAACAGAGCAGAAGGAAGTAAAGTTGATGTTAAATACAAAAATGTTGAATGCAAAGAGGTAGAAAAGTAAATAACGGTATCAAAAGTTTTTTTTTAATTCTTTTTTCCTGTTGATGTAGATTATGTGGAAAGAAGATTGGGATGTCATCTTCAATGTCCTGAAATTTAGAAGATAAAGTGAGAAGGTTTAGAGTTTGAATAGGTTAATAAAAGCAGTGTATAAAATAGGTGGAGTATGGAAAATAGTAGGCGAATGTATTATTGTTGACAGGACAAAGTGGAGATTTTTTTTTTACATTATCTGGAAGAGAAAGAAGTGAGACAGTGGGAAATAGATCTTACATAAATTAAGATCCCAGTGGTAGGCCTCTATGTGCGCAGTGGGGATGTTTTTCTGTCATAAGTACCTGTTGCTGAGTCATTGTTCACCTGTTAACCGTGGCAAACCAATGATAGGTGGAGCAATTAGTAAACGAATGCCACGCAAATTTGGTCCTGCATGAGACAATGTATAAATGCATCTTGTTGGCTATGGAACGAAGTTCTCATGAAAAAAAAATCATGGTCCATGGTATACCTTCCCATTTACCTTCAATTTATCTAAAGATCTAAAGCAATATTAAGTGAATTGCAAAATAAAGAAATGGTCTATGGTATAAGCATTGGATTAATTAAGTTAGTACATATATCAGACTTAAATACAGTAATTAATTTTCAATATAAAAAGGAAAGTAACATGTAACAAAATTAAATCAGTCCTAGAAAAATGAAATGAATACATGATTTGCCGAGTTTCATAACACAAACGGAGTAGTAAACGAAATTAAGGCAGTAAATTATAATTGTGCAATGAAAAGACATCATTGACACAAAAAATATTATATAAATTTACAAAGTTGTAAAATGTTATGTAGTAAATAAACCAGTAGAATCTTTTTCGAGTTGACCATAAATTAGCTTAGTAAACAATGATATAATAGGTAGATAAATAACTTAGATAATGGTTTAACAAATTGAGCAAGGAATAATTAAAATTAATAAAAGAAAATGAAAGTGATTGCAGCAAAACTAAAATGGTTGATTGCATAACATGGGTTAACAAAATGAGAAAATGTAGGTACATAATCAGACTATTTACTATCACTGCTATGTGGTTACATAGTTTTTTTTTTTTTTTTGGTATCATAGATTACATGAGCCTGTTTGTTACAATTGCTTCCATTTTTACAGAAGATGCACATGCTTGAGATAAAGATTGAACAAATATTTTAAAGTGAAGAGTTGGAAAGGAATTGGATGCCATAAAAAATAGTAACTAAAAGGTCATATTTTAATGAATATACATGGAAAGGGGAAAGTTTTTTGGCCCAGCTTTCATCTTCCATTGCTGGACACATTTATAGCTTATCAAGAATGTTAGGTACTTTTTTTAGTAGCAGTCTCTTTACTTCATCTTCCTTCGCACAGTATGCTGCTTAAAGTAATTAAAGCATTTTGAAGTTAGCTGCATAAGTCATGTAAGCAAAGTGGAAGTAAACTTAAGTTAAGCCTGTCTGAAAACAGATGAGGAATACTATCGTAAGCGTTAAAAAAAAAAAAAATTGTGGGAAACCAAGAAAATAAAGTTATATGTTTGTTGTAATGAAAACTTTTTTGCCTTTGATTACACGTTGATCATTCTGTCTTTCTCACGATCCAAAATAGAAATATTTGTGCGTAGAATCATCGTATTTATGGTAATGATCTAAACAAATATGTGTTGATCGAATATAGCACTGGAATAAGGACTGACAAAACATAAGTGATTGATTTGATTACAAACCATGACAAATTGAATTTGTTTTTATTTCGGCTTTAAGGGATAGATAAATATCAATAACCAAAACAGGAAGATAGGAGTAGCAAATACCAAAGGAGCAATTTTTCAAAATCAGTTAAACTATTATTTTAAAATTGCTCATCATCTTTTTTATACTTTTTGTAACAAAATTGAGAAGGAGTTAGTTGAAACGGTGCATGATGTTGGGAAATTGGGAAACGAAAAAGAATAGGGGTGGTCATTTAAATTTGGATAATGGGAAAAGACTAATTGAAGTAGTTTTTCTTACTTTAGCGGAAAATCCAAAATATAATTTTTAAAAACATGTCACTGATACAATTCTGAGATATGAAACTTCATTTCAATCTGCTGTACAAAATGGGAAGGCCTAGATACAAACTTATAAGCAATAATCATGCTAAAGTACAGTTAAAATTTCAGATTAAGTAACAACAGGAATGAGGGATTGAAGTTGGCAGCATTTTTTTTTTTTATAAAAAAAGGGCCTAATATGTTTTGAGTTCATTTTTTACTTGTACCTAAATTAATTTATTTCGTTTTATCTTAAGAAGCCTAGCTCAAATTTCACAATCAATAACTGAATACATAAATTGCGTATGCAAATCTTACTTTATATCACCGAGTCAGCACATGAAGTACAAATAGTAATGTAAACTTGCTTTCAATCCAAACCTGTATGTCGTGCATTAGACTTGAGACAAACTTCATATGCTCACACTTGTTGCTTTGGCCATGTTCTTGGCATCAGACTCATGCTTCAGAAGGCATCAAGGCACGTTTCAAGAATACATTTGGAAACTGCATCATAATTGGTTAGATTGTCAGAATGCACACTGATTTTAAAGGAACCTTCAATAGCCTTATTACTGACGTTCAAAAGTTCAGGCTATTACAGTGAATCCTTTGCAATCCACATTGACTAACGAATTTTGTGTTAGTCTTGTAGTGGATTAAAATACAAATCATAAAGTAGTGAAGCAGCAAACAATTACAAAATGGTGAAATGTTAGACAGCTCACACCTAAATAGTATTGAGTTCAACCTACAAAATTGAGTTTGAATGATAAAGTAACTCTTTTTTGTACGATGTGTCCGCTCAGGAAGTGGTTTGGGTAAACCAGTGCTGATATATTTAAATACCTGAAAAAGAATTCTTAACAAACGTTGCTTATCAAGTGTGCTTTCGATTTACTCTCTATGGTACATCCTGCAACTTATATTTGGATACATGTAAAATCAGAAGTTAATAATAGTATGAGTCTGTAACATTTAATAATAATTAAGAAACAAACTTCCATGTTTTCATTGTCGTAATTCCTGCGATTTACCAACAACCACACTATTTACACCAGGATTTAAGGGAATTTACAATGCATATGTGGTTGCAGCAAGTTCAACAGTTTCCCCATTTTTTGCATTTTATTGAGAACTATTTAAAGCATGAATTACTACTGATCATAATCGTATGGGACGATAGATCCGTTAAAATTGGTGACGAAAATATGGGAAGTACATCAAAATCTGTAATTTATCGAACAAAAATATACAACTTCGAAATTTATTGAATAAAAATATACAACGGTGAAAGAAATCGTGGTGAAGAGGGAAAAAAATTCAAAAATCGAAATAATTACCTACTTTCGAAAATTAAAAGCACTGTTCATTTTTGTAAACTATCCGTGAACTGCAAGAATCGATGCAAAATAATTAGATGATTGTTGAATTCAAAGTTCATGAAAACTATAAAGAGAACTGGAATCAAATAGACGAATGAAATCAGGAAACAATATACCTTAGCAATCGTGGTTTACGATAACGGTGATTGTTATTTTGACGTTGCCAAATTAGATTGTCGAAGTAGAGGATGAAGAAAGATTGAAATGAAACCGCTGGATTTGAGATCGAAGGAAGGGTGAAGGAGATGAAATGAGGAATTCGTGGACACTGATGGTTAAGCAAAATGGGATGAAAAACGTGGTTTAAGTGCAGTTGGCACGAGGTAGAAGGGAACGCACTCTATTGAGTAAGGAATAAGAAAAACTGGGGATCGCACTATGTTTCAGCAATAGGGAAACGTGAGAAGCGGAGAGTGTCCACATCAGATGGAAGATAGTCCTGTTATTATGTTTAAGTAATAGGTTAGGGGAAGTGGATTTCAGCCCACAAGGACCATAGAAAATCAGGACCATCCAATTATTTGCCCCCAACCCAGGGAAAAAGGAGCAAAAACATAACATTGTTGCCACGTCATTAAATCGCCCGTCAACCAAAATAACCGGCGTCAGGGTTTTACGGGCCTCGTTCACAATAGCAATTCTTGGCTGCGTGAATTCAATCAATGGCGGAAGCAAGTGAAGTAGGAAAAGAGACCGATTTGAAAGAATCCGGCGCCGTATTACTGCCAGATGGACGGTTTGGATTGACTATCAAAGGATGGTAGATCGAATCTTCCAATCGTCCTATTCTTACCTCTCTTGCTACTGAAGAGTAATATTCTTTATAGATTTTAAGTTTTCCATCGATTACATGAATAATTCTGATTAATCTGTTTCTTTTAGCGTATGTATTGTCTTTTTTGCCTAAACAATGATTTTTTTTTTTAAAGTCTACTGTATGCTTGTCTTCAGTTCCGTAAAATGAGCGGTACTGGGAATATATGTTGGTACAACTGATTTTTATTCATGCATAAAGGTTGAATGGTTTAAGAGACATTGTAGATGTTTGATTTTTAGTGTAATCAAGATTTAACACTACATGAGAAGTACTTGAATAAAACACGTATATGACCATTTGCTAAATAAAAAGTTCACCCATGGTTTTAACTTCGAATGTCTAATTCGTCTTCAAATGTCGTTTTTGGATGCCGTCAGAAACACATTTCTGTAGGAATGTACTCAATATATGCAGAATATGTAGGGAGCATGCATTTTTCTCTAACTTTTGAGTTCCAACAAAAAAATTATCATAGCAGTATCTACTTTTGATCTTTCAAGTGTGCATATATATTGGATTTTGGTTATGGTAACTCTTTTGATTAGACATCAAATTTCCATTTCGGAGTGCCTTAATCCAAGAAACACATGTTAAGAGCACTTATTAATCTTATCCAACTTGTATTGTAAAGGCCTTCTTCAAAGATATACCAAACACTGCATCGATGTTTCAAATCTTGATCACGATCCATCTCAGGATTTCCACAACATATCTCATATTAGATAGGGCTGCAGACAATACAAGCAGTTCATGCGTATTTTTGGGGCTGACATCAGGATGTTAAAAACACGTTGAGACTATCTCAGAGTAAGTGAGTAACTTATGTGTTTAAAATAGACATTTTAAGATTTTTTTAGCAATTTTATCTATAGTGTAGAAATGAAAATTATAACATGCTTAATATGCATATAAATTTATCCATATAAAAATTAAAAGAACGATATGCAAATAAATAAATATATCATTTTGGTTGAGATATTGAGTTGGAATTTTGATCCACATTTGGGGTGAAATTTAAACACTTCGAACATGATGCATGTCAAACGATATATGCACGGGACTCATCTAGGTGTGAAAACAAGATCACGAAGGAGATCTCGAATGAATAGAGGATATTTAGAACCATGATCCTACCTTAAACACCTCTTCAAAATTGAATACATATATATATGTATATATATGTATATATGTATATATATGTATGTATGTATGCACATTCGGTAGAGTCAAAATCTTTATCTGACTAATGTAAATGGTGTAGAGCGAGAAACTTCTATCAAATTGTTAACTTCTTATAGTTTCAAAAATAATAATAGAGAATTATATTATGTGGTGACATTATAAGATGTGTTCCCAAATTGTAGTCTAACAAAAACATTCTACGTAAATGTTTATTGGTGTAACAATTCTATTACGAAAAATATTCACTTTTAGAGATGGTGAGTCAAGTTAAAGAGGATGCAAAGTACTTGAATCCAAGTTGAGAATGTACGACTCAAAAGAAGAAAAGCAATTGAAAGCGAACGTAAGTCAAGTATAATATATAGCATAGATGACTTGTGATCGGTAAGTGGTCAATCCAAACATTCACTTGCACTTGTAAAACTTTTTGTGTGAATACTCACCGTTGGTAAATCAAACATACATGGTAAATCAAACATAGACATCTTGATCATTTTGGAATACCATAAATTCTTCGTTGCTTTTGAAATTCAAGAGCATTTTTTCTCAACAAAAGTTGAATATTTTCAATTCCTTACGTTTCCCCTTGTGTCACATTCAATTTAAGGCAATGTTCAACAAGCTTATGTTTTGTCATTTGTGACCTCCAAGTGAGATCGCATTTCGCCTTAGAACAAATATTAGTTTGTAACTGTTAACTAGAGATGGGCCTTAAAAAAAAAGGTTTCGATGTGTATATGATTGTGAACCAAGGTACAAGGTATCGATTGACACATTGGAAGTTTGGCCTACTAACTCGATATTGGTATGAACTAATCCAAAATTAGGCAAGAATTTCAGTTCGTTAATAAGAAATGCCTAGTTTTTATCAAAGAAATTGCAAAATCAAACTAAAGTAGACTTTAAGCGTTGGAAACACGGATATAAAAAATAAAGAAACATGGAAATTGGTTCGATGGAAGAAAATAAAAATTGATAGATAACCTTAATCAAATCCGTGTCTCTTTGTTGATTTGAGCTTTTCATCAAAATTTTCTTTTTGAGATCAGTGAAGCTAATCGGTGGTTTGTTAGCATCTTACCCTATTTCTGTTTACCAATACATTGAGAATGAAAGTAGCAAGTATGGAGTAACAAAAAATAGACGAGGTTGAAATAAGAAAATGGGTCGGGTTTTATACTTTTGAGATTTTGTAATGGGCTAATCAGATGATATTTTGTTAGGTTTTGGATTCATTTGGATTTTAGGCTGCTTATATAATTAGTTAGGATTTGAGTATTTTGATCTAGTTAGGGGTTTGAATCTTTTAACACATGTAATAATGTTGAAATTTATTATTTATTTCTTTGCAACAAGTTCTGAGATTTTAGTTTGAACTTGCCAACTTTGAAATTAGCTTCAGTTTCAGATTTCGATATTTATTTCATATGGCTAAATGTATATTAGACAGTGACATGCTGGATAAGATAAAAATGGGCTATAGTTTCAGAATAAAAATGTTGTTATACTCAAATGTATGTGAAAGTGGAGACTAGGGAAATACTACTGACAGTCTGACACAGTATAGCCTGCAAATACCAAACAATGCAAACTAAATGAAAAGTGGTATAAAATAAGTAATTCCTTGTCGTTCAACCATTATCAAGTTATAATATTTCAAAAAGCCTAGTCCTCCTTCACTGCCCTGCACGATACACGAACGATTCATCAACAAAATTGAAAAATAATGGTGAAACCAATACAAATCACAAACCCTGATTCTATTTAAAGAAATCGACAAATTGAGGATAAGATTGGAGTTCTCCAGGTTTGTTATTTAATTTGAGCCATAGTTATCTCGAATTGATAATTGTTTTTTTGTTTGTTCCGTCCTAGTACGATTTCTTTATTTATAATAAACATGCCTTTTTTACATAACAAAACAAACTACTCGTGTTTCACAAGCAAGGTGCGATACCCAAGGGTAACACTTGTAGGTTCGAATCCCCAACAACACCTGTAGGACATCATGTGTCTCACAAGCAAGGTTTGCGATACACCAGGTTCGAATCCCAGCAGCTCTGCTCTTTAGGTTATTATAAAATATACCCTTCAAGGGCCTATTAAATTAAAAGGGCCAGTCCACATATCAAAGGGTGGTATGGGGGCAGCTTGTTGATTTCTCTTCGAAACTTTGGCAAGTTTTTTTGTTTTTTTCAATAGCCAACTACTCGTGTTGAACAAGGTTTTCTCAAAGGTTTCTTCTCGTTGATGTTCAAAATCAAATATGGATGGTCTGAATTTGAGGTTCCGCTGAAATTCAAACCTTGCTTTGGAGTCCCCATATGTTGCATTTTCAACAAAAAAAAAAATCTTTAAATTGGTTTGAGCCATAATCAAAATTAGGACCAAAGCTGCAGGGGAAAAAACGACAAATTTTTTAATAATTGAACCCATGATTGAAACCCTGTTCTCAAAACTTAGTTAAAAAAAAAAAATTCAATTTGTTTTACATAAATTGAGCCAAGAAGGTCCAGTACATTTTAAATATCTAAATTATGTAGTTGAATCCAATTTATTAAGTTTCACTGAATATGAGATATATGATGGAATCAGCTGAAATCACAAGTTAATTTTTGATGAAGTGAATTATTAGCTTAATGAGCATATTAAAACATCGATGAGCACTTATAAATGGGAATTGTTAAAGGGACTCCAATATTGGTTTTTGAAGGTGGGGTTAATTTTAAGGGGACTCCTTATTTGTAATTTGTTAAGACGGGGATTGTATGTAAAAGAAATAAAAACAAAATAAACTAAAATGCCCTTGCCCACCACCTTTTCTACCTATCTTTATATCGCTGTAACCCTAGCTGAACACAGAATCAAACAACAACAAAAAGAATGCAAATTCGGTTTCAGTTTCAGCAAAGGCAAAGTCCAATGTAGTGAAGTATGAGAATTTAAGTTTGAGAAAGCTGAAGTCTGCCTACATGGAAATACTTGAAATGAAAAGCAAGATAAATTCGAAGTCTGTTTATTCAAATGTTGATGTTGCATTTTCTTTTTCTTTTTTTCAAATGTTGATGTTGCCTTTTGATCACCCACACAACTTTCTCGTGTCTCCATTACTTTAACTATATCCACTTTTTTATCCACCCTTAAATTATAATCATTAATTAGGATTTAGGTTTTAAAATTACATTAACAAGGATTATAGGGCTAATATTGGAAATTTTGTTAATATGTTTAAGGGGTAGTTAATTTATTTTAACCCCCTTAACAATTTTACAATAAATTGAAAATGGTACTCCCCTTAACCAAAAGTGGAGTCCCTTTAACAACCCCCTTAAAAATTATACCAACAGTTGCACAATTATTTATTGCGTGACATGAGTTATAATTGAACTAATAATTTAGTTTTGTTCTTCGGCGTAAGGTAATAAGTTTGCCTCTTTACTTGTTTCATAACAAATTTTCAAATATTTGAATTGATTGTATCCTCATTTGTCAAACGTTGGATCGAAAATGAAGATGGAATTGATGATCTAGTTGATGCCTAAGATGACAATTTTTTTAAAAATTTTAAAGAAAGAAAAATAAAGGCTAAAAGTCGATAATGTTTGGAACAGCTTATTTATAACTGACATATAATATTTTCAAATAGTAGCCAACCTTTTATAATAGATTAACACAAAGCGTTAACTCAATTTTCATCTTTTATGTTATATTGAGCATGGTTTAAGCATAGACGGATGTAAAGCTAAGGTTACCTGGGCTGTAGCCTAGGTCAGTATTTTGCAAAATGATGAACAATAGTATATGTTAGTTATTAAATATTAGTTATTTAGCACACATTTGTTACACTATTTGTCATATTTTACTTTTGTGTACTCTTTATATGTTTCCTTTTGCTTATTTAATTACAAACTGATCCAAAATGAAACAATATAAAATATTGAGCAAACTTGGAAGTAAAAAAATTCCATTTTCTGAAAAAGTTTGTTCTCTTGATTGCTCTATAAGCACTTAAATTTTGTTGTTCACTAATCATTGTCATAATCTCATTAATGTTAGTTGTTAAAATAATTATTGTTTTCATGTCATGAAGTAAATTTGTAGCCTGGTCATGCTTAAATCCTAGCTCCGTCTCTGGGTTTAAGGTTCCGATCGGGACCTGAGATATCGGCCACCTACGTTCAGTTCCGATCGATGGCGGGATGTGATTAGATTAAAATCTTGTCCCCTTAACCTTTGCTAAAAAAAATTCAAAAATTAACTAGTAAATCGAATCAAATCGTACGTAAAATTCACGAATTGGAAAGCGGTATTGCTAGTCGAGTCGAGGGTCATAAATTCGAGATTTATAGAGCAAGTCCTGGTGCAAAACAGATCGAGCATCGAGAGGAGAAAATTGAGCGATCGTCGTCGTCGACTCTGCATGCGCAGCTGTTTTTGTAATTCAAGTTATTCAACGAACTTACAATTTGTAAGGGAATAGTGAATTCATTTTGTTCATACTATGCTAAAATTCTGGCGTTTTAATTTTGTTTTTATATATACCTCCATTTCTGTCCAAATTCATCAAGCATTTATCTGGTTGCATGCCTGTAAATAATTGTCAAGTTGACATGTACAAATCACATTTATTTTGTCCAATGCACTCAAAATTTTCAGTCAGCTCCCAAATTTCCCCCCTTTATTAGATGAATTATATATCGTAGTTTTTATTAGAAAAAATTATTTCCACATCGAGCAGGTGTCATCAGAGAACAATTAACCGATTTAGATTTGCGAATTATTATCGGGAGTTCATTGGCAGAATGGAAGGAATTAGGCGATGAAGAATCCGCTGGAAACGAATGGGTAGATAGAGAAATTAGAATCATTTATTCTTTAATCTTTCTACCGCTTTTCATAATCCAAAATGAGTTCATATCGTTATTGATAATATAAAAAAGTCACTTTGTTTGTTTTCTTCGTATTAACTTAAAACTTCCAACTTATTTTCCTGATTGCATTCAAAGTTATATCATTTTATGCAGCTTTGGTGTCTTTTGCTGTGTTTCACACTGTTTAAAAATGCAAACTACTAAAAAACATATGAAGTTACTTATTTTCGCACATACGTCTTGCATTATGTAATTAAAATAAGGGAAAGTCTATTTAGACAATGACAACTTAAAATTAGACACAAGAAATCTTAATCATTAGAGCTCCCCTTGAATTACATCTTCCACATAAAAGACAAACAAATCCAATGGATCAGAATTCATGTGTCTAATTTTGTGTCCCAGTAACCGCTTC
Organism: Allium sativum; assembly: GCA_030737875.1. Classification (NCBI taxonomy): domain Eukaryota; kingdom Viridiplantae; phylum Streptophyta; class Magnoliopsida; order Asparagales; family Amaryllidaceae; genus Allium; species Allium sativum. The sequence continues at coordinate 733,407,026 of CM060922.1, read as the reverse complement.
CTTAAAATGACATGTTGTATGAAGATAAAATGTATAAACTACTAAATTTTCATAGCTATGTCTTCTATGTAATTTTTGTTGCTTTTATTGTACTTTGCATCTGTATAATGTAAAATTTTAATGACTTTTTGTGCCTTACATTATTTATAATGCAAGTGACATGGGAATCTGAAATTTAGTTTTCTAGAGTGATTTGCATTATATATAAAATATAAATGTAGATTTATAGTACATTATATACATATATACGTATATTTGTGCAAATTTATCTCTCTTTGTTGCACCTGTTTTTCAAGTAGTATAAACAAACTGATATGATATCATGGTCGCCCTTAATTTGGAGAATATTAATTTATGATTCAGGTTACTAATTTTTGTTGTTAAGATGAATTTGTTGTGTGATTTGATTACTTGTTAATTCTATAGACTAAATTTATAGTAAAAAAAGGTTCGTTTTCTCCTAATACAAAAAGAAATAAGGAATTTTAACAAATATCGTAACACTAGGCTAAAACAAGAACCCTTTTTTATTACGCGATGTAACACTAAGCGGGAATGGATTGAAGTTCATGCATAGTAGAATACCATTGATAAACTTATTAAAATAATCCTTTCGACCCTCAAAGATTACACAGAAAAGAACACCACAACTCAAAAAACGTTATACCTTGTTGATCAATACAGTATTCTATTATCATTTCAGGCATTTGTTTCAATTGTCAATACATTACATACATGATTCATGTCCACAGAATATCATACTCTCTTTTCAAGGCCAGATGCAAAAAGGCGCCCATATACACACACGTCCATTTGATCGATGAGGCATTGTTTAGTTTGGTTCTGTTCGGCTGATTGAAGTTCATTACGGTTATCGTAACTTCTAGGATGATTAGAAGAAATACCTCTGAATGCAACTTTATATATATATATATATATATATATATATATATATATGAGGAGAGTTCCGCTACACCTCTTATGTTGCACATGAACTCTCCCCTTAATCTCCATCACCCATTTCCCCACTCATTCTCTATTTCCACTTCTTCCCATTTCAATATTATTTCTTAGTGGAAAGAGAGAGAATGAGTGGGGAAATGGGTGGTGGAGATTAAGGGGGAGAGTTCACGTGCAATATAGGAGGTGCAGCGATAGGGTTCCGCTACACCTCCTATATTGCACGTGAACTCTCCCCCTTAATCTCCACCACCCATTTCCCCACTCATTCTCTCTCTACCCATTTCAGTATTATTTCTTAGCGGGAAGAGAGAGAATGAGTGAAAAAATGAGTGGTGGAGATTAAGGGGGAGAGTTCACGTGCAATACAAGAGGTGTAGCGGAACCCTCATATTGCCAAAGAGCAGTGACATCTTTCTTCTTCTTCAACCATGTGATATTTTCAACACTGTAAAATTCTGTTCATTGAGTATGGTAACTTAACTAGTTGCATTCTGTTCTTGTTTACTAATGTTCGGTCCTCAAATTGCAGGAACTTTGAAATCTATTAGAAAGTAATCTTTTGTTCGAAGTTTTCCCCTTTTGAATGGCGATGGATGTTGTAACATTGTTATATGCACCACACATTATCCTATATAGTGAACTGATTTGCAAGAAATAAAAGTAAAACAGTTCTAACCCATATTATGTTGACTATAAGGTCCACACCATGCTAACATATACATTTACAATTTTCTATTAATCAATATTGTTCCACATTTTTCATTATTTTGGGATCCAAAAATCTTTGGTAGTAACCACAACCGAAAGCCTAAGTTTTAATTTAGAAATAATACTGCAAGTGCTACACTATACTAACGTATTATGTATTATAGATGGGAAAAGAAGCTAAAAACAGCTCATTTGCCTGAGATGGTTTTTGGAGAGAGTTTTCTCTCACTCTTACACATGGATAGTGGTGTTAAAATATATTTCAATGCATTTGATGCGCTTGAAGGATGGAAGCAAGAGGCACTACCACCTGTAGAAGTGCCTGCGGCAGCGAAATGGAAATTTAAAAGGTGATTTTTATTTGTCGACCTACAATCTTCAGGAAACAAAAAATTAAGCAGATGTATTTCTTAACATTTCTTGTGTACACAAACATGTACTCTTGTTATACAAAATAAAAAATTGTCTGCTTACTGCCTGTTACTATATTTTTCAGCAAACCTTTCCAGCAAGTGGTTCTTGATTATGATTATACATTCACGACTCCATATTGTGGCAGTGAGGCAATGGAAGAGGGTCTAGGAAAGGCAAGTCTTCTTCATTTTGTCTTAAAAGGATCATGTTATAAATTTAATATTTGAATTGGAGAGGATATATCAAGGATCATGTCTCTCTCTCTCTCTCTCTCTCTCTCTCTATATATATATATATATATATATATGTATATATGTATGTATGTATGTGTATGTGTATGTGTATGTGTGTGATAGCTTATTTTTGAACACAAAACAATGGCACAAAATTAGACATAATAATTCTCAATCATTAAATCTCCCCTTGAACTCCTCCTTCCATGTAAAAACAAACAAATCTAACTGTTCACAATTCGTGCATTTGATTTTGTGTTTAATTGTGTTCCAATACAAACAAAGGGTTAACCTTTGAAATCCACCTTCCATATAAAGATAAAAAGATCCAATGGGTTAGATGTTTCGTGCCACACTTTGTGTTTAATTTTGTATTTAAATTGCCAGCCCCTGTATATATGTATATTTATGTGTTTATACACACACACATATGTCTGTGTATATTTATATACAAGTACACATGCATGCTTGTATGGGCCGACTATTTGAACACAAAAATAAAACACAATTGGTGATATAAAAGATCTAGACCATTGGATCCTTGTCTTTTTGTGGAAGATGAAATTCAGGGGTAATCCAGTAATGGAGATCCGTTGTGTCAAAATTGTGTCTAAATAAACTTTCCAATACATGTATATCTCCATGTGTATTTATGTATATACATGCAGGGGCGATCTAGCTTTTCTTTTCAGGTAGGGCAAAAATTTGTCCCACACCATCAATTTTTTTTGAATCCTGCTATATATATACCAACATATTTCCTTCATTGCAAATCAACCAAAACACTGGCTTATGCTGACTTGAAGAACCAATGTTGGCTGGTTTGAAGCCCATAGGGCATTTCTGGTCCTCTCACCTAGGGCAATCAACCAAAATCCGTGAAATTTTGCCGTGCTTGCAGCTTTCCAGGTGGGGCAGTGGCCCTTGCTGGCCACTGTGTAGATCTACCCCTGTATACATGTATGCATACACGTGGAATATTCGTGTGTACACACATGCATATATATATATACACACACACATATACATGAATATGATGTGTGTGTGTTTATATATATGTATGTATGTATGTACATGGCACACACACACACACACACACACATATATATATATGTGTGTGTGTGTGTGTGTGTGTGTGTGTAGAGAGAGAGAGAGAGAGAGATGAAGCTATATCAAAGGTTAGAAGAACTATGCCCTATCCGTTAGACAATGACTCTTTTTCATTCCAGTTTTATTCTTTTAGCATTCTCCTTGTCTTTTTTTTTGGTTTTAATATTGTCTATTACTATTGTCTATTACTATCAAGGTTTTAAATCTAGGATATCGGTCGCGATTCATCTCGGTGATTTTAGAGACTTGATCTCGTATCTGGGGAGATCTCGGATGAGATGAGTCTAACTCGGGGGTTTGTCTTGGATATTCATCTCCGGTCTGAAAGCTCATATCGGGGTATATAATTTGTTAAAACTGATATTCTTATACAATAATTTTGAAAGATCATATCGGAACAATCTCGAGGTATATAATATGTTAAAAATTGATATTCTTATACAATAATATTCACAAATGCCATTATAGAAATAGCAACTTAAACTTGAATTGCAAAATCACCTCATCATTCTTAATTTACTAAAGAACATTCATATTCATAAATCATAATATATTAAAATAAAAAAAGCAACACAATAAAAATAGACTAGCGCTTACAACTTATGATCAATGAACATGACTTGTTGTTAGACAAAGAACATAAAAAGGATCCAAAACATAAAACAATTCAACATAAGTAGAACATAAAATACATAAATTCGTAGGTAATATGCTAGTAAAAAATAACGAATATGAAAATATAAGCATTGTTTAACATATATGAGTATACGATATGCTCTTTTGACATGCAAAATATAAAACAGCAAGAGATTAACATGGTTGAATTTGAGTTTTTTTAATTATTGTTCTGGTTTAGGCACTTGTCTCAATTTTAACTACAAAAACCAAGATCTCAGGTGATATCTCAGTATTTTGTCTCGATCGATATATCGTTCGATATTGCAATATCTCGTAAGATATATTCAAACCGAGATTTACAGTGAGATTTGCTGTTCGTCTGGGAAGGAGCCTAAAACAAGATCTCGGGCGATATTTTCGAGATCTGAAACAGTGATTACTATTGTTCCTCATTAAAAAAAGAATCTTTTTTTTATAATACTATTATATTAAAAATAGAAAAAGAAATAAAAGATTCATAACACAAACTCATCGCTAAGTGGCTTAGAAATGAGTTGCTCGACTTCATCTGACAAGCCTGCTCGGTCTCCTGTAGGGCTGGGGTGCACAGCTCCCTTTGGTCATCTCAAGCATCGCTTAGAATCCATTATGAAAAATGCTGCCAACTCATCTAAAACAACACTAGAAATTCTACTGGGGAAATAAATTGTAGAGCTGATATGGCATGAAACTCTGCCAGATGAAAAATTCAGCCCCTATACAAGTTGTAAACGAGAATTTGTATCATGAACATAATCTAATTTCATCTTTCCTCAACAAAGTTGAATTCCCTTACTTTTTTTTTCTCCTTTTCACATTGACCCCTTAAAATTTCCCTGCTGGATTTACCTTACACTGCGTAAAACATGAATTGGACAGTGCTGCGTATACGTTGTATGGAAAGAGGGAAACATTTGAGCAGTAGGTTGTTTTAAGAATATGGATATCCCAATCCCAAAGCCATCATTACAATTCAAATGTATACCATTATATGTGACTGTAAATATTCACAAACCATAATAATTGTCTTATGGTATCCCACCTTGACAAATGAAGCATACAAATAATGCGTATATTGTGATAATCTGTGTTTAATGATGAGTCGGACGCTTTTATGGTTACCTTGGTAAGCCATATGCTGATATATGGAAATGCATATATGGCTACATACATGCATAAGCATACAAATACTTACCTCTGTCGTCCAATCTACAGTTCAGTGATTGCAGCATTGTCTGCTCTAATTTTGACACAATTTAATGGCTTTTAAAATTATGGTATCTATATTCTGAATCCTCGATTGTAGAGGCAGTTGTTTTCAAAGACGTGATTCCTCAGGTCAAATGGTTGAAAATGAATACATACACACACACGCATGCATGCGTGCCAGACATGCTTTTTTAGATAACTTTTTTATTTAAGTATATGCGGTGTGGAAACCGAGAACATGCAAAATTAGTTGATTATAGGCACTTGTAGTGTAAGCCAGTGTTTGTAGAAGTATGACTTCCACTATTGCTAATATGCTTAAATTCTTCACTGTCCTTTTAATTAGATTTCTACACTTAAAACAGATCTCTGGAAATGCTTATTCTAAAGTCCTTTGGGAAGAATGTGATGAGCAGATTGATTTGACTGCTCTGTCAACCAAGGAGCCTATACTTTTTTACGATGAGGTTAGCAAAATTGATCATGTTGACTAAATGCTGATTTTACTCGACTAAACTGATTTGCTTCGAGTGGATTTTAATTTATTCTACTGATTCACTTCTAGGTGATTCTTTATGAAGATGAGCTCGCTGATAATGGGGTGTCACTTTTAACAGTTAAAGTGGTTAGTTTAACATCTATCAAATATTAATAATTTTATTTCTGCGTATTAAAGCATCACTAAGATGTTAAATTCTACTTCAACATTGAACAGAGAGTGATGCCGAGTTGCTGGTTTCTTCTTCTTCGCTTCTGGGTGAGTTCATTTCTCTTAGCTTCATATTCTATAAAACTTTAAGCTACCTTCATATTTTATAAAACTGTATGCTGTCATAGTTTAGCAATAGAGGAGGTAAGGCAATCTGAAGTGTGTAGGAAATAAATAAATAAATAAAACTGGAGAAAATAGTATATTAAGTGCATGCATGGTTATTTGGTCTCAAGTTTGATATAGCTGTATGGCCGTGATATTGATTGTTGGTCACAAACCAAGTTATAGAATTGCACATTCATCACATCCAATCTTCTACATTCATTAGTCAATATTGTTCAGCAGTTGACCATTTATTTGCACTATTGAGTATAAATAGACTTGAAATTGAAACGCGTGTGCAATATGTTGTGCAAAGAGTTCTGCAATACATTGAAGAGTCCTGTAGCGTGGAGTAATTCTGAATTAGCAATCTTTCTATCAAATAGTGAATAAAAGAAGAGAGTTTTGCAGTACATTGAAGAGTCCAGTAGCGTGGAGTAATTCTGAATTGTCAATCTTTCAATCAAATAGTGAATTAAAAATTAACTCCGATCTCTATATTTCTCATTTTGTGGCTAAGATACCACATCTCCTTAAATTTCCACCTCCTAAAGTGTATTCTAATTCGTGTTTTCTTGATATCGTTTTACTATGAAACATAGCTTACCTACACATTTAACCATGGTATGGTTTTGAAATAATATAATCTTCCTTCACTGCAGCTCAGGGTAGATGGAGTGTTAATGAGACTAAGAGATACACGTTTATATTGCTCTTTTAGCGAAGCTAAGCCAGTCGTTCTTCGTGAGAGTTGCTGGAGAGAAGCAACAATGCAAAGCCTGTCTCTGGTAAATATGTAGAGAAACTATAATCAAGTAGATCATTTATTTTACTCAAACATACACACACACACCCCAAAAGAAAAAAAATTAACAGTTGTTAAACCCTTTTATTGTTTTTTTAATGGTATAAATTTTGGAGGTACTTATTCACAATGCACATTCTGTCAATTTCGATCATTTTAATATTATGAACCTCCAAATTTTAAACCAATAGTAGCCATTAATACACACACATACACATACATGTGTGTGTGTGTACGTATTGTTTCGTCATGTTTTTGTCTTTTATTATGAAGTCAAACTAATTTCTTCCTGTTTTATCTTTTATTATAAAGTCAAACTAACAACTAGAATGAAAAACCATTTAAAAATTTGCTAAAAGAATGGATAAAGTAAACTTTTAAAATATTGTTAGTAATAAACACAAGAAGCTGTTAGCCGTCCTTTTGGCCCGACTACCAGCAAAAGCAGTCCAGACCCACACAACTCGGCTCGTCGTGTGGTTCAATAGCTCAGAAGCGTTGTTGGAACACAAGCCTAGATGGAGTCGTATAAGTATGGTCGTCGCGGCTCGTCGAAGCCCCTCAACAGTCAACAAACACTTCGAGATCGGTATTGAGCCTCATCATCAATTTCGTACTTGTACCTCACAACTCCTTAAGAATCCACCAAGTTCAAATTCGTATCCCACCATACGACTCCCGAGGTTGGTATTCCTCCTCACCGTATTTCGTACCCTGTCTCCCTTGTACGTTTCGTATCCTAGAGTCTCCATGACATTTTCGTATCCCACATCACCTTAGCCAATTTTGTATCCCACGAATCATACTCCTCCACAACTCTTCAAAAATCGACCAAGTGATGGGGTACGAAGTGGGCATATGCGAATAAGTATAGATACAAAGTGAAGCGGAGACGAAATGCTCATGGACTACGCAAGGAAAACCAACACCTAGGATACGTACCGACCCCGCGGTCGGTACCGATCCTGGGATACAAAAATAATGGGTGGACCGACTCTATCTACTCCTATTTGCTCCATCACATATAAATACCCCCTTGCTTGCTTCATGAAAGGGGCTGAATTTTGGCAGATTGACACTTTGACAAGGAGATTTTGACCTTTGGCCACCATTGTCCACCTTGAAGTTTTGGAAATGAGACTTTACCTCCTCCTTGAAGATGTGGACTTTTTGGGCTGCATAGGCAACTCGGGAGAAAGTACTCAAGTTTTGTTTTTGGACTTACTAGAGCTTATTTCCTTCCATCACGTTTGTAACTACTTGTAACAATGGTGCCAACCGATGTACTTTGACTAAAGTGAATAAAACTAGCGAAGCCTTCAAAGGGGATGTAGGTTCTCGCGGACTGAACCGCTATGAAATACTGTGTTATTTACTTTCCAACACAATTTCCATTCCGGACGTGTGTTTCGTTATCTCGAAACTCGTTGGGTGTTGTTGTCAACTTTTGTGCATCAAGAGAAGCTTATTGGATACAGCTTTAACGCAGTTATACAAAAAATATTATATATATAATATGAAATTTGCTTTTGTTTTAAAATTTGATTTTTTTTTTTCCAATAGACAGGCATAATTATATTTATGTTTTTTTAGCTGAAAGTAAAATGGTTTTAAAATTAAGAGTCTTTAAAATAAATTATCTTTTGGATTTAGTTTTAAGTCCAAAAGTTTTTTTTTTATAAATACATCAAACTTCAATAGTATTTATATGTACAGAAAAAGGATGGTCTCCTATGCATTTCATTTCCATTTTAGATATAATGTTTGTACTTTGTACCTTACCCCATCTTAACAAACCAATCCTTACGATTGGGACGAGGTAGATGCCTATTCACAGAGAGGAAAAGTTTGGAATTGCACTTTTGTGCGGGTTGTGAGCTTATTTTGGACAAACTTTGGTGTAAGTTTTAAGCTGAGGTTGTTATGGAAGTTAAACTAAAAAAAGCATACCAGGATATTTGTTAAAAACAGAAAATTCTTAATAAAACGATAAGACATTTCCCCCTTTTATATAAAACAAAAAGAGATTATTTAGAAGGTTTTAATACAATAACAAAATAGATTTAGTAAAAAAATGATATTTATCTATTTTATGATAATCAAGAAATTCTTAATTTTATTTATGTTCTCATATAAATATAAAATAGTTTCAAACTTAATAAGCTTTTACAATTACTTTTACCGTTTAAATTTGATATTAAATTTGTAACATTTTTAAACCTTATTTTTTATATTCTTACTTGTATTTTTTTTTTAGAATATGATCTCTATAGTTATAAATTTCATAATTCTTTAGATTATAAATTGAATCAAATATTTTCAATTGAATTTGCAGTTTCTGTAGATAGTCTAAGTTATGGTTTTTTTCTGAAAACATCGTACAATTGAGTTTTTTTAATTAAAATTTAAGGTTGAACTATATTTGAATCATTGCTTTAAATGGCTCTTTACTCATTTTCTCAGTTAGCTTATCTTTTTTTTTAGAAAATGTAGTCTTTGTATCATTTTTCGTATCTTAGATTGAAAATATAATTTAGTTTCTGGATTTTTTTTGGGCATATCAAAGATATTTCTATATGTTTGTTTCAATGTTTTTAATCAAATAGTACCTTTTTTAAAAAACTAGATCATAGTTTTGCATTCCGAAGGAATTTCGACTAACTTGATTTTTTTTTGTTTCGGTAATAATTGATCTAGGATCTAATCAAAATCTCGATCTTAGTCTAAATTCTGATCTTGCTTTTGAAGTGCTGGGAAAATAGTAAGAAATGGAACAACTAAAGTTTAAAAAAATGCAATAACATGTAAAAGAATATAAAAGATAACAAATCATAAAAAGATAAATAGAAATATAGTTCCACAAAAAAAAATTGTCATACTTTTGCATTTCCCAATCTAGCTTTAGAAAGGAAAAGCGCTAAAAGCATAATCAAACCAACTTCATTATATATAATACATTATTTTTGTAAATACAAGTATATTCTATATATTAATACATGTTTATAGAAAAAAACACAAATTAAAATGGAGTCATAACCAACATTCCAAAGTGATTAAAAATTCAAAAAATTTAATTGAATGAATAGAGACAGAATCTTGAACCTTGATACAAACACCATCATACCCTTTTGCATATACACGTGCATTCCACGAGCCAAATCATCGTAGTCTTAAAGAAAATAAATACATATAACAATAATCTTCAAGTTGTATCATCATATAGTATGTATTTTCTCCAAATCGATAGCACACCAATAGCTCAAAAGTCGATAGTGTGTATTATGTCTATGACCAATTAGACAATCTCCATAATCAGTAGTGTATAAAGGATTTTCAAGAAAAAGGAGATATATTGATGAAATATGGTTTATAAAATCAAGTTTGAATGTTATGTTGATATATGTATGTATATATAATGTTATTGCTATCAGTTCCATTTTTGGAAGATAGCCATAGTAGATATCAATTCTAAATCTAGAATCGAAATCGATTAATTTTAGTTATTTAGGAAAAAAAGGAGATTTGAGGGGAGAATAGAGAGAAAGGAAGGGGGATAAGAAAACAGACCTAGTAGACCCTTCTCTTAATAAAGTTAATTGAAACAAGTTATTACGACCGCTTGAATGTTACATGTTGTTAACCTCGTTTTACCTGAACCAGAGTCCAAAGGAGTTAGAATATCTAAATGCAACCATAATCATTTGAAACTTGGTAAGAGCACACATAAGAGGGAAGAATGGACCTCGAGAAAAAACAAGCTAAGTATTTGTCGACTCATGGCTTGGCATTTATCAGAAACTACAAGGCGCGACCTATCCTGGGCACTTCCATTATGCTTCATATAGTATTATTAGCTTATACCCCAGGTTGGTAACAATTCGACGCGTCTAGCTTTAGTTATAGATGGTTCAGTTGATCCAGAATATAGTTCAAAATGCTTCGAGCGTGAAGTACTATCTAATGAAGTGCAAAAGCTATAAAACTTTACAGGTAGCATCACAATGAGATAAGAATGCCAACACAAAAGACGACAATCCCCAAAAGATAAGAATTTGGGTTGGTACCGACCCATACTCTATGGATCGACACCAACCCAAATCAATGACTCATATGGAGTCCAAGATTCCAGCGTGACATTTGGTCTTCAATACAAGCTTTCAAGTGTCGTAACATAACCTAGTTCGCATGGTTATTACGGCGGTAAGTCGAGCCGACAGAGGTTCAACTGGTCGACTAGTGGACTAGCCGTAGACTAGTCGATAAATAAATTCATATACGTATACATATACATATATACATATAGGTATACATATACGTATACATATACATATATATATATACATATATACATATATATAATTATAAAAACAGCAGCTAACTAAAAAAAACAGCAGCAGGTAATTAAAAAAACCGCAGCAGGTAATTAAAAAAACAGCAGCAGCTAAAAAAACAATAGCAGCTAGTTTAATTAAAAAAACCCGCAACAGCTATTAAATATCAGCTAACTAACATAAAATTATTAAAAAAAAGCAACGGAAAAATAAAACAAGGCATAAAAAACAACTTTCGGCTAATTAAACAGCAGCAGTTTTTTTTTCCGAATGCAAACAAACTGCTAACAGGGAATGTTTTTTTTCTTTGGTTTTGGGCCCAATTTAAAACCAGTCGGTTAAGTCGAACCGCCTAATCGCCTGACTAATCGCTCCAGTCGCCCGACATATTGACAAAATCCAAATCGTGAGTCCCACTCGCTGACTCAAGACCGACTTGTCGACTAGTCGCGACTAGTCGCTCGCTGTGATAACTCTTTGAACTCGTATAAATAATAGATCACTTACAGTGTCTGACAAAGAAGTTCCACGTTACTGTGACTATAGCAGAGCTAAGTATCATAATGTGCTAAGTAATTGCATTATGCATGCATATACATGCTAATATATAGATGATTCGTTTAATATTTGCATGCACGAAGTTGATGTAAATAAATAAAGAATATGAAATTAGCACGGTATAATGCAGTTATATATATGAGAAACATGCATCATATGCAAAAAGCAGTGTGCATACGTTGTAATTTTAGCAAAAAACAATGATATTTCATTTTTCATCACTTTTGTACAAACTCTGACTCAAAAAAGTGAAAAAATACAGACTCTATACATCGGCTGTACAATAAGAAAAGATAAAAAAGGCACAAATCTCACGTCACCTCTTCTTGCCACTCCTCTTAGTATTCGACCCAAGTCTAATGCTAAGTTTCGATGGCCTCCCAGATTCATTGGCAAGGAGAGAAGTACTAACAGGGATAGTAACGGTAGGACCAGCGCCACTAGTTACTTCAAGCTCTTCAATCTCGCTTGTAAATTCCTTTTGAAGCTTGTGTTTGCGGCGCTTCGAGGGACTCATTGTGGACTTGTTTCTCTACAACTTCTATTCCTCTTTCCCGTTTGCCTCTTCCTCCCTTTCTCTAGTAATCGACTCATTTTGCTTGGTGCTCGCTTACCCAAGGACAACAACGGGTCATCAAAGTCCCTTAGCGCTTCAATTTGCTCTAAATGCATCCCGGACCGAGAAATGGAGACTAGAACAAGGTTCAGTAGAAATAATGGTAGATGCGGTGAATATAACTTTAATTTTTGCTCCTTTGGCAGGCGACTGGATAGGCACAGGAGCCTTAGGACTTGCATCATAAGAAAAGTGAACAATTAAATCATTAACTTCTTCGAGCGAGAATAAGAAGTCCTCGAGCTGAGGAATAAAAAGGGATTATCTACCGTGAGAGGCTCGATATGTAGTACCACTTCGAAGTCCTTTCCATTGTCCCCGTTCGTCGGTTGCACCACCATAGGAAGAATTGGAGTTTCCATCGAAGTCGTTAAGGCAGTGATGGATGCAATAACCGGTGCAACGGAGGTCTGGGTAATGCCTTAAGAAACAAGATTAATCTTTTTCTGGCCTTTATGTTGCAAGGATGGACCACCGGGATTTGAAGGAATGTGACTCCCGTGTATCTGTTTCGAAATGCCCGATCAAGGCTTGTTGCTCCCTTCTTTGTCTTTCATAACGCAGCGTGGAACTTTGTGTCTAGGTAGTGCTTTATAAGCTCGTCTTCGGTATAGTCCAAATCAGCGATCCGCTCCATGACCCACTCACAAATTTCGAACATGCGTATGCACATTTTGTTTCCTCTAAAAAGCACGAACTTCCCTTGCTCATCACCGTCAGAGTATAGTAATTGAACATCGTGGTGTCCAAATGCGCTATCCTATCATTGTAAACCTTTTGGAGATTGGACTTCTCGGTTTGCTAGCTTGTTTCTCTGTCCCTCCAGCCGTAGGATTTGTTCCCGAAGTGAAGCAATCTCCTGGGCTTGCGCAAGAATTGTTCGATCTTGCTTAGCGATAGTTTGTGTCCGAGTCTGCATAAGTTGCTTTTTAGTTTCAAGACTGTTGGCCGTCTCCTCATCAACACGCGCTTCCTTAATTTGGTTCCTGTAAAAAACTTACAATTTCTTTCCAATGTTAGTTAACGCACGGACCCTTGCATCACTATTTTTCTTAGCTTACTGAGCGCATCTCTCTGTTTACATAATTGTTCGATCTCGGTGTCATGCTTCTTTAGTGCCTTGAAAAATTCTTTCTTTTTTCAGTCGTAGGCGAGAATATCGATATAATTAGTCTTATTTGTGTCAATAAGTTCCTTGCACATTCTTTGCCAACCCTTAATTGATTTACATCGTTTTTACACGTTTCAATATTTTTTTAGAGCAGTCTCTTTATCAAGCAATGTTACATTACGATCAAACTTAACTCCTTTTGAAAACCATCCCAGTGACTTCTTAGAGGGAGTAGTGGGACTAACCAGTAGCTCGTAAGGTTTCCTCGTCAGAATTTGGTAAATGGTGGAGACAACAACAACCTAAAGATAGAGAACTTCGGAAGTTGGAGTTGATGGGCCAGTAGGGATGGAAACCTCAAATCTAGAGCTGGTTGGAGTTTTTAAAGGAACATGACATTTGAAGGGATCATGATTTTTTCTCCGCCTCTTGAAATGTTTTTCAACATCAGAACTGTTCTTTCCATCTTAATCTTTATCATCGTGGCGGCTACAATCATCATCTCTACCTTTTCTTTCCTTTCTCCTCCACCTGAAGCCTTTCCCTTTTGTCTCTATCGTCTTCCTTCTTCCTTCGAGTCTGTTTCTTTGTTTTTGAAGGGAGGTTGATGGTGCATCTGTACGTGTGGTCTTCCTTGGATGTGTACTCAAAACTTTGGAAAGCACCCAAGATCCATGGTGTAGCCTAAAAAGAAGATGAACCAACTTTAGAAATGAGATTTAATAAGCGAAACGGTGTACGTGGAAGTGCGTGCTGCCCTAGCTGTCTTCCTCATGATCTCACAAACATCATATCTTGAAAATCAAAGTAAAGAGTCCGAATGCCTTCTGAAGTAATTTCCTCGAGACGAATGTTAAAAATCGTATCTGTGGAGATGGACTATTACTCCAAAATGTCGTTTGAGTGGAATGAACACTGCTCAAGTCCCCAAATTCACTAAACGTCACTGCCTTTAGGTATGGGGCTAAGACGTCGTTCAATAATACCAGGACCTCACCAGTTGTGTCAACTTGAATTTAGAAGTCCCTATCAAATTGAACTTACTCCTAATGTCTCATTAAAAGACTCAGCGTAGTCCTCACCATGTTCGCTTCATCCTTCATTGGGGATGAACTCTTCTTCCCCAATAATCTTTTTTTGTCTTCAGAGCAGCCATGGCTTTACTTTCCCTGTGTATTATATCCTTGTCTACTTCCTCTGAGATCGGAGTCATTCTAACTTGCTTTTTTGTCCTCACATGAGGTCTTCTGTACGAACATCTCCGTGTAACACTCCCGAGGCAAAAATTCCATAGAGAACAAGTGACCTCCTAGGATGCAATAAGCCATTTCGATGGAGATTCTCGTTCGTTATGAAGGACTCTCTCTCCTTTGCTTGGATTGCTTTTAAAGTGTTGAAAGTCGCCTTATGTGCATCATCCTTGTTTTGAGTAGGCATAACTGCAGAAAACGCAGAATTCGATCGGAAATCTGAACACTCTATTTAAGCTTGAGTCGAATGCTGAGCACTCACCTCCTTGTCCACATTTGACCAAATCATTCTGGACATCGAACGAAGAAAAATTAGTTTTTGAATGTTGATCATTTGTTCTAGAGTTTTAGAACAAGTTTGCGATTTCTCCGAGTTTCAATAAAAATGAGCGAGTGATAGTCTTCTCTTCTCTTAACTAGTAAAAGATACCGCAGTTCATCGGAGGACGACGAGCGCTTGAAGCTCTGCATGAAGAGAATATGTAAACACGTCAATGCAATGTAGTCGTTTAGATGAATTTGAAAGTAATAACCATCTCTTGGAGAACCATATGTAAAAATGAATTGAAAGAGGCGTCACGCCATTGGAGCATGTAAATCAGTGACAAACTATGGAACCAGGCGACGATCAATGAGCAAAGTCATTCCTCAACGGTAGTTGTACCTCATCATTCGAAATGTCGAATTGTAAGCAAATGTTCATAAGCATTTTCATAAAGGATTACCTTTACCGATTGAACTTACTATTCTCCTTTCTTTTCTTTTAGAATTTGCCCGTTGCGAATTGAAAATCAATAACAAATTCGTTGCCCGATGCGGCACATAAAACCTTTTTCATGATTATTGGATGTGCAAGTATAGTGAAAAAGAATGGTCAAACTGTTAATGTGATTGGACTTAGCTGTGTTCAACTCACAATCCAGACTTCGCCAAATTTGTGAAGGAATAAATGATTAAGTTTATGAGTTCTATTCATCTTTAGAAGTAATAGGCAATTACTCTGGGATCAGTTCAAGTTCGAGTGTTCATCCTGAATCTCGGGAGTTATGCATGTTCAGTTAAACGTTTATTTTAAATTCATTGTCAACTTCATTCATCTGATATGTTTATGTTCAAGTCCAAAGTTAATTGTTTCGATCCCAGTTGAAATTCAACCAAATCTAGACATTGTTATGCTCTACTTTCTCAAGTCGGAAATTACTGGTATGCCATATTTTGAAGTCCTTAATATAGTTCGCACCTTCAAATTCAAGATCAATCAAGTAAAATGCCTAGATTCATGCAGTTAGCGTTTCAGATCCATAAATTCAAGCCTAAATCAAATTAGTCGACTTTCAAGAGGTATGACTTGAATAGGTAATGAACATTGATGGTAAGAGATGGGTGGAGGCAGTTAGGTTTTGGATGGAAGCTAGAATTGATAAGCTTGGGTTCCAATCTAAATCGATCGACTGCGGATCAAACGTTGGCAATGAGGGTGGTGCGGCCGAGGTGAATGGCAGGTGAAGGCTTCAAATGTCGGTGGTGGACTTGGTGACGGTTAAGGTTGAACGACAATGACAAAATCGAGTTGGGGAATTTAGGTCAGTTGAAATCGAATTTAGATCTAATCAGCTGAAGAGATAAAAATGATAAATGTTGGATGGAACAGGTTTTAAATAGGGTAAAGATATTTTTTTAAAAGTATTTGGATTGGTACCGATTCATGCCCTATAGATCTGTCTCAACCCAAATCCATCTACCGGATCGACCCTAAAGTTCATAGCTCGATCCACAATTCATTCTAAGGCAACCTGGAAAGTTTGAAACAAATTTTT
The DNA here is from genome assembly GCA_030737875.1 of Allium sativum. NCBI lineage: Eukaryota > Viridiplantae > Streptophyta > Magnoliopsida > Asparagales > Amaryllidaceae > Allium > Allium sativum. The sequence goes on along the minus strand of CM060922.1, from coordinate 733,390,430 downwards.
TGAAGTTATTAATAGTTGTGATGATTCGTGGGGAACCCAACCCACAAGCCGAAGACAGTTTCTCATAAATAACTATATGTGATCAAACTAATCCTTCAAGTCTACATGATAAAGATGGCCTATATGGTCTATTCTAAAGTACATCCTATTTATGATGAAGACATACTTTGAAGGGAAAGCATTAACTGGTTTTCACACGAATCAGAGTCTAAAGGAGTTCGAACCTTCAAACGAATTCAGAATCACTTAAAACTTGGTAAAAACACTCAGAAGGGATGGATGAACCTTGAAAAAACAATCCAGAAATATGCTCAGTATTTGGCCTACCGACCCATGTCCTATGGATCAACACTGACCCGAATCTATAAAGGGCGATCCATCTTGGGTATTTCCTTCATGCTTCACATAGTCTTATTAGCTTATGCCTAATGTTTGATTGCAATCTAATGTGTCTAGTTTAAGTTGTAGATGGTTCATCAGAATACAGTTTGAATTGAGCCAAAGTATGAAGTACCATCAAAAGAAGTCCAAAAGTTATGGCACTTCACATGTAACATCGCATCGAGATAAGAAGGTCACCACAAATCACGATAGCCCCAATAAACCAAGATTTTGGACCGGTACCAACCTATACCTTATGTATCGACACCGACCTGAATCAATCACTCATGTGGAGTTCAAACTTCTAGCGTGGCATCTGGTCTTCAATACCAGCTTTTACGTGTCGTGACATATGACCCAATTCTTCTTTGAACTCCTATATAAATGTTGAATCACTTACAATATAATGGGCATTTGAACACTACTTGCCTACACGCGCCTGGAATCAATCTTCAAGCTTCTCCTCTCTCAAGCCAACCACCAAAGAGACTACCATGACTCTTCAGTCAGTCTTTGTACTTTTGTTTTCTTCTACTTCAACCAATTGTACTTCAAACATTCAAAAGAGGCAGCTAGGGATTAAAAAAAATCTCCATAGTGAATGTAGGCTTATTTAGCAGTTGAATCACTCTAAAATCGGAAACATGCCCATTATTGACCTAGATACCCCACCTTTCTCCATGTTTGGAGCCCCTTTAACAATGCCCATTACAAAATATCAAAATTGAGATCTTGAACCTTATTTGAAACTTAAGCTTATTGAAAATCGTAAATAAATATTGGCCGTTGAAAACACTTATTTTAATCATTAGTTAAACATTTAGTTTTGATGGCTATAAGTTTGAAAGGTTCCAAATTCTTTTGAAGATGATCTAGACAGTGGATGTATCTTTATCAACAAAATTTTATTGCATTTCTGAAATGTTTTAATAGAGAAACATGGGATGTTTAAGGGAATACGTAAAAAGAGAGGATGCATTTCCCTTTGAGAGAGATCAAGAAGTTCCGAGTCCCTTTCTATCATCTTTTGTGGCCAAAATGAAGCCAGACCTGTAATTTTATTTGTAGATATCATCTATTTAATTCAAGATCACCTACACAACAAATGGGATTGCTTCAAAATTTCTAACTCATTCAAGAACCGTGGATAAATATGAGCCATTAATTCATATGTATTGACCAGTGATTGAAAGTGTGGTTTATGGGGAGTTGGTTGTCTTGAAGAGATCCCATTTTTTTGTGTAGATGATCCTGATAATAAATAGCTTATATTTACATAATTTCGTTCCGTTCTGAAACATTTTGCCACAAAAGGCAGGAGACACCACATAGGGGCTACACAAGCGAGGTGGTAGATCCTGTGTACGCATGCACTAGAAGGTACCATGACACCATCTTTCATGACATCCTGCAGCATTCTCTCTCATATTTTGAGTTGCACAACTTCAAATATTACAAAGTTGTTCATATGTTCGTATTATGCTTAAGACCATTTTCACAACCAATTAGTTATCGAGTTCTTTTAAATTGATGGTTATTGTGTATTTTAAGGGTTAATGTTGACTTATAATCTTGTAGTGGTTGCAAATGTTAAAAATGGTTCCAACTTTTTTGGGAGATGCTCATGTTGTAGATTAAATATCCTACAAAAAAGTTGAACATGAAAGAAGAATACATCAGAGTAGAGTGGTACTTGTTGATTGGATTAGAATAATTGTTGATAACTACTACAATAATATGATTGAAACTTACATCAAACCACTTAGCCTTTCAGTCCCATTAATTTTACAAGGAACTGAAAATTATATTAAATGCCAAAATATAAATTTGCTTATCTTTGTAAACAAATATAGCTTTGGATATCCTTCAAAGTAGAAGTCAGGTGCACATATTCAATTGTTATAAAATGATGACTGTATATTTGTTCTTTTAAGTACAATTAGATCCAAAGTGTTACGTGAATTGCTGTTGGTCTACAATCGATAATTTGATGTTAAATGTTATAACAAGAACTTGCATAATTAGCGTTGCCCCAAAAAACATAGTCAAATTTATCAATGTATTCAAGAAGGTTGATTTAGTCAAATGTACAATACGTCTTTTAAGGGAAGGCAGTAAAACATACAGTAAGTCTCAAACCGTAATTGTTCAACCTGCACTTTTCTTTGCCCAATCACATTAACAGGAAACATCCTAAGATGAAAAATCAAGTACGAGAATAAGTCCTAAACCATGGTAGTCTAGTTTCACTTTAAATAGAAACACACCCACTCACTCTCTTTTTACACACACACGCGCACGTGTGTATGCGTGTGTGCTAGCGCGCGCGTCTCTCTCTCTCTCTCTCTCTCTCTCTCTCTCTCTCTCTCTCTCTCTCTTGTGTGTGTGTGTGTGTGTGTGTGTGTGTGTGTGTATATATATATATGTGTGTGTGTGTGTGTGTATATATATGGATTTCACAGATGATATTATATTTTCTCCTATTGTGTGCAGAAAAATGTTTCTTTCGATTCTGCGGCTTATGGGGATCCAAACCAGATATGCCAGAGGCTTCCAATAATCAAACACAGAACCGAAAGGCTGAAAATCTCGGTTTAACTTATGCCATCCATTCACTATATATATTACTAGAGGTAGTTAACTGATAATTCAGTCAGTATATTTTAAGCCATTTTGGCTAGATGCAAGGCAATTTCATTTTGTTGTATATTGTTGATATTTGCACCTGGATTTGATAATGGAAACACACAGATATTTGTATGTAATTATGCATGGTGCACACGGGATACCTTTTTATATGTCTCATATGCTATTTTCTTACCCTTTCCTCCTATTGAACTGGTAATGAAAAATGATTTCAGCTTGTGGTTGGTCAAATGAGATTACCGAAGCTGTGTAGTTTTAAGTTTTCAGTGATGTTTTTTTATGAACCGAGCAAAAGAAATTTCTCCGTAGCCACAGTAAAATTTGTGGTGGACGATGCCATTTAATTGCTATGGTATTGAATTACACTGTCTGAGCTTTCATTATGTATCCTTTAATCCGTGTGGATGGTATACCATTTATTCGAATATAATTTTGTACACACTCTTTTTGCAAAATGTGTACAAAACACTCATTCTTATTGGTTGAAATCAGTGGGGACCATAGAGGCCTCCCTGAATTCAACCAATCAAACCGAATGTTTTGTACACACTTTGCAAAAAAGTGTGTACAAAATCGCTCTCTTTAACCTGACGCGGTGTTTGCCCGGAGCGAGGATTTTTGTTTCACATCACTACATGACTAATAGATTGTTTTTAGTACGCTTGCTAGGGATGTCGGTTTGGTTGGTTCGATGAGTAAAATTGTTAATGACGTTAAACCAATAAAAATTAAAAATTAAATCAAACTGATTGAATTAGTTTTGCATGGTTCAGTTGATTATTCTAACTAAGAAGATATTTTCATATTTTATATTTGAAATATTCATTGTACATTAAGATAAAATGTGAATATACGATTAATGTTTTTTTATGGGAAAGTCTATTTGGATACAAAAATTTGACACAAATGGTGATACGATTAATTTGCATCTCATGAATTCCACCTCTCCATATAAAGACAAAAAGATCCAATGATTGATGCTTTGTGTCTTTGTGTTTGTATCTAATTTTGTGTTCAAATAGCCGCTCCTTATTTTTATATAGTATTTGTGTTTTTTAATAATAATTTGGAGATATATACGATAAATAAAATTTATCTAGACATCTAAACTAATTAAGAAAAATCATTAGAACATTACTAATTTGAGAAGTGAAATAAATGTTTAGTTAATTCCAACCATATATTGCAATCATGAAAAAATATGTCCTCTCCACTCACACTTCCTACCTCAAGCCACTCCCTTCTTTCAGTATCAATCATCCTTCACTTCACCTGTCAGGATCCTCCGCCATAGCCAGTCCCTTCTCCTGAGCCACTGCCGGAACCCATCCACACCTTCGCTCCAACTAACCCTCTCCCTGCCCCAAACAATGCCAAGCCAAAATGGTCTTTCCTCTTCACTGCAAAACCAAAGAATGCCGGTGTTCTTACCACCGCCTTTGACTCTTCAATATTCAATATTCTGGCAGGGCCTTACTTCCCTCCTAGAAAATACATGCTGCTGGAAAAGACGAATGGTGAGAATAACTCCTAGGATTTTTTTTCTTTATTCTCCTCCATCCTACACAGCAGTTATTACTCATCTAAAACACATATGGAAGCCTATTGGAGGTAGACGTGTCAAAAGGGTGAGGTAGAATCATATGTGGGTCAAGTAAATTTGACCCGACCATTTAGCTACATACAATAGCTTGACCCTTTTTGACTTTCTTGATTAAAGGATTAACCTATTACAAACTTTATAACCCTTATATAACACCAACAGTAAATAAAAGTTTTTAAATTTTATTTAGCTAATGAAAATAAATGCTATTTTTTTATTTTCAAAATATTCCATAAAATTTTGAATTCTCAAAATTTGAAATTCGAGTGTCGAATTATTCGAAAATAAAAGTTAATACAAGAATTATTCAAAAATAATAATTTTTAAAGTTAAAAATGACAAAATTATGAAAATACCCTTCATGCTGAATAAAGTGATTTTTTTTTAAAAAAATCCACAAAATTACGAAATGAAAAAAAAAAACTTATTCAAAAATTATGATTTTTAAACCTAAATATTGCAAAATAACGAAAATGCCCTTCATGTTCAAAAAAATGAAAAAAACAAAATAAAATTTAAAAACCCAAAAAAGTACGAAATGAAAAGTAAAAAAAGAATTATTCGAAAATTACAGTTTTTAAAGCTAAATATGTCAAAATAATGAAAATGTCCTTCATGTTGAAAAAAGTGAAAAAAACAAAACAAATTTTAAGAAATCCAGAAATTTACGAAATAAAAAGTAAAAAAAGAATTAATCAAAAATTATGATTTTTAAAGCTAAATATGCCAAAATAACGAAAATGCCCTCCATGTTGAAAAATGTTTAAAAAAAAAATCTAGAAAATTATGAAGTGAAAAATAAAAAAAGAATTATTCGAAAACTACGATTTTTAAAGCTAAATATGTCAAAATAACGAAAATGCCCTTTATGTTGAAAAAAATGAATAAAACAAAATAAATTTTAAAAAATTCAGAAAATTATGAATGAAATGTAAAAAAAGAATTATTCGAAAATTATGATTTTTAAAGCTAAATATGCCAAGATTACGAAAATGTCATTCATGTTGAAAAAAGTGTAAAAAAATAATAGATTTAAAAAAATCCAGAAAATTATGAAAAAATAATATTTTTTCACTTTTTCCAATAAAAAGGGCATTTTCGTAATTTTAGTCTTTTTCGCTTTAAAAATCATTATTTTCGAATACTTCTTTTTTTAGTTTTCATTTCATAATTTTTTGGATGTTTTGATTTTTTTTTATTTTTTTCACTTTTTCCAAAATAAAGGGTATATTTCGTAATTCTGACGTTTTTAGCTTTAAAAGTCGTTATTTTAAAATAATTTTTTTACTTTTCATATGTAATTTCTGGATTTTCTGTATTTTTTTTATTTTTCCCAAAATAATGGGTATTTTCGTAATTCTAGCATTTTTAGTTTAAAAATCGTTATTTTAAAATAATTCATTTTTTTACTTTTTATTATGTAATTTTCAGGATTTTTTGAAAAAATTTCATTGTTTTCACTTTTTCCAATATAAAGGGCAGTTTCGTAATTTTGGACCTTTTTGCTTTAAAAATCATTAATTTTGAATACTTCATTTCTTTAATTTTCATTTCATAATTTTCTGGATTTTTTGAATTCTTTTAATTTTTACCAAAATAAAGGGTATTTTCGTAATTTTGACATTTTTAACTTTAAAAATCGTTATTTCAAAGTATTGCTTTTTTACTATTTGGGTAAGTGAGTTACCCATTTGTAACCCTTTTAAAAATGGGTCAACCCATTATGACCCATTTAATAAAAAATTATAAATGGGTTCACCCAACAGGGTTGTAATTAGGGTAAAATGGGTTGGGGAAATGGGTAGGGTCATATTTTGACTGGTCTAATTGGAGGTATCAAGATGAAATCTACCAGTAGGATATTCTTTTTTCTATTTTCAGGTGCATAAGATAGGAAAATATCGTAAGGGCAGACCTATTATAATAAAAAGCAAAGTTTTTATTCTCATACCGTGCGATATTGATATTACTAGTAGTTGTATTAAAAGAGTGTCGGTATGGCTTAAATTTTCTAACATCCCACTGTACGCTTGGTCGAAGTTAGGGATCAATTGGCTTGCCACTAGAATAAGTTGGTTTCTGTGCATTGACACTGCTACGAAAACTCTAGAAGGCTCTAGTGCGCTAGGTGTATGGTGGAGGTAACCCAGAGTGTGAGTTACCCTTGGACTTCCTTGTTTTACTGCCTGATGGAACTGAACAAAAGGTCTATGTGGAATATCTTTGGCAACCTGAGATTTGTATGAGATGTAAACGTTTTGGCCATGTTGGTGAAAAATGTACGATGTTCAGTGTGGGTGAGAATGTGTGTGGTGCTGCTAAGGAAAAGAGTAAAGTAGTTGCTAACATTGACAAACTGTTAGGAGCTACGTTTGTTACTTCTGATGCTGGGGTGAAACCTGTTGCCCTTGCCAATGGAAGAGTTACATGGAAGAAGGTTGTAAAAAAGAAATTGAGAAAGGATATGCCACACAGATCTGTTTGCACTGGTAAACCATCTGTTATTCATAAAGAGAAGGCAATAAATCTTATTGATGCTGTTTCTGTTGGTGATAGCTTCAATGCTTTATCTCACTGTGTTTGGTTAGAGAGTGTTGAAAACGAGCCTGAATTTGAAGAAGGTGAGATATGTAGAGTAGGTGATATGCTTACACAAGTTTTCTCAGCTAACAACTCAACGTGTAATATTGAACCAAATGGAAAACAGAATGTTGCTAGTGATGTTGATAATATGATCCTTCCTCCTCACCGTCTGTTCTATCTCATGGTAATAAGGAAGGTGAGCTAGATGCTTCCACTGTGCGTGTCAAGACTGCACATGTTAAAGAGAATGCAAGCAAGAGGAGTGATAATGACTAATGGAGTGGTCTTCATGCTACTGTGAGTTCTTGGCTGGATGCAACTTCATAATGAAACCTTGAAGCTTGGCTAATATTTCATGTATGGTTAATGGTAGCTATAGTATGTATTTTCCTATGTAATGTTCTAGGTTTTCTTGTCTGCTTGCGATAGATTACTTCCCTGTATAGAAGTTGCATTGTTGTTGTAGCTGATATGTATGTTTCATATCACCTGTCCTTATGTACTTACTATTTTTAATAATAATAAAGTGTTACAGATCACTTAAAAACCCGGTCAGCTCTATCAAAAAAAAAATTTAGTTAATTTTGTTAAATCAATAACCGAGCAAAATTATTCGACGGATCGATTTTAAACCAATTTAGTTTCAAAATCAAACAAAATCGATTGAAATAAATTGGTTATGTTGGTTTATTTTGTTTTAACCAAAGTTAGCACATTCTTTCGCTTAGCTTCTCTTCTGTAAATGCATTGGCATGTTTATATATAAAGCCTTTATGAGATTACTAAAATTTAATTATATATAGTTTTAAGAAACATAAACTGAAAAGTAAAAGGAAAAAAGTATGAATTATATTTCTTTAAGGATTAACTATCAAGAATAATCCAAAGTTCAACGTGTCTTCCCATAATCCCAAGTTTGGATTATTTCTGAATAATCCGAAGTTTGGGGGGTGTCTTCCCATAATGATCCCGATGAGTTTTGACGTGTTATTTTGGGATCAATATGGGAAGACTCCCTCAAACTTCAGATTAATATGGGAAGACACCAGTAAATGGGATTAACATGGGAAGACACCCCCAAACTTCGGATTATTCAGAAAAAAATCCAAACTTAGGATTATCATGGGAAGACATGTTAAACTTCGGATTATTCTTGACATCCTTTCTTTCATAAAATAAAATATATATACACACACAGAGGAGCCTTTGGCCGCATTCCAAATAATGCAGCATTTCTAATCCATTCACTCTTTTTCCACTGACTAATTTGATTCATTCTTTATTTAAATATAAATAGGTGGTTATGGTTCAGATGCAAAACTGGTATTTCAAAACATGAGTGTCATGAAACCCCCCTCCCCCCCCACCCCACACACACATATATATATATATATATGTGTGTGTGTGTGTGTGTGTGTGCATACATGCACACACACACACAGAGAATTTTTAATTTGAAAGTAAGTACTAGTTTTTATTTTGAATGAGATGTGAACTTATGGCAGTTGATTTGCATACAAACCCATTTTAAAATTTCCGATCTTACGAAAGTGTTATAACTCAACCTTAGCAAGGCCGACGAGATTAGATGACCCCCTACCATTTTATTGATATATCAAAAGACGAGTATAAGATAAACAAAGCGAGAGAAAAGCAACAAAAAGAAACACAAAGGAAACAGACATACCAATCACCAGGAAACAAAAGAAAAAACAAACAAAAGGAACACAACACAGAAGCAAAATTAATAGGTGACCAAACATCGCCTACTAAAATCTGCATGATCACCAGGATTGAACGTAAGTTGTATCATTCTCAAACCGTACCTTATTTCTTGTTGCAAGTGACTTCTCAGTTGGGCAACAAATTTTACTCCCTCATGGTTGTAAATACACACATTTCGTTCCCTCCAAACATGGTTATTACGGCGGCAAGTCAAGTCGAGTCGATAAGGTCTAACCAGTCGACTAGTCGGACTTGTCATAGACTAGTCGATAAATAAATAAATAAGTATACATAATTGCAGTGTATAAATAAATATTAGGAATGTAAAACGTTTACAGTGTTAAAGTCAAAGGAGCCATTCAGTCAATGCAATTAAACGAAGTCATCATCCATGGCTTTATCAATGCCATATGCAATTATTTACATATCTCTACTGCCATTTGCAATATACTTCTACTTCCATCTGCAATTAATGACAAATTCAACTTCGACTTCAAGCTAGGGTTTAAGGGTTAGTGTTCAACTTCGAGTTAGGGTTTCAAGTTCGACTTTGACTTTGAGTTAGGGTTTCGAGTTCGAGTAGGTCAGTATCAATCTCGACTAATGTCAAGTCGACTCCTGCAGTTAATGATCCAAGTTCGACTAATCAACTAGTTGAGCGTCGTAATAACAGTGCTTCCAAATGATATGAATAAACTTCTTCAACATAGAAGTTACAATTTTAGCTCTTTTATTTTCGGGAACAACTTCATTGTGAATTCCATTCACATCTGTTATCATTTTTCACCGTAGTTCTTCCAATTAAGGTCATGATCTCTCCCCACAGAGATCCAATAACATGGCATTCAAAGAACAAGTGTCCAACTATTTTAGGTTTATTAATACAGTAAACACAGTATATAGAGACGTGCATGCCAAAGCTAACAAGTTTCACCCGAGTCAATAAAGCATTGTGAATAACCTTCCACAAATTTAAATTCTCTTCACCATTGTTGTTCTTCTTACATATCACCTCGTGCCACCTACAAACAACCATTTCTTTAACTTTGTGCAAAGCATAATATAATTTCTTAATATTGAAACTCTCACCTGCCAATCGCACCTGAACCATTCAGTAGAGGCATCCATGATGTGTTTAACTTTAATTCTTAACCAGAGTTGTAATGTCCTGTATTTTTGGGTGGCCAAATTTTTTATTTATTTAATGTTTTAAATATTATATTTGGAATATTAATGGATTTTTAATATTTAATTCATTTATTTAAACAAGGTTTAAACGTTAAATTTATAATTAATATAAATCGAGCTCGTAATGATGAGGTAGTTTGTAATATTGAGTTTTGAGCTTCAATTGAACATATAGGATCTGATATAAGTCGGAATTCCATGAAACAAGAATCGCCCGAATCTATTTGATTATAATTTTCTAATGAAAGAGAGAAATAGAGATTTCATGTTATAGATTGTTAGTTATATCCAATTCAAAATTTAAAATAGTCGCTATGGAATCATTTATGTTTTATAACGATTAATTATATATATTTAATTCGATTTAAAAGGAATTTTATTGATAATTCTAGATAACGATCGAATTATGCCACGAAACAAATCACGTTGAGATCGTATTGACGTTTAGAGTCAATATATATATATATAATTCGTTATTTTTGGAGACCGGGTATTTTTGGTGTCCAAAAAAGCGTTGTTTTACGCGTAAAATAGAATGACCGATTTGCAAACAATCTCCATTTTCAGCAAAACTAATTTTATTGAATCCGTAATGATTAAGTGTAGTAGTGTTTCAAGTTTCAAGTTATTTGGATTTATTTTATGATCATGGGTAATTTAAACGTGTGATTTTTCACGTGTGAATTATAAAGGACTTTTTACAAATTACCTCGAATTCGACGAAACCTATCCCATTGTGTCAGGAATAATTTTCTATGCTAGGATTACAATATTCACTTCGATTGGGGATCGTACGTAGGTGTTTTATCACGTTATTTCAGGGTTAAGTTTCGATAAATATTATTTTATTATAACCAACCATTATAAATACCCCACTTTATTCTAAACCCTAAATGTAAGTCTCTGCATGGTCAAATATGTTCCAGCCGCCTCCATTTCAATTTAATGGCAGAAATGATTTCGGTTTCTACCTCAAATAACACCAGATTCTTTCATCAACTCGAGATACCTTCAACAACAAAATTACTGAGCTCGTCAAGCTCTCTCTGATGACTGGTCGTGATCACCTTCAACACAAACGGAGTAGTAAACGAAATTAAGGCAGTAAATTATAATTGTGCAATGAAAAGACATCATTGACACAAAAAATATTATATAAATTTACAAAGTTGTAAAATGTTATGTAGTAAATAAACCAGTAGAATCTTTTTCGAGTTGACCATAAATTAGCTTAGTAAACAATGATATAATAGGTAGATAAATAACTTAGATAATGGTTTAACAAATTGAGCAAGGAATAATTAAAATTAATAAAAGAAAATGAAAGTGATTGCAGCAAAACTAAAATGGTTGATTGCATAACATGGGTTAACAAAATGAGAAAATGTAGGTACATAATCAGACTATTTACTATCACTGCTATGTGGTTACATAGTTTTTTTTTTTTTTTTGGTATCATAGATTACATGAGCCTGTTTGTTACAATTGCTTCCATTTTTACAGAAGATGCACATGCTTGAGATAAAGATTGAACAAATATTTTAAAGTGAAGAGTTGGAAAGGAATTGGATGCCATAAAAAATAGTAACTAAAAGGTCATATTTTAATGAATATACATGGAAAGGGGAAAGTTTTTTGGCCCAGCTTTCATCTTCCATTGCTGGACACATTTATAGCTTATCAAGAATGTTAGGTACTTTTTTTAGTAGCAGTCTCTTTACTTCATCTTCCTTCGCACAGTATGCTGCTTAAAGTAATTAAAGCATTTTGAAGTTAGCTGCATAAGTCATGTAAGCAAAGTGGAAGTAAACTTAAGTTAAGCCTGTCTGAAAACAGATGAGGAATACTATCGTAAGCGTTAAAAAAAAAAAAATTGTGGGAAACCAAGAAAATAAAGTTATATGTTTGTTGTAATGAAAACTTTTTTGCCTTTGATTACACGTTGATCATTCTGTCTTTCTCACGATCCAAAATAGAAATATTTGTGCGTAGAATCATCGTATTTATGGTAATGATCTAAACAAATATGTGTTGATCGAATATAGCACTGGAATAAGGACTGACAAAACATAAGTGATTGATTTGATTACAAACCATGACAAATTGAATTTGTTTTTATTTCGGCTTTAAGGGATAGATAAATATCAATAACCAAAACAGGAAGATAGGAGTAGCAAATACCAAAGGAGCAATTTTTCAAAATCAGTTAAACTATTATTTTAAAATTGCTCATCATCTTTTTTATACTTTTTGTAACAAAATTGAGAAGGAGTTAGTTGAAACGGTGCATGATGTTGGGAAATTGGGAAACGAAAAAGAATAGGGGTGGTCATTTAAATTTGGATAATGGGAAAAGACTAATTGAAGTAGTTTTTCTTACTTTAGCGGAAAATCCAAAATATAATTTTTAAAAACATGTCACTGATACAATTCTGAGATATGAAACTTCATTTCAATCTGCTGTACAAAATGGGAAGGCCTAGATACAAACTTATAAGCAATAATCATGCTAAAGTACAGTTAAAATTTCAGATTAAGTAACAACAGGAATGAGGGATTGAAGTTGGCAGCATTTTTTTTTTTTTAAAAAAAGGGCCTAATATGTTTTGAGTTCATTTTTTACTTGTACCTAAATTAATTTATTTCGTTTTATCTTAAGAAGCCTAGCTCAAATTTCACAATCAATAACTGAATACATAAATTGCGTATGCAAATCTTACTTTATATCACCGAGTCAGCACATGAAGTACAAATAGTAATGTAAACTTGCTTTCAATCCAAACCTGTATGTCGTGCATTAGACTTGAGACAAACTTCATATGCTCACACTTGTTGCTTTGGCCATGTTCTTGGCATCAGACTCATGCTTCAGAAGGCATCAAGGCACGTTTCAAGAATACATTTGGAAACTGCATCATAATTGGTTAGATTGTCAGAATGCACACTGATTTTAAAGGAACCTTCAATAGCCTTATTACTGACGTTCAAAAGTTCAGGCTATTACAGTGAATCCTTTGCAATCCACATTGACTAACGAATTTTGTGTTAGTCTTGTAGTGGATTAAAATACAAATCATAAAGTAGTGAAGCAGCAAACAATTACAAAATGGTGAAATGTTAGACAGCTCACACCTAAATAGTATTGAGTTCAACCTACAAAATTGAGTTTGAATGATAAAGTAACTCTTTTTTGTACGATGTGTCCGCTCAGGAAGTGGTTTGGGTAAACCAGTGCTGATATATTTAAATACCTGAAAAAGAATTCTTAACAAACGTTGCTTATCAAGTGTGCTTTCGATTTACTCTCTATGGTACATCCTGCAACTTATATTTGGATACATGTAAAATCAGAAGTTAATAATAGTATGAGTCTGTAACATTTAATAATAATTAAGAAACAAACTTCCATGTTTTCATTGTCGTAATTCCTGCGATTTACCAACAACCACACTATTTACACCAGGATTTAAGGGAATTTACAATGCATATGTGGTTGCAGCAAGTTCAACAGTTTCCCCATTTTTTGCATTTTATTGAGAACTATTTAAAGCATGAATTACTACTGATCATAATCGTATGGGACGATAGATCCGTTAAAATTGGTGACGAAAATATGGGAAGTACATCAAAATCTGTAATTTATCGAACAAAAATATACAACTTCGAAATTTATTGAATAAAAATATACAACGGTGAAAGAAATCGTGGTGAAGAGGGAAAAAAATTCAAAAATCGAAATAATTACCTACTTTCGAAAATTAAAAGCACTGTTCATTTTTGTAAACTATCCGTGAACTGCAAGAATCGATGCAAAATAATTAGATGATTGTTGAATTCAAAGTTCATGAAAACTATAAAGAGAACTGGAATCAAATAGACGAATGAAATCAGGAAACAATATACCTTAGCAATCGTGGTTTACGATAACGGTGATTGTTATTTTGACGTTGCCAAATTAGATTGTCGAAGTAGAGGATGAAGAAAGATTGAAATGAAACCGCTGGATTTGAGATCGAAGGAAGGGTGAAGGAGATGAAATGAGGAATTCGTGGACACTGATGGTTAAGCAAAATGGGATGAAAAACGTGGTTTAAGTGCAGTTGGCACGAGGTAGAAGGGAACGCACTCTGTTGAGTAAGGAATAAGAAAAACTGGGGATCGCACTATGTTTCAGCAATAGGGAAACGTGAGAAGCGGAGAGTGTCCACATCAGATGGAAGATAGTCCTGTTATTATGTTTAAGTAATAGGTTAGGGGAAGTGGATTTCAGCCCACAAGGACCATAGAAAATCAGGACCATCCAATTATTTGCCCCCAACCCAGGGAAAAAGGAGCAAAAACATAACATTGTTGCCACGTCATTAAATCGCCCGTCAACCAAAATAACCGGCGTCAGGGTTTTACGGGCCTCGTTCACAATAGCAATTCTTGGCTGCGTGAATTCAATCAATGGCGGAAGCAAGTGAAGTAGGAAAAGAGACCGATTTGAAAGAATCCGGCGCCGTATTACTGCCAGATGGACGGTTTGGATTGACTATCAAAGGATGGCAGATCGAATCTTCCAATCGTCCTATTCTTACCTCTCTTGCTACTGAAGAGTAATATTCTTTATAGATTTTAAGTTTTCCATCGATTACATGAATAATTCTGATTAATCTGTTTCTTTTAGCGTATGTATTGTCTTTTTTGCCTAAACAATGATTTTTTTTTTTAAAGTCTACTGTATGCTTGTCTTCAGTTCCGTAAAATGAGCGGTACTGGGAATATATGTTGGTACAACTGATTTTTATTCATGCATAAAGGTTGAATGGTTTAAGAGACATTGTAGATGTTTGATTTTTAGTGTAATCAAGATTTAACACTACATGAGAAGTACTTGAATAAAACACGTATATGACCATTTGCTAAATAAAAAGTTCACCCATGGTTTTAACTTCGAATGTCTAATTCGTCTTCAAATGTCGTTTTTGGATGCCGTCAGAAACACATTTCTGTAGGAATGTACTCAATATATGCAGAATATGTAGGGAGCATGCATTTTTCTCTAACTTTTGAGTTCCAACAAAAAAATTATCATAGCAGTATCTACTTTTGATCTTTCAAGTGTGCATATATATTGGATTTTGGTTATGGTAACTCTTTTGATTAGACATCAAATTTCCATTTCGGAGTGCCTTAATCCAAGAAACACATGTTAAGAGCACTTATTAATCTTATCCAACTTGTATTGTAAAGGCCTTCTTCAAAGATATACCAAACACTGCATCGATGTTTCAAATCTTGATCACGATCCATCTCAGGATTTCCACAACATATCTCATATTAGATAGGGCTGCAGACAATACAAGCAGTTCATGCGTATTTTTGGGGCTGACATCAGGATGTTAAAAACACGTTGAGACTATCTCAGAGTAAGTGAGTAACTTATGTGTTTAAAATAGACATTTTAAGATTTTTTTAGCAATTTTATCTATAGTGTAGAAATGAAAATTATAACATGCTTAATATGCATATAAATTTATCCATATAAAAATTAAAAGAACGATATGCAAATAAATAAATATATCATTTTGGTTGAGATATTGAGTTGGAATTTTGATCCACATTTGGGGTGAAATTTAAACACTTCGAACATGATGCATGTCAAACGATATATGCACGGGACTCATCTAGGTGTGAAAACAAGATCACGAAGGAGATCTCGAATGAATAGAGGATATTTAGAACCATGATCCTACCTTAAACACCTCTTCAAAATTGAATACATATATATATGTATATATATGTATATATGTATATATATGTATGTATGTATGCACATTCGGTAGAGTCAAAATCTTTATCTGACTAATGTAAATGGTGTAGAGCGAGAAACTTCTATCAAATTGTTAACTTCTTATAGTTTCAAAAATAATAATAGAGAATTATATTATGTGGTGACATTATAAGATGTGTTCCCAAATTGTAGTCTAACAAAAACATTCTACGTAAATGTTTATTGGTGTAACAATTCTATTACGAAAAATATTCACTTTTAGAGATGGTGAGTCAAGTTAAAGAGGATGCAAAGTACTTGAATCCAAGTTGAGAATGTACGACTCAAAAGAAGAAAAGCAATTGAAAGCGAACGTAAGTCAAGTATAATATATAGCATAGATGACTTGTGATCGGTAAGTGGTCAATCCAAACATTCACTTGCACTTGTAAAACTTTTTGTGTGAATACTCACCGTTGGTAAATCAAACATACATGGTAAATCAAACATAGACATCTTGATCATTTTGGAATACCATAAATTCTTCGTTGCTTTTGAAATTCAAGAGCATTTTTTCTCAACAAAAGTTGAATATTTTCAATTCCTTACGTTTCCCCTTGTGTCACATTCAATTTAAGGCAATGTTCAACAAGCTTATGTTTTGTCATTTGTGACCTCCAAGTGAGATCGCATTTCGCCTTAGAACAAATATTAGTTTGTAACTGTTAACTAGAGATGGGCCTTAAAAAAAAAGGTTTCGATGTGTATATGATTGTGAACCAAGGTACAAGGTATCGATTGACACATTGGAAGTTTGGCCTACTAACTCGATATTGGTATGAACTAATCCAAAATTAGGCAAGAATTTCAGTTCGTTAATAAGAAATGCCTAGTTTTTATCAAAGAAATTGCAAAATCAAACTAAAGTAGACTTTAAGCGTTGGAAACACGGATATAAAAAATAAAGAAACATGGAAATTGGTTCGATGGAAGAAAATAAAAATTGATAGATAACCTTAATCAAATCCGTGTCTCTTTGTTGATTTGAGCTTTTCATCAAAATTTTCTTTTTGAGATCAGTGAAGCTAATCGGTGGTTTGTTAGCATCTTACCCTATTTCTGTTTACCAATACATTGAGAATGAAAGTAGCAAGTATGGAGTAACAAAAAATAGACGAGGTTGAAATAAGAAAATGGGTCGGGTTTTATACTTTTGAGATTTTGTAATGGGCTAATCAGATGATATTTTGTTAGGTTTTGGATTCATTTGGATTTTAGGCTGCTTATATAATTAGTTAGGATTTGAGTATTTTGATCTAGTTAGGGGTTTGAATCTTTTAACACATGTAATAATGTTGAAATTTATTATTTATTTCTTTGCAACAAGTTCTGAGATTTTAGTTTGAACTTGCCAACTTTGAAATTAGCTTCAGTTTCAGATTTCGATATTTATTTCATATGGCTAAATGTATATTAGACAGTGACATGCTGGATAAGATAAAAATGGGCTATAGTTTCAGAATAAAAATGTTGTTATACTCAAATGTATGTGAAAGTGGAGACTAGGGAAATACTACTGACAGTCTGACACAGTATAGCCTGCAAATACCAAACAATGCAAACTAAATGAAAAGTGGTATAAAATAAGTAATTCCTTGTCGTTCAACCATTATCAAGTTATAATATTTCAAAAAGCCTAGTCCTCCTTCACTGCCCTGCACGATACACGAACGATTCATCAACAAAATTGAAAAATAATGGTGAAACCAATACAAATCACAAACCCTGATTCTATTTAAAGAAATCGACAAATTGAGGATAAGATTGGAGTTCTCCAGGTTTGTTATTTAATTTGAGCCATAGTTATCTCGAATTGATAATTGTTTTTTTGTTTGTTCCGTCCTAGTACGATTTCTTTATTTATAATAAACATGCCTTTTTTACATAACAAAACAAACTACTCGTGTTTCACAAGCAAGGTGCGATACCCAAGGGTAACACTTGTAGGTTCGAATCCCCAACAACACCTGTAGGACATCATGTGTCTCACAAGCAAGGTTTGCGATACACCAGGTTCGAATCCCAGCAGCTCTGCTCTTTAGGTTATTATAAAATATACCCTTCAAGGGCCTATTAAATTAAAAGGGCCAGTCCACATATCAAAGGGTGGTATGGGGGCAGCTTGTTGATTTCTCTTCGAAACTTTGGCAAGTTTTTTTGTTTTTTTCAATAGCCAACTACTCGTGTTGAACAAGGTTTTCTCAAAGGTTTCTTCTCGTTGATGTTCAAAATCAAATATGGATGGTCTGAATTTGAGGTTCCGCTGAAATTCAAACCTTGCTTTGGAGTCCCCATATGTTGCATTTTCAACAAAAAAAAAAATCTTTAAATTGGTTTGAGCCATAATCAAAATTAGGACCAAAGCTGCAGGGGAAAAAACGACAAATTTTTTAATAATTGAACCCATGATTGAAACCCTGTTCTCAAAACTTAGTTAAAAAAAAAAAATTCAATTTGTTTTACATAAATTGAGCCAAGAAGGTCCAGTACATTTTAAATATCTAAATTATGTAGTTGAATCCAATTTATTAAGTTTCACTGAATATGAGATATATGATGGAATCAGCTGAAATCACAAGTTAATTTTTGATGAAGTGAATTATTAGCTTAATGAGCATATTAAAACATCGATGAGCACTTATAAATGGGAATTGTTAAAGGGACTCCAATATTGGTTTTTGAAGGTGGGGTTAATTTTAAGGGGACTCCTTATTTGTAATTTGTTAAGACGGGGATTGTATGTAAAAGAAATAAAAACAAAATAAACTAAAATGCCCTTGCCCACCACCTTTTCTACCTATCTTTATATCGCTGTAACCCTAGCTGAACACAGAATCAAACAACAACAAAAAGAATGCAAATTCGGTTTCAGTTTCAGCAAAGGCAAAGTCCAATGTAGTGAAGTATGAGAATTTAAGTTTGAGAAAGCTGAAGTCTGCCTACATGGAAATACTTGAAATGAAAAGCAAGATAAATTCGAAGTCTGTTTATTCAAATGTTGATGTTGCATTTTCTTTTTCTTTTTTTCAAATGTTGATGTTGCCTTTTGATCACCCACACAACTTTCTCGTGTCTCCATTACTTTAACTATATCCACTTTTTTATCCACCCTTAAATTATAATCATTAATTAGGATTTAGGTTTTAAAATTACATTAACAAGGATTATAGGGCTAATATTGGAAATTTTGTTAATATGTTTAAGGGGTAGTTAATTTATTTTAACCCCCTTAACAATTTTACAATAAATTGAAAATGGTACTCCCCTTAACCAAAAGTGGAGTCCCTTTAACAACCCCCTTAAAAATTATACCAACAGTTGCACAATTATTTATTGCGTGACATGAGTTATAATTGAACTAATAATTTAGTTTTGTTCTTCGGCGTAAGGTAATAAGTTTGCCTCTTTACTTGTTTCATAACAAATTTTCAAATATTTGAATTGATTGTATCCTCATTTGTCAAACGTTGGATCGAAAATGAAGATGGAATTGATGATCTAGTTGATGCCTAAGATGACAATTTTTTTAAAAATTTTAAAGAAAGAAAAATAAAGGCTAAAAGTCGATAATGTTTGGAACAGCTTATTTATAACTGACATATAATATTTTCAAATAGTAGCCAACCTTTTATAATAGATTAACACAAAGCGTTAACTCAATTTTCATCTTTTATGTTATATTGAGCATGGTTTAAGCATAGACGGATGTAAAGCTAAGGTTACCTGGGCTGTAGCCTAGGTCAGTATTTTGCAAAATGATGAACAATAGTATATGTTAGTTATTAAATATTAGTTATTTAGCACACATTTGTTACACTATTTGTCATATTTTACTTTTGTGTACTCTTTATATGTTTCCTTTTGCTTATTTAATTACAAACTGATCCAAAATGAAACAATATAAAATATTGAGCAAACTTGGAAGTAAAAAAATTCCATTTTCTGAAAAAGTTTGTTCTCTTGATTGCTCTATAAGCACTTAAATTTTGTTGTTCACTAATCATTGTCATAATCTCATTAATGTTAGTTGTTAAAATAATTATTGTTTTCATGTCATGAAGTAAATTTGTAGCCTGGTCATGCTTAAATCCTAGCTCCGTCTCTGGGTTTAAGGTTCCGATCGGGACCTGAGATATCGGCCACCTACGTTCAGTTCCGATCGATGGCGGGATGTGATTAGATTAAAATCTTGTCCCCTTAACCTTTGCTAAAAAAAATTCAAAAATTAACTAGTAAATCGAATCAAATCGTACGTAAAATTCACGAATTGGAAAGCGGTATTGCTAGTCGAGTCGAGGGTCATAAATTCGAGATTTATAGAGCAAGTCCTGGTGCAAAACAGATCGAGCATCGAGAGGAGAAAATTGAGCGATCGTCGTCGTCGACTCTGCATGCGCAGCTGTTTTTGCAATTCAAGTTATTCAACGAACTTACAATTTGTAAGGGAATAGTGAATTCATTTTGTTCATACTATGCTAAAATTCTGGCGTTTTAATTTTGTTTTTATATATACCTCCATTTCTGTCCAAATTCATCAAGCATTTATCTGGTTGCATGCCTGTAAATAATTGTCAAGTTGACATGTACAAATCACATTTATTTTGTCCAATGCACTCAAAATTTTCAGTCAGCTCCCAAATTTCCCCCCTTTATTAGATGAATTATATATCGTAGTTTTTATTAGAAAAAATTATTTCCACATCGAGCAGGTGTCATCAGAGAACAATTAACCGATTTAGATTTGCGAATTATTATCGGGAGTTCATTGGCAGAATGGAAGGAATTAGGCGATGAAGAATCCGCTGGAAACGAATGGGTAGATAGAGAAATTAGAATCATTTATTCTTTAATCTTTCTACCGCTTTTCATAATCCAAAATGAGTTCATATCGTTATTGATAATATAAAAAAGTCACTTTGTTTGTTTTCTTCGTATTAACTTAAAACTTCCAACTTATTTTCCTGATTGCATTCAAAGTTATATCATTTTATGCAGCTTTGGTGTCTTTTGCTGTGTTTCACACTGTTTAAAAATGCAAACTACTAAAAAACATATGAAGTTACTTATTTTCGCACATACGTCTTGCATTATGTAATTAAAATAAGGGAAAGTCTATTTAGACAATGACAACTTAAAATTAGACACAAGAAATCTTAATCATTAGAGCTCCCCTTGAATTACATCTTCCACATAAAAGACAAACAAATCCAATGGATCAGAATTCATGTGTCTAATTTTGTGTCCCAGTAACCGCTTCCTTAAAATGACATGTTGTATGAAGATAAAATGTATAAACTACTAAATTTTCATAGCTATGTCTTCTATGTAATTTTTGTTGCTTTTATTGTACTTTGCATCTGTATAATGTAAAATTTTAATGACTTTTTGTGCCTTACATTATTTATAATGCAAGTGACATGGGAATCTGAAATTTAGTTTTCTAGAGTGATTTGCATTATATATAAAATATAAATGTAGATTTATAGTACATTATATACATATATACGTATATTTGTGCAAATTTATCTCTCTTTGTTGCACCTGTTTTTCAAGTAGTATAAACAAACTGATATGATATCATGGTCGCCCTTAATTTGGAGAATATTAATTTATGATTCAGGTTACTAATTTTTGTTGTTAAGATGAATTTGTTGTGTGATTTGATTACTTGTTAATTCTATAGACTAAATTTATAGTAAAAAAAGGTTCGTTTTCTCCTAATACAAAAAGAAATAAGGAATTTTAACAAATATCGTAACACTAGGCTAAAACAAGAACCCTTTTTTATTACGCGATGTAACACTAAGCGGGAATGGATTGAAGTTCATGCATAGTAGAATACCATTGATAAACTTATTAAAATAATCCTTTCGACCCTCAAAGATTACACAGAAAAGAACACCACAACTCAAAAAACGTTATACCTTGTTGATCAATACAGTATTCTATTATCATTTCAGGCATTTGTTTCAATTGTCAATACATTACATACATGATTCATGTCCACAGAATATCATACTCTCTTTTCAAGGCCAGATGCAAAAAGGCGCCCATATACACACACGTCCATTTGATCGATGAGGCATTGTTTAGTTTGGTTCTGTTCGGCTGATTGAAGTTCATTACGGTTATCGTAACTTCTAGGATGATTAGAAGAAATACCTCTGAATGCAACTTTATATATATATATATATATATATATATATATATATATATATGAGGAGAGTTCCGCTACACCTCTTATGTTGCACATGAACTCTCCCCTTAATCTCCATCACCCATTTCCCCACTCATTCTCTATTTCCACTTCTTCCCATTTCAATATTATTTCTTAGTGGAAAGAGAGAGAATGAGTGGGGAAATGGGTGGTGGAGATTAAGGGGGAGAGTTCACGTGCAATATAGGAGGTGCAGCGATAGGGTTCCGCTACACCTCCTATATTGCACGTGAACTCTCCCCCTTAATCTCCACCACCCATTTCCCCACTCATTCTCTCTCTACCCATTTCAGTATTATTTCTTAGCGGGAAGAGAGAGAATGAGTGAAAAAATGAGTGGTGGAGATTAAGGGGGAGAGTTCACGTGCAATACAAGAGGTGTAGCGGAACCCTCATATTGCCAAAGAGCAGTGACATCTTTCTTCTTCTTCAACCATGTGATATTTTCAACACTGTAAAATTCTGTTCATTGAGTATGGTAACTTAACTAGTTGCATTCTGTTCTTGTTTACTAATGTTCGGTCCTCAAATTGCAGGAACTTTGAAATCTATTAGAAAGTAATCTTTTGTTCGAAGTTTTCCCCTTTTGAATGGCGATGGATGTTGTAACATTGTTATATGCACCACACATTATCCTATATAGTGAACTGATTTGCAAGAAATAAAAGTAAAACAGTTCTAACCCATATTATGTTGACTATAAGGTCCACACCATGCTAACATATACATTTACAATTTTCTATTAATCAATATTGTTCCACATTTTTCATTATTTTGGGATCCAAAAATCTTTGGTAGTAACCACAACCGAAAGCCTAAGTTTTAATTTAGAAATAATACTGCAAGTGCTACACTATACTAACGTATTATGTATTATAGATGGGAAAAGAAGCTAAAAACAGCTCATTTGCCTGAGATGGTTTTTGGAGAGAGTTTTCTCTCACTCTTACACATGGATAGTGGTGTTAAAATATATTTCAATGCATTTGATGCGCTTGAAGGATGGAAGCAAGAGGCACTACCACCTGTAGAAGTGCCTGCGGCAGCGAAATGGAAATTTAAAAGGTGATTTTTATTTGTCGACCTACAATCTTCAGGAAACAAAAAATTAAGCAGATGTATTTCTTAACATTTCTTGTGTACACAAACATGTACTCTTGTTATACAAAATAAAAAATTGTCTGCTTACTGCCTGTTACTATATTTTTCAGCAAACCTTTCCAGCAAGTGGTTCTTGATTATGATTATACATTCACGACTCCATATTGTGGCAGTGAGGCAATGGAAGAGGGTCTAGGAAAGGCAAGTCTTCTTCATTTTGTCTTAAAAGGATCATGTTATAAATTTAATATTTGAATTGGAGAGGATATATCAAGGATCATGTCTCTCTCTCTCTCTCTCTCTCTCTCTATATATATATATATATATATATATATATATGTATATATGTATGTATGTATGTGTATGTGTATGTGTATGTGTGTGATAGCTTATTTTTGAACACAAAACAATGGCACAAAATTAGACATAATAATTCTCAATCATTAAATCTCCCCTTGAACTCCTCCTTCCATGTAAAAACAAACAAATCTAACTGTTCACAATTCGTGCATTTGATTTTGTGTTTAATTGTGTTCCAATACAAACAAAGGGTTAACCTTTGAAATCCACCTTCCATATAAAGATAAAAAGATCCAATGGGTTAGATGTTTCGTGCCACACTTTGTGTTTAATTTTGTATTTAAATTGCCAGCCCCTGTATATATGTATATTTATGTGTTTATACACACACACATATGTCTGTGTATATTTATATACAAGTACACATGCATGCTTGTATGGGCCGACTATTTGAACACAAAAATAAAACACAATTGGTGATATAAAAGATCTAGACCATTGGATCCTTGTCTTTTTGTGGAAGATGAAATTCAGGGGTAATCCAGTAATGGAGATCCGTTGTGTCAAAATTGTGTCTAAATAAACTTTCCAATACATGTATATCTCCATGTGTATTTATGTATATACATGCAGGGGCGATCTAGCTTTTCTTTTCAGGTAGGGCAAAAATTTGTCCCACACCATCAATTTTTTTTGAATCCTGCTATATATATACCAACATATTTCCTTCATTGCAAATCAACCAAAACACTGGCTTATGCTGACTTGAAGAACCAATGTTGGCTGGTTTGAAGCCCATAGGGCATTTCTGGTCCTCTCACCTAGGGCAATCAACCAAAATCCGTGAAATTTTGCCGTGCTTGCAGCTTTCCAGGTGGGGCAGTGGCCCTTGCTGGCCACTGTGTAGATCTACCCCTGTATACATGTATGCATACACGTGGAATATTCGTGTGTACACACATGCATATATATATATACACACACACATATACATGAATATGATGTGTGTGTGTTTATATATATGTATGTATGTATGTACATGGCACACACACACACACACACACACACACATATATATATATGTGTGTGTGTGTGTGTGTGTGTGTAGAGAGAGAGAGAGAGAGAGAGATGAAGCTATATCAAAGGTTAGAAGAACTATGCCCTATCCGTTAGACAATGACTCTTTTTCATTCCAGTTTTATTCTTTTAGCATTCTCCTTGTCTTTTTTTTTGGTTTTAATATTGTCTATTACTATTGTCTATTACTATCAAGGTTTTAAATCTAGGATATCGGTCGCGATTCATCTCGGTGATTTTAGAGACTTGATCTCGTATCTGGGGAGATCTCGGATGAGATGAGTCTAACTCGGGGGTTTGTCTTGGATATTCATCTCCGGTCTGAAAGCTCATATCGGGGTATATAATTTGTTAAAACTGATATTCTTATACAATAATTTTGAAAGATCATATCGGAACAATCTCGAGGTATATAATATGTTAAAAATTGATATTCTTATACAATAATATTCACAAATGCCATTATAGAAATAGCAACTTAAACTTGAATTGCAAAATCACCTCATCATTCTTAATTTACTAAAGAACATTCATATTCATAAATCATAATATATTAAAATAAAAAAAGCAACACAATAAAAATAGACTAGCGCTTACAACTTATGATCAATGAACATGACTTGTTGTTAGACAAAGAACATAAAAAGGATCCAAAACATAAAACAATTCAACATAAGTAGAACATAAAATACATAAATTCGTAGGTAATATGCTAGTAAAAAATAACGAATATGAAAATATAAGCATTGTTTAACATATATGAGTATACGATATGCTCTTTTGACATGCAAAATATAAAACAGCAAGAGATTAACATGGTTGAATTTGAGTTTTTTTAATTATTGTTCTGGTTTAGGCACTTGTCTCAATTTTAACTACAAAAACCAAGATCTCAGGTGATATCTCAGTATTTTGTCTCGATCGATATATCGTTCGATATTGCAATATCTCGTAAGATATATTCAAACCGAGATTTACAGTGAGATTTGCTGTTCGTCTGGGAAGGAGCCTAAAACAAGATCTCGGGCGATATTTTCGAGATCTGAAACAGTGATCACTATTGTTCCTCATTAAAAAAAGAATCTTTTTTTTATAATACTATTATATTAAAAATAGAAAAAGAAATAAAAGATTCATAACACAAACTCATCGCTAAGTGGCTTAGAAATGAGTTGCTCGACTTCATCTGACAAGCCTGCTCGGTCTCCTGTAGGGCTGGGGTGCACAGCTCCCTTTGGTCATCTCAAGCATCGCTTAGAATCCATTATGAAAAATGCTGCCAACTCATCTAAAACAACACTAGAAATTCTACTGGGGAAATAAATTGTAGAGCTGATATGGCATGAAACTCTGCCAGATGAAAAATTCAGCCCCTATACAAGTTGTAAACGAGAATTTGTATCATGAACATAATCTAATTTCATCTTTCCTCAACAAAGTTGAATTCCCTTACTTTTTTTTTCTCCTTTTCACATTGACCCCTTAAAATTTCCCTGCTGGATTTACCTTACACTGCGTAAAACATGAATTGGACAGTGCTGCGTATACGTTGTATGGAAAGAGGGAAACATTTGAGCAGTAGGTTGTTTTAAGAATATGGATATCCCAATCCCAAAGCCATCATTACAATTCAAATGTATACCATTATATGTGACTGTAAATATTCACAAACCATAATAATTGTCTTATGGTATCCCACCTTGACAAATGAAGCATACAAATAATGCGTATATTGTGATAATCTGTGTTTAATGATGAGTCGGACGCTTTTATGGTTACCTTGGTAAGCCATATGCTGATATATGGAAATGCATATATGGCTACATACATGCATAAGCATACAAATACTTACCTCTGTCGTCCAATCTACAGTTCAGTGATTGCAGCATTGTCTGCTCTAATTTTGACACAATTTAATGGCTTTTAAAATTATGGTATCTATATTCTGAATCCTCGATTGTAGAGGCAGTTGTTTTCAAAGACGTGATTCCTCAGGTCAAATGGTTGAAAATGAATACATACACACACACGCATGCATGCGTGCCAGACATGCTTTTTTAGATAACTTTTTTATTTAAGTATATGCGGTGTGGAAACCGAGAACATGCAAAATTAGTTGATTATAGGCACTTGTAGTGTAAGCCAGTGTTTGTAGAAGTATGACTTCCACTATTGCTAATATGCTTAAATTCTTCACTGTCCTTTTAATTAGATTTCTACACTTAAAACAGATCTCTGGAAATGCTTATTCTAAAGTCCTTTGGGAAGAATGTGATGAGCAGATTGATTTGACTGCTCTGTCAACCAAGGAGCCTATACTTTTTTACGATGAGGTTAGCAAAATTGATCATGTTGACTAAATGCTGATTTTACTCGACTAAACTGATTTGCTTCGAGTGGATTTTAATTTATTCTACTGATTCACTTCTAGGTGATTCTTTATGAAGATGAGCTCGCTGATAATGGGGTGTCACTTTTAACAGTTAAAGTGGTTAGTTTAACATCTATCAAATATTAATAATTTTATTTCTGCGTATTAAAGCATCACTAAGATGTTAAATTCTACTTCAACATTGAACAGAGAGTGATGCCGAGTTGCTGGTTTCTTCTTCTTCGCTTCTGGGTGAGTTCATTTCTCTTAGCTTCATATTCTATAAAACTTTAAGCTACCTTCATATTTTATAAAACTGTATGCTGTCATAGTTTAGCAATAGAGGAGGTAAGGCAATCTGAAGTGTGTAGGAAATAAATAAATAAATAAAACTGGAGAAAATAGTATATTAAGTGCATGCATGGTTATTTGGTCTCAAGTTTGATATAGCTGTATGGCCGTGATATTGATTGTTGGTCACAAACCAAGTTATAGAATTGCACATTCATCACATCCAATCTTCTACATTCATTAGTCAATATTGTTCAGCAGTTGACCATTTATTTGCACTATTGAGTATAAATAGACTTGAAATTGAAACGCGTATGCAATATGTTGTGCAAAGAGTTCTGCAATACATTGAAGAGTCCTGTAGCGTGGAGTAATTCTGAATTAGCAATCTTTCTATCAAATAGTGAATAAAAGAAGAGAGTTTTGCAGTACATTGAAGAGTCCAGTAGCGTGGAGTAATTCTGAATTGTCAATCTTTCAATCAAATAGTGAATTAAAAATTAACTCCGATCTCTATATTTCTCATTTTGTGGCTAAGATACCACATCTCCTTAAATTTCCACCTCCTAAAGTGTATTCTAATTCGTGTTTTCTTGATATCGTTTTACTATGAAACATAGCTTACCTACACATTTAACCATGGTATGGTTTTGAAATAATATAATCTTCCTTCACTGCAGCTCAGGGTAGATGGAGTGTTAATGAGACTAAGAGATACACGTTTATATTGCTCTTTTAGCGAAGCTAAGCCAGTCGTTCTTCGTGAGAGTTGCTGGAGAGAAGCAACAATGCAAAGCCTGTCTCTGGTAAATATGTAGAGAAACTATAATCAAGTAGATCATTTATTTTACTCAAACATACACACACACACCCCAAAAGAAAAAAAATTAACAGTTGTTAAACCCTTTTATTGTTTTTTTAATGGTATAAATTTTGGAGGTACTTATTCACAATGCACATTCTGTCAATTTCGATCATTTTAATATTATGAACCTCCAAATTTTAAACCAATAGTAGCCATTAATACACACACATACACATACATGTGTGTGTGTGTACGTATTGTTTCGTCATGTTTTTGTCTTTTATTATGAAGTCAAACTAATTTCTTCCTGTTTTATCTTTTATTATAAAGTCAAACTAACAACTAGAATGAAAAACCATTTAAAAATTTGCTAAAAGAATGGATAAAGTAAACTTTTAAAATATTGTTAGTAATAAACACAAGAAGCTGTTAGCCGTCCTTTTGGCCCGACTACCAGCAAAAGCAGTCCAGACCCACACAACTCGGCTCGTCGTGTGGTTCAATAGCTCAGAAGCGTTGTTGGAACACAAGCCTAGATGGAGTCGTATAAGTATGGTCGTCGCGGCTCGTCGAAGCCCCTCAACAGTCAACAAACACTTCGAGATCGGTATTGAGCCTCATCATCAATTTCGTACTTGTACCTCACAACTCCTTAAGAATCCACCAAGTTCAAATTCGTATCCCACCATACGACTCCCGAGGTTGGTATTCCTCCTCACCGTATTTCGTACCCTGTCTCCCTTGTACGTTTCGTATCCTAGAGTCTCCATGACATTTTCGTATCCCACATCACCTTAGCCAATTTTGTATCCCACGAATCATACTCCTCCACAACTCTTCAAAAATCGACCAAGTGATGGGGTACGAAGTGGGCATATGCGAATAAGTATAGATACAAAGTGAAGCGGAGACGAAATGCTCATGGACTACGCAAGGAAAACCAACACCTAGGATACGTACCGACCCCGCGGTCGGTACCGATCCTGGGATACAAAAATAATGGGTGGACCGACTCTATCTACTCCTATTTGCTCCATCACATATAAATACCCCCTTGCTTGCTTCATGAAAGGGGCTGAATTTTGGCAGATTGACACTTTGACAAGGAGATTTTGACCTTTGGCCACCATTGTCCACCTTGAAGTTTTGGAAATGAGACTTTACCTCCTCCTTGAAGATGTGGACTTTTTGGGCTGCATAGGCAACTCGGGAGAAAGTACTCAAGTTTTGTTTTTGGACTTACTAGAGCTTATTTCCTTCCATCACGTTTGTAACTACTTGTAACAATGGTGCCAACCGATGTACTTTGACTAAAGTGAATAAAACTAGCGAAGCCTTCAAAGGGGATGTAGGTTCTCGCGGACTGAACCGCTATGAAATACTGTGTTATTTACTTTCCAACACAATTTCCATTCCGGACGTGTGTTTCGTTATCTCGAAACTCGTTGGGTGTTGTTGTCAACTTTTGTGCATCAAGAGAAGCTTATTGGATACAGCTTTAACGCAGTTATACAAAAAATATTATATATATAATATGAAATTTGCTTTTGTTTTAAAATTTGATTTTTTTTTTTCCAATAGACAGGCATAATTATATTTATGTTTTTTTAGCTGAAAGTAAAATGGTTTTAAAATTAAGAGTCTTTAAAATAAATTATCTTTTGGATTTAGTTTTAAGTCCAAAAGTTTTTTTTTTTATAAATACATCAAACTTCAATAGTATTTATATGTACAGAAAAAGGATGGTCTCCTATGCATTTCATTTCCATTTTAGATATAATGTTTGTACTTTGTACCTTACCCCATCTTAACAAACCAATCCTTACGATTGGGACGAGGTAGATGCCTATTCACAGAGAGGAAAAGTTTGGAATTGCACTTTTGTGCGGGTTGTGAGCTTATTTTGGACAAACTTTGGTGTAAGTTTTAAGCTGAGGTTGTTATGGAAGTTAAACTAAAAAAAGCATACCAGGATATTTGTTAAAAACAGAAAATTCTTAATAAAACGATAAGACATTTCCCCCTTTTATATAAAACAAAAAGAGATTATTTAGAAGGTTTTAATACAATAACAAAATAGATTTAGTAAAAAAATGATATTTATCTATTTTATGATAATCAAGAAATTCTTAATTTTATTTATGTTCTCATATAAATATAAAATAGTTTCAAACTTAATAAGCTTTTACAATTACTTTTACCGTTTAAATTTGATATTAAATTTGTAACATTTTTAAACCTTATTTTTTATATTCTTACTTGTATTTTTTTTTTAGAATATGATCTCTATAGTTATAAATTTCATAATTCTTTAGATTATAAATTGAATCAAATATTTTCAATTGAATTTGCAGTTTCTGTAGATAGTCTAAGTTATGGTTTTTTTCTGAAAACATCGTACAATTGAGTTTTTTTAATTAAAATTTAAGGTTGAACTATATTTGAATCATTGCTTTAAATGGCTCTTTACTCATTTTCTCAGTTAGCTTATCTTTTTTTTTAGAAAATGTAGTCTTTGTATCATTTTTCGTATCTTAGATTGAAAATATAATTTAGTTTCTGGATTTTTTTTGGGCATATCAAAGATATTTCTATATGTTTGTTTCAATGTTTTTAATCAAATAGTACCTTTTTTAAAAAACTAGATCATAGTTTTGCATTCCGAAGGAATTTCGACTAACTTGATTTTTTTTTGTTTCGGTAATAATTGATCTAGGATCTAATCAAAATCTCGATCTTAGTCTAAATTCTGATCTTGCTTTTGAAGTGCTGGGAAAATAGTAAGAAATGGAACAACTAAAGTTTAAAAAAATGCAATAACATGTAAAAGAATATAAAAGATAACAAATCATAAAAAGATAAATAGAAATATAGTTCCACAAAAAAAAATTGTCATACTTTTGCATTTCCCAATCTAGCTTTAGAAAGGAAAAGCGCTAAAAGCATAATCAAACCAACTTCATTATATATAATACATTATTTTTGTAAATACAAGTATATTCTATATATTAATACATGTTTATAGAAAAAAACACAAATTAAAATGGAGTCATAACCAACATTCCAAAGTGATTAAAAATTCAAAAAATTTAATTGAATGAATAGAGACAGAATCTTGAACCTTGATACAAACACCATCATACCCTTTTGCATATACACGTGCATTCCACGAGCCAAATCATCGTAGTCTTAAAGAAAATAAATACATATAACAATAATCTTCAAGTTGTATCATCATATAGTATGTATTTTCTCCAAATCGATAGCACACCAATAGCTCAAAAGTCGATAGTGTGTATTATGTCTATGACCAATTAGACAATCTCCATAATCAGTAGTGTATAAAGGATTTTCAAGAAAAAGGAGATATATTGATGAAATATGGTTTATAAAATCAAGTTTGAATGTTATGTTGATATATGTATGTATATATAATGTTATTGCTATCAGTTCCATTTTTGGAAGATAGCCATAGTAGATATCAATTCTAAATCTAGAATCGAAATCGATTAATTTTAGTTATTTAGGAAAAAAAGGAGATTTGAGGGGAGAATAGAGAGAAAGGAAGGGGGATAAGAAAACAGACCTAGTAGACCCTTCTCTTAATAAAGTTAATTGAAACAAGTTATTACGACCGCTTGAATGTTACATGTTGTTAACCTCGTTTTACCTGAACCAGAGTCCAAAGGAGTTAGAATATCTAAATGCAACCATAATCATTTGAAACTTGGTAAGAGCACACATAAGAGGGAAGAATGGACCTCGAGAAAAAACAAGCTAAGTATTTGTCGACTCATGGCTTGGCATTTATCAGAAACTACAAGGCGCGACCTATCCTGGGCACTTCCATTATGCTTCATATAGTATTATTAGCTTATACCCCAGGTTGGTAACAATTCGACGCGTCTAGCTTTAGTTATAGATGGTTCAGTTGATCCAGAATATAGTTCAAAATGCTTCGAGCGTGAAGTACTATCTAATGAAGTGCAAAAGCTATAAAACTTTACAGGTAGCATCACAATGAGATAAGAATGCCAACACAAAAGACGACAATCCCCAAAAGATAAGAATTTGGGTTGGTACCGACCCATACTCTATGGATCGACACCAACCCAAATCAATGACTCATATGGAGTCCAAGATTCCAGCGTGACATTTGGTCTTCAATACAAGCTTTCAAGTGTCGTAACATAACCTAGTTCGCATGGTTATTACGGCGGTAAGTCGAGCCGACAGAGGTTCAACTGGTCGACTAGTGGACTAGCCGTAGACTAGTCGATAAATAAATTCATATACGTATACATATACATATATACATATAGGTATACATATACGTATACATATACATATATATATATACATATATACATATATATAATTATAAAAACAGCAGCTAACTAAAAAAAACAGCAGCAGGTAATTAAAAAAACCGCAGCAGGTAATTAAAAAAACAGCAGCAGCTAAAAAAACAATAGCAGCTAGTTTAATTAAAAAAACCCGCAACAGCTATTAAATATCAGCTAACTAACATAAAATTATTAAAAAAAAGCAACGGAAAAATAAAACAAGGCATAAAAAACAACTTTCGGCTAATTAAACAGCAGCAGTTTTTTTTTCCGAATGCAAACAAACTGCTAACAGGGAATGTTTTTTTTCTTTGGTTTTGGGCCCAATTTAAAACCAGTCGGTTAAGTCGAACCGCCTAATCGCCTGACTAATCGCTCCAGTCGCCCGACATATTGACAAAATCCAAATCGTGAGTCCCACTCGCTGACTCAAGACCGACTTGTCGACTAGTCGCGACTAGTCGCTCGCTGTGATAACTCTTTGAACTCGTATAAATAATAGATCACTTACAGTGTCTGACAAAGAAGTTCCACGTTACTGTGACTATAGCAGAGCTAAGTATCATAATGTGCTAAGTAATTGCATTATGCATGCATATACATGCTAATATATAGATGATTCGTTTAATATTTGCATGCACGAAGTTGATGTAAATAAATAAAGAATATGAAATTAGCACGGTATAATGCAGTTATATATATGAGAAACATGCATCATATGCAAAAAGCAGTGTGCATACGTTGTAATTTTAGCAAAAAACAATGATATTTCATTTTTCATCACTTTTGTACAAACTCTGACTCAAAAAAGTGAAAAAATACAGACTCTATACATCGGCTGTACAATAAGAAAAGATAAAAAAGGCACAAATCTCACGTCACCTCTTCTTGCCACTCCTCTTAGTATTCGACCCAAGTCTAATGCTAAGTTTCGATGGCCTCCCAGATTCATTGGCAAGGAGAGAAGTACTAACAGGGATAGTAACGGTAGGACCAGCGCCACTAGTTACTTCAAGCTCTTCAATCTCGCTTGTAAATTCCTTTTGAAGCTTGTGTTTGCGGCGCTTCGAGGGACTCATTGTGGACTTGTTTCTCTACAACTTCTATTCCTCTTTCCCGTTTGCCTCTTCCTCCCTTTCTCTAGTAATCGACTCATTTTGCTTGGTGCTCGCTTACCCAAGGACAACAACGGGTCATCAAAGTCCCTTAGCGCTTCAATTTGCTCTAAATGCATCCCGGACCGAGAAATGGAGACTAGAACAAGGTTCAGTAGAAATAATGGTAGATGCGGTGAATATAACTTTAATTTTTGCTCCTTTGGCAGGCGACTGGATAGGCACAGGAGCCTTAGGACTTGCATCATAAGAAAAGTGAACAATTAAATCATTAACTTCTTCGAGCGAGAATAAGAAGTCCTCGAGCTGAGGAATAAAAAGGGATTATCTACCGTGAGAGGCTCGATATGTAGTACCACTTCGAAGTCCTTTCCATTGTCCCCGTTCGTCGGTTGCACCACCATAGGAAGAATTGGAGTTTCCATCGAAGTCGTTAAGGCAGTGATGGATGCAATAACCGGTGCAACGGAGGTCTGGGTAATGCCTTAAGAAACAAGATTAATCTTTTTCTGGCCTTTATGTTGCAAGGATGGACCACCGGGATTTGAAGGAATGTGACTCCCGTGTATCTGTTTCGAAATGCCCGATCAAGGCTTGTTGCTCCCTTCTTTGTCTTTCATAACGCAGCGTGGAACTTTGTGTCTAGGTAGTGCTTTATAAGCTCGTCTTCGGTATAGTCCAAATCAGCGATCCGCTCCATGACCCACTCACAAATTTCGAACATGCGTATGCACATTTTGTTTCCTCTAAAAAGCACGAACTTCCCTTGCTCATCACCGTCAGAGTATAGTAATTGAACATCGTGGTGTCCAAATGCGCTATCCTATCATTGTAAACCTTTTGGAGATTGGACTTCTCGGTTTGCTAGCTTGTTTCTCTGTCCCTCCAGCCGTAGGATTTGTTCCCGAAGTGAAGCAATCTCCTGGGCTTGCGCAAGAATTGTTCGATCTTGCTTAGCGATAGTTTGTGTCCGAGTCTGCATAAGTTGCTTTTTAGTTTCAAGACTGTTGGCCGTCTCCTCATCAACACGCGCTTCCTTAATTTGGTTCCTGTAAAAAACTTACAATTTCTTTCCAATGTTAGTTAACGCACGGACCCTTGCATCACTATTTTTCTTAGCTTACTGAGCGCATCTCTCTGTTTACATAATTGTTCGATCTCGGTGTCATGCTTCTTTAGTGCCTTGAAAAATTCTTTCTTTTTTCAGTCGTAGGCGAGAATATCGATATAATTAGTCTTATTTGTGTCAATAAGTTCCTTGCACATTCTTTGCCAACCCTTAATTGATTTACATCGTTTTTACACGTTTCAATATTTTTTTAGAGCAGTCTCTTTATCAAGCAATGTTACATTACGATCAAACTTAACTCCTTTTGAAAACCATCCCAGTGACTTCTTAGAGGGAGTAGTGGGACTAACCAGTAGCTCGTAAGGTTTCCTCGTCAGAATTTGGTAAATGGTGGAGACAACAACAACCTAAAGATAGAGAACTTCGGAAGTTGGAGTTGATGGGCCAGTAGGGATGGAAACCTCAAATCTAGAGCTGGTTGGAGTTTTTAAAGGAACATGACATTTGAAGGGATCATGATTTTTTCTCCGCCTCTTGAAATGTTTTTCAACATCAGAACTGTTCTTTCCATCTTAATCTTTATCATCGTGGCGGCTACAATCATCATCTCTACCTTTTCTTTCCTTTCTCCTCCACCTGAAGCCTTTCCCTTTTGTCTCTATCGTCTTCCTTCTTCCTTCGAGTCTGTTTCTTTGTTTTTGAAGGGAGGTTGATGGTGCATCTGTACGTGTGGTCTTCCTTGGATGTGTACTCAAAACTTTGGAAAGCACCCAAGATCCATGGTGTAGCCTAAAAAGAAGATGAACCAACTTTAGAAATGAGATTTAATAAGCGAAACGGTGTACGTGGAAGTGCGTGCTGCCCTAGCTGTCTTCCTCATGATCTCACAAACATCATATCTTGAAAATCAAAGTAAAGAGTCCGAATGCCTTCTGAAGTAATTTCCTCGAGACGAATGTTAAAAATCGTATCTGTGGAGATGGACTATTACTCCAAAATGTCGTTTGAGTGGAATGAACACTGCTCAAGTCCCCAAATTCACTAAACGTCACTGCCTTTAGGTATGGGGCTAAGACGTCGTTCAATAATACCAGGACCTCACCAGTTGTGTCAACTTGAATTTAGAAGTCCCTATCAAATTGAACTTACTCCTAATGTCTCATTAAAAGACTCGGCGTAGTCCTCACCATGTTCGCTTCATCCTTCATTGGGGATGAACTCTTCTTCCCCAATAATCTTTTTTTGTCTTCAGAGCAGCCATGGCTTTACTTTCCCTGTGTATTATATCCTTGTCTACTTCCTCTGAGATCGGAGTCATTCTAACTTGCTTTTTTGTCCTCACATGAGGTCTTCTGTACGAACATCTCCGTGTAACACTCCCGAGGCAAAAATTCCATAGAGAACAAGTGACCTCCTAGGATGCAATAAGCCATTTCGATGGAGATTCTCGTTCGTTATGAAGGACTCTCTCTCCTTTGCTTGGATTGCTTTTAAAGTGTTGAAAGTCGCCTTATGTGCATCATCCTTGTTTTGAGTAGGCATAACTGCAGAAAACGCAGAATTCGATCGGAAATCTGAACACTCTATTTAAGCTTGAGTCGAATGCTGAGCACTCACCTCCTTGTCCACATTTGACCAAATCATTCTGGACATCGAACGAAGAAAAATTAGTTTTTGAATGTTGATCATTTGTTCTAGAGTTTTAGAACAAGTTTGCGATTTCTCCGAGTTTCAATAAAAATGAGCGAGTGATAGTCTTCTCTTCTCTTAACTAGTAAAAGATACCGCAGTTCATCGGAGGACGACGAGCGCTTGAAGCTCTGCATGAAGAGAATATGTAAACACGTCAATGCAATGTAGTCGTTTAGATGAATTTGAAAGTAATAACCATCTCTTGGAGAACCATATGTAAAAATGAATTGAAAGAGGCGTCACGCCATTGGAGCATGTAAATCAGTGACAAACTATGGAACCAGGCGACGATCAATGAGCAAAGTCATTCCTCAACGGTAGTTGTACCTCATCATTCGAAATGTCGAATTGTAAGCAAATGTTCATAAGCATTTTCATAAAGGATTACCTTTACCGATTGAACTTACTATTCTCCTTTCTTTTCTTTTAGAATTTGCCCGTTGCGAATTGAAAATCAATAACAAATTCGTTGCCCGATGCGGCACATAAAACCTTTTTCATGATTATTGGATGTGCAAGTATAGTGAAAAAGAATGGTCAAACTGTTAATGTGATTGGACTTAGCTGTGTTCAACTCACAATCCAGACTTCGCCAAATTTGTGAAGGAATAAATGATTAAGTTTATGAGTTCTATTCATCTTTAGAAGTAATAGGCAATTACTCTGGGATCAGTTCAAGTTCGAGTGTTCATCCTGAATCTCGGGAGTTATGCATGTTCAGTTAAACGTTTATTTTAAATTCATTGTCAACTTCATTCATCTGATATGTTTATGTTCAAGTCCAAAGTTAATTGTTTCGATCCCAGTTGAAATTCAACCAAATCTAGACATTGTTATGCTCTACTTTCTCAAGTCGGAAATTACTGGTATGCCATATTTTGAAGTCCTTAATATAGTTCGCACCTTCAAATTCAAGATCAATCAAGTAAAATGCCTAGATTCATGCAGTTAGCGTTTCAGATCCATAAATTCAAGCCTAAATCAAATTAGTCGACTTTCAAGAGGTATGACTTGAATAGGTAATGAACATTGATGGTAAGAGATGGGTGGAGGCAGTTAGGTTTTGGATGGAAGCTAGAATTGATAAGCTTGGGTTCCAATCTAAATCGATCGACTGCGGATCAAACGTTGGCAATGAGGGTGGTGCGGCCGAGGTGAATGGCAGGTGAAGGCTTCAAATGTCGGTGGTGGACTTGGTGACGGTTAAGGTTGAACGACAATGACAAAATCGAGTTGGGGAATTTAGGTCAGTTGAAATCGAATTTAGATCTAATCAGCTGAAGAGATAAAAATGATAAATGTTGGATGGAACAGGTTTTAAATAGGGTAAAGATATTTTTTTAAAAGTATTTGGATTGGTACCGATTCATGCCCTATAGATCTGTCTCAACCCAAATCCATCTACCGGATCGACCCTAAAGTTCATAGCTCGATCCACAATTCATTCTAAGGCAACCTGGAAAGTTTGAAACAAATTTTTTGAAGTTATTAATAGTTGTGATGATTCGTGGGGAACCCAACCCACAAGCCGAAGACAGTTTCTCATAAATAACTATATGTGATCAAACTAATCCTTCAAGTCTACATGATAAAGATGGCCTATATGGTCTATTCTAAAGTACATCCTATTTATGATGAAGACATACTTTGAAGGGAAAGCATTAACTGGTTTTCACACGAATCAGAGTCTAAAGGAGTTCGAACCTTCAAACGAATTCAGAATCACTTAAAACTTGGTAAAAACACTCAGAAGGGATGGATGAACCTTGAAAAAACAATCCAGAAATATGCTCAGTATTTGGCCTACCGACCCATGTCCTATGGATCAACACTGACCCGAATCTATAAAGGGCGATCCATCTTGGGTATTTCCTTCATGCTTCACATAGTCTTATTAGCTTATGCCTAATGTTTGATTGCAATCTAATGTGTCTAGTTTAAGTTGTAGATGGTTCATCAGAATACAGTTTGAATTGAGCCA
The DNA here is from genome assembly GCA_030737875.1 of Allium sativum. NCBI lineage: Eukaryota > Viridiplantae > Streptophyta > Magnoliopsida > Asparagales > Amaryllidaceae > Allium > Allium sativum. The sequence continues at coordinate 733,352,124 of CM060922.1, read as the reverse complement.
AAGTATGAAGTACCATCAAAAGAAGTCCAAAAGTTATGGCACTTCACATGTAACATCGCATCGAGATAAGAAGGTCACCACAAATCACGATAGCCCCAATAAACCAAGATTTTGGACCGGTACCAACCTATACCTTATGTATCGACACCGACCTGAATCAATCACTCATGTGGAGTTCAAACTTCTAGCGTGGCATCTGGTCTTCAATACCAGCTTTTACGTGTCGTGACATATGACCCAATTCTTCTTTGAACTCCTATATAAATGTTGAATCACTTACAATATAATGGGCATTTGAACACTACTTGCCTACACGCGCCTGGAATCAATCTTCAAGCTTCTCCTCTCTCAAGCCAACCACCAAAGAGACTACCATGACTCTTCAGTCAGTCTTTGTACTTTTGTTTTCTTCTACTTCAACCAATTGTACTTCAAACATTCAAAAGAGGCAGCTAGGGATTAAAAAAAATCTCCATAGTGAATGTAGGCTTATTTAGCAGTTGAATCACTCTAAAATCGGAAACATGCCCATTATTGACCTAGATACCCCACCTTTCTCCATGTTTGGAGCCCCTTTAACAATGCCCATTACAAAATATCAAAATTGAGATCTTGAACCTTATTTGAAACTTAAGCTTATTGAAAATCGTAAATAAATATTGGCCGTTGAAAACACTTATTTTAATCATTAGTTAAACATTTAGTTTTGATGGCTATAAGTTTGAAAGGTTCCAAATTCTTTTGAAGATGATCTAGACAGTGGATGTATCTTTATCAACAAAATTTTATTGCATTTCTGAAATGTTTTAATAGAGAAACATGGGATGTTTAAGGGAATACGTAAAAAGAGAGGATGCATTTCCCTTTGAGAGAGATCAAGAAGTTCCGAGTCCCTTTCTATCATCTTTTGTGGCCAAAATGAAGCCAGACCTGTAATTTTATTTGTAGATATCATCTATTTAATTCAAGATCACCTACACAACAAATGGGATTGCTTCAAAATTTCTAACTCATTCAAGAACCGTGGATAAATATGAGCCATTAATTCATATGTATTGACCAGTGATTGAAAGTGTGGTTTATGGGGAGTTGGTTGTCTTGAAGAGATCCCATTTTTTTGTGTAGATGATCCTGATAATAAATAGCTTATATTTACATAATTTCGTTCCGTTCTGAAACATTTTGCCACAAAAGGCAGGAGACACCACATAGGGGCTACACAAGCGAGGTGGTAGATCCTGTGTACGCATGCACTAGAAGGTACCATGACACCATCTTTCATGACATCCTGCAGCATTCTCTCTCATATTTTGAGTTGCACAACTTCAAATATTACAAAGTTGTTCATATGTTCGTATTATGCTTAAGACCATTTTCACAACCAATTAGTTATCGAGTTCTTTTAAATTGATGGTTATTGTGTATTTTAAGGGTTAATGTTGACTTATAATCTTGTAGTGGTTGCAAATGTTAAAAATGGTTCCAACTTTTTTGGGAGATGCTCATGTTGTAGATTAAATATCCTACAAAAAAGTTGAACATGAAAGAAGAATACATCAGAGTAGAGTGGTACTTGTTGATTGGATTAGAATAATTGTTGATAACTACTACAATAATATGATTGAAACTTACATCAAACCACTTAGCCTTTCAGTCCCATTAATTTTACAAGGAACTGAAAATTATATTAAATGCCAAAATATAAATTTGCTTATCTTTGTAAACAAATATAGCTTTGGATATCCTTCAAAGTAGAAGTCAGGTGCACATATTCAATTGTTATAAAATGATGACTGTATATTTGTTCTTTTAAGTACAATTAGATCCAAAGTGTTACGTGAATTGCTGTTGGTCTACAATCGATAATTTGATGTTAAATGTTATAACAAGAACTTGCATAATTAGCGTTGCCCCAAAAAACATAGTCAAATTTATCAATGTATTCAAGAAGGTTGATTTAGTCAAATGTACAATACGTCTTTTAAGGGAAGGCAGTAAAACATACAGTAAGTCTCAAACCGTAATTGTTCAACCTGCACTTTTCTTTGCCCAATCACATTAACAGGAAACATCCTAAGATGAAAAATCAAGTACGAGAATAAGTCCTAAACCATGGTAGTCTAGTTTCACTTTAAATAGAAACACACCCACTCACTCTCTTTTTACACACACACGCGCACGTGTGTATGCGTGTGTGCTAGCGCGCGCGCGTCTCTCTCTCTCTCTCTCTCTCTCTCTCTCTCTCTCTCTCTCTCTCTCTTGTGTGTGTGTGTGTGTGTGTGTGTGTGTGTGTGTATATATATATGTGTGTGTGTGTGTGTGTATATATATGGATTTCACAGATGATATTATATTTTCTCCTATTGTGTGCAGAAAAATGTTTCTTTCGATTCTGCGGCTTATGGGGATCCAAACCAGATATGCCAGAGGCTTCCAATAATCAAACACAGAACCGAAAGGCTGAAAATCTCGGTTTAACTTATGCCATCCATTCACTATATATATTACTAGAGGTAGTTAACTGATAATTCAGTCAGTATATTTTAAGCCATTTTGGCTAGATGCAAGGCAATTTCATTTTGTTGTATATTGTTGATATTTGCACCTGGATTTGATAATGGAAACACACAGATATTTGTATGTAATTATGCATGGTGCACACGGGATACCTTTTTATATGTCTCATATGCTATTTTCTTACCCTTTCCTCCTATTGAACTGGTAATGAAAAATGATTTCAGCTTGTGGTTGGTCAAATGAGATTACCGAAGCTGTGTAGTTTTAAGTTTTCAGTGATGTTTTTTTATGAACCGAGCAAAAGAAATTTCTCCGTAGCCACAGTAAAATTTGTGGTGGACGATGCCATTTAATTGCTATGGTATTGAATTACACTGTCTGAGCTTTCATTATGTATCCTTTAATCCGTGTGGATGGTATACCATTTATTCGAATATAATTTTGTACACACTCTTTTTGCAAAATGTGTACAAAACACTCATTCTTATTGGTTGAAATCAGTGGGGACCATAGAGGCCTCCCTGAATTCAACCAATCAAACCGAATGTTTTGTACACACTTTGCAAAAAAGTGTGTACAAAATCGCTCTCTTTAACCTGACGCGGTGTTTGCCCGGAGCGAGGATTTTTGTTTCACATCACTACATGACTAATAGATTGTTTTTAGTACGCTTGCTAGGGATGTCGGTTTGGTTGGTTCGATGAGTAAAATTGTTAATGACGTTAAACCAATAAAAATTAAAAATTAAATCAAACTGATTGAATTAGTTTTGCATGGTTCAGTTGATTATTCTAACTAAGAAGATATTTTCATATTTTATATTTGAAATATTCATTGTACATTAAGATAAAATGTGAATATACGATTAATGTTTTTTTATGGGAAAGTCTATTTGGATACAAAAATTTGACACAAATGGTGATACGATTAATTTGCATCTCATGAATTCCACCTCTCCATATAAAGACAAAAAGATCCAATGATTGATGCTTTGTGTCTTTGTGTTTGTATCTAATTTTGTGTTCAAATAGCCGCTCCTTATTTTTATATAGTATTTGTGTTTTTTAATAATAATTTGGAGATATATACGATAAATAAAATTTATCTAGACATCTAAACTAATTAAGAAAAATCATTAGAACATTACTAATTTGAGAAGTGAAATAAATGTTTAGTTAATTCCAACCATATATTGCAATCATGAAAAAATATGTCCTCTCCACTCACACTTCCTACCTCAAGCCACTCCCTTCTTTCAGTATCAATCATCCTTCACTTCACCTGTCAGGATCCTCCGCCATAGCCAGTCCCTTCTCCTGAGCCACTGCCGGAACCCATCCACACCTTCGCTCCAACTAACCCTCTCCCTGCCCCAAACAATGCCAAGCCAAAATGGTCTTTCCTCTTCACTGCAAAACCAAAGAATGCCGGTGTTCTTACCACCGCCTTTGACTCTTCAATATTCAATATTCTGGCAGGGCCTTACTTCCCTCCTAGAAAATACATGCTACTGGAAAAGACGAATGGTGAGAATAACTCCTAGGATTTTTTTTCTTTATTCTCCTCCATCCTACACAGCAGTTATTACTCATCTAAAACACATATGGAAGCCTATTGGAGGTAGACGTGTCAAAAGGGTGAGGTAGAATCATATGTGGGTCAAGTAAATTTGACCCGACCATTTAGCTACATACAATAGCTTGACCCTTTTTGACTTTCTTGATTAAAGGATTAACCTATTACAAACTTTATAACCCTTATATAACACCAACAGTAAATAAAAGTTTTTAAATTTTATTTAGCTAATGAAAATAAATGCTATTTTTTTATTTTCAAAATATTCCATAAAATTTTGAATTCTCAAAATTTGAAATTCGAGTGTCGAATTATTCGAAAATAAAAGTTAATACAAGAATTATTCAAAAATAATAATTTTTAAAGTTAAAAATGACAAAATTATGAAAATACCCTTCATGCTGAATAAAGTGATTTTTTTTTAAAAAAATCCACAAAATTACGAAATGAAAAAAAAAAACTTATTCAAAAATTATGATTTTTAAACCTAAATATTGCAAAATAACGAAAATGCCCTTCATGTTCAAAAAAATGAAAAAAACAAAATAAAATTTAAAAACCCAAAAAAGTACGAAATGAAAAGTAAAAAAAGAATTATTCGAAAATTACAGTTTTTAAAGCTAAATATGTCAAAATAATGAAAATGTCCTTCATGTTGAAAAAAGTGAAAAAAACAAAACAAATTTTAAGAAATCCAGAAATTTACGAAATAAAAAGTAAAAAAAGAATTAATCAAAAATTATGATTTTTAAAGCTAAATATGCCAAAATAACGAAAATGCCCTCCATGTTGAAAAATGTTTAAAAAAAAAATCTAGAAAATTATGAAGTGAAAAATAAAAAAAGAATTATTCGAAAACTACGATTTTTAAAGCTAAATATGTCAAAATAACGAAAATGCCCTTTATGTTGAAAAAAATGAATAAAACAAAATAAATTTTAAAAAATTCAGAAAATTATGAATGAAATGTAAAAAAAGAATTATTCGAAAATTATGATTTTTAAAGCTAAATATGCCAAGATTACGAAAATGTCATTCATGTTGAAAAAAGTGTAAAAAAATAATAGATTTAAAAAAATCCAGAAAATTATGAAAAAATAATATTTTTTCACTTTTTCCAATAAAAAGGGCATTTTCGTAATTTTAGTCTTTTTCGCTTTAAAAATCATTATTTTCGAATACTTCTTTTTTTAGTTTTCATTTCATAATTTTTTGGATGTTTTGATTTTTTTTTATTTTTTTCACTTTTTCCAAAATAAAGGGTATATTTCGTAATTCTGACGTTTTTAGCTTTAAAAGTCGTTATTTTAAAATAATTTTTTTACTTTTCATATGTAATTTCTGGATTTTCTGTATTTTTTTTATTTTTCCCAAAATAATGGGTATTTTCGTAATTCTAGCATTTTTAGTTTAAAAATCGTTATTTTAAAATAATTCATTTTTTTACTTTTTATTATGTAATTTTCAGGATTTTTTGAAAAAATTTCATTGTTTTCACTTTTTCCAATATAAAGGGCAGTTTCGTAATTTTGGACCTTTTTGCTTTAAAAATCATTAATTTTGAATACTTCATTTCTTTAATTTTCATTTCATAATTTTCTGGATTTTTTGAATTCTTTTAATTTTTACCAAAATAAAGGGTATTTTCGTAATTTTGACATTTTTAACTTTAAAAATCGTTATTTCAAAGTATTGCTTTTTTACTATTTGGGTAAGTGAGTTACCCATTTGTAACCCTTTTAAAAATGGGTCAACCCATTATGACCCATTTAATAAAAAATTATAAATGGGTTCACCCAACAGGGTTGTAATTAGGGTAAAATGGGTTGGGGAAATGGGTAGGGTCATATTTTGACTGGTCTAATTGGAGGTATCAAGATGAAATCTACCAGTAGGATATTCTTTTTTCTATTTTCAGGTGCATAAGATAGGAAAATATCGTAAGGGCAGACCTATTATAATAAAAAGCAAAGTTTTTATTCTCATACCGTGCGATATTGATATTACTAGTAGTTGTATTAAAAGAGTGTCGGTATGGCTTAAATTTTCTAACATCCCACTGTACGCTTGGTCGAAGTTAGGGATCAATTGGCTTGCCACTAGAATAAGTTGGTTTCTGTGCATTGACACTGCTACGAAAACTCTAGAAGGCTCTAGTGCGCTAGGTGTATGGTGGAGGTAACCCAGAGTGTGAGTTACCCTTGGACTTCCTTGTTTTACTGCCTGATGGAACTGAACAAAAGGTCTATGTGGAATATCTTTGGCAACCTGAGATTTGTATGAGATGTAAACGTTTTGGCCATGTTGGTGAAAAATGTACGATGTTCAGTGTGGGTGAGAATGTGTGTGGTGCTGCTAAGGAAAAGAGTAAAGTAGTTGCTAACATTGACAAACTGTTAGGAGCTACGTTTGTTACTTCTGATGCTGGGGTGAAACCTGTTGCCCTTGCCAATGGAAGAGTTACATGGAAGAAGGTTGTAAAAAAGAAATTGAGAAAGGATATGCCACACAGATCTGTTTGCACTGGTAAACCATCTGTTATTCATAAAGAGAAGGCAATAAATCTTATTGATGCTGTTTCTGTTGGTGATAGCTTCAATGCTTTATCTCACTGTGTTTGGTTAGAGAGTGTTGAAAACGAGCCTGAATTTGAAGAAGGTGAGATATGTAGAGTAGGTGATATGCTTACACAAGTTTTCTCAGCTAACAACTCAACGTGTAATATTGAACCAAATGGAAAACAGAATGTTGCTAGTGATGTTGATAATATGATCCTTCCTCCTCACCGTCTGTTCTATCTCATGGTAATAAGGAAGGTGAGCTAGATGCTTCCACTGTGCGTGTCAAGACTGCACATGTTAAAGAGAATGCAAGCAAGAGGAGTGATAATGACTAATGGAGTGGTCTTCATGCTACTGTGAGTTCTTGGCTGGATGCAACTTCATAATGAAACCTTGAAGCTTGGCTAATATTTCATGTATGGTTAATGGTAGCTATAGTATGTATTTTCCTATGTAATGTTCTAGGTTTTCTTGTCTGCTTGCGATAGATTACTTCCCTGTATAGAAGTTGCATTGTTGTTGTAGCTGATATGTATGTTTCATATCACCTGTCCTTATGTACTTACTATTTTTAATAATAATAAAGTGTTACAGATCACTTAAAAACCCGGTCAGCTCTATCAAAAAAAAAATTTAGTTAATTTTGTTAAATCAATAACCGAGCAAAATTATTCGACGGATCGATTTTAAACCAATTTAGTTTCAAAATCAAACAAAATCGATTGAAATAAATTGGTTATGTTGGTTTATTTTGTTTTAACCAAAGTTAGCACATTCTTTCGCTTAGCTTCTCTTCTGTAAATGCATTGGCATGTTTATATATAAAGCCTTTATGAGATTACTAAAATTTAATTATATATAGTTTTAAGAAACATAAACTGAAAAGTAAAAGGAAAAAAGTATGAATTATATTTCTTTAAGGATTAACTATCAAGAATAATCCAAAGTTCAACGTGTCTTCCCATAATCCCAAGTTTGGATTATTTCTGAATAATCCGAAGTTTGGGGGGTGTCTTCCCATAATGATCCCGATGAGTTTTGACGTGTTATTTTGGGATCAATATGGGAAGACTCCCTCAAACTTCAGATTAATATGGGAAGACACCAGTAAATGGGATTAACATGGGAAGACACCCCCAAACTTCGGATTATTCAGAAAAAAATCCAAACTTAGGATTATCATGGGAAGACATGTTAAACTTCGGATTATTCTTGACATCCTTTCTTTCATAAAATAAAATATATATACACACACAGAGGAGCCTTTGGCCGCATTCCAAATAATGCAGCATTTCTAATCCATTCACTCTTTTTCCACTGACTAATTTGATTCATTCTTTATTTAAATATAAATAGGTGGTTATGGTTCAGATGCAAAACTGGTATTTCAAAACATGAGTGTCATGAAACCCCCCTCCCCCCCCACCCCACACACACATATATATATATATATATATGTGTGTGTGTGTGTGTGTGTGCATACATGCACACACACACAGAGAGAATTTTTAATTTGAAAGTAAGTACTAGTTTTTATTTTGAATGAGATGTGAACTTATGGCAGTTGATTTGCATACAAACCCATTTTAAAATTTCCGATCTTACGAAAGTGTTATAACTCAACCTTAGCAAGGCCGACGAGATTAGATGACCCCCTACCATTTTATTGATATATCAAAAGACGAGTATAAGATAAACAAAGCGAGAGAAAAGCAACAAAAAGAAACACAAAGGAAACAGACATACCAATCACCAGGAAACAAAAGAAAAAACAAACAAAAGGAACACAACACAGAAGCAAAATTAATAGGTGACCAAACATCGCCTACTAAAATCTGCATGATCACCAGGATTGAACGTAAGTTGTATCATTCTCAAACCGTACCTTATTTCTTGTTGCAAGTGACTTCTCAGTTGGGCAACAAATTTTACTCCCTCATGGTTGTAAATACACACATTTCGTTCCCTCCAAACATGGTTATTACGGCGGCAAGTCAAGTCGAGTCGATAAGGTCTAACCAGTCGACTAGTCGGACTTGTCATAGACTAGTCGATAAATAAATAAATAAGTATACATAATTGCAGTGTATAAATAAATATTAGGAATGTAAAACGTTTACAGTGTTAAAGTCAAAGGAGCCATTCAGTCAATGCAATTAAACGAAGTCATCATCCATGGCTTTATCAATGCCATATGCAATTATTTACATATCTCTACTGCCATTTGCAATATACTTCTACTTCCATCTGCAATTAATGACAAATTCAACTTCGACTTCAAGCTAGGGTTTAAGGGTTAGTGTTCAACTTCGAGTTAGGGTTTCAAGTTCGACTTTGACTTTGAGTTAGGGTTTCGAGTTCGAGTAGGTCAGTATCAATCTCGACTAATGTCAAGTCGACTCCTGCAGTTAATGATCCAAGTTCGACTAATCAACTAGTTGAGCGTCGTAATAACAGTGCTTCCAAATGATATGAATAAACTTCTTCAACATAGAAGTTACAATTTTAGCTCTTTTATTTTCGGGAACAACTTCATTGTGAATTCCATTCACATCTGTTATCATTTTTCACCGTAGTTCTTCCAATTAAGGTCATGATCTCTCCCCACAGAGATCCAATAACATGGCATTCAAAGAACAAGTGTCCAACTATTTTAGGTTTATTAATACAGTAAACACAGTATATAGAGACGTGCATGCCAAAGCTAACAAGTTTCACCCGAGTCAATAAAGCATTGTGAATAACCTTCCACAAATTTAAATTCTCTTCACCATTGTTGTTCTTCTTACATATCACCTCGTGCCACCTACAAACAACCATTTCTTTAACTTTGTGCAAAGCATAATATAATTTCTTAATATTGAAACTCTCACCTGCCAATCCCACCTGAACCATTCAGTAGAGGCATCCATGATGTGTTTAACTTTAATTCTTAACCAGAGTTGTAATGTCCTGTATTTTTGGGTGGCCAAAATTTTTATTTATTTAATGTTTTAAATATTATATTTGGAATATTAATGGATTTTTAATATTTAATTCATTTATTTAAACAAGGTTTAAACGTTAAATTTATAATTAATATAAATCGAGCTCGTAATGATGAGGTAGTTTGTAATATTGAGTTTTGAGCTTCAATTGAACATATAGGATCTGATATAAGTCGGAATTCCATGAAACAAGAATCGCCCGAATCTATTTGATTATAATTTTCTAATGAAAGAGAGAAATGGAGATTTCATGTTATAGATTGTTAGTTATATCCAATTCAAAATTTAAAATAGTCGCTATGGAATCATTTATGTTTTATAACGATTAATTATATATATTTAATTCGATTTAAAAGGAATTTTATTGATAATTCTAGATAACGATCGAATTATGCCACGAAACAAATCACGTTGAGATCGTATTGACGTTTAGAGTCAATATATATATATAATTCGTTATTTTTGGAGACCGGGTATTTTTGGTGTCCAAAAAAGCGTTGTTTTACGCGTAAAATAGAATGACCGATTTGCAAACAATCTCCATTTTCAGCAAAACTAATTTTATTGAATCCGTAATGATTAAGTGTAGTAGTGTTTCAAGTTTCAAGTTATTTGGATTTATTTTATGATCATGGGTAATTTAAACGTGTGATTTTTCACGTGTGAATTATAAAGGACTTTTTACAAATTACCTCGAATTCGACGAAACCTATCCCATTGTGTCAGGAATAATTTTCTATGCTAGGATTACAATATTCACTTCGATTGGGGATCGTACGTAGGTGTTTTATCACGTTATTTCAGGGTTAAGTTTCGATAAATATTATTTTATTATAACCAACCATTATAAATACCCCACTTTATTCTAAACCCTAAATGTAAGTCTCTGCATGGTCAAATATGTTCCAGCCGCCTCCATTTCAATTTAATGGCAGAAATGATTTCGGTTTCTACCTCAAATAACACCAGATTCTTTCATCAACTCGAGATACCTTCAACAACAAAATTACTGAGCTCGTCAAGCTCTCTCTGATGACTGGTCGTGATCACTTTCTATCGACTATAGAGACCGGATCAACGACTTAAAGGACCGGCGGTCCACGGGGCTCTGATGGCGAATAGAGCCATTAGATGCATTGAAATTTCTGGCGGAGGTCGAGTACATTGGGGCGGAGGTCTATCCATCATTGCTCGAGTTCTGGTGGGCTGGTACAGTGGCGACAGTGGCTTGGATGGGTGGTGATATCGTGAAAAACTTGGAATGAAGACATGGGAAACAAACAGAAAGGGTAGCGACAATTGAGGATGTGCATACTGCGTTTTCGTGAGTAAATTAATTCAATTTACGGTAGTATGTGGTTTCATTTTGAAAAGCAGGCAATGCAAAGAAACATTTGGAAAGGGAGACTTGGGGAAGTTTTATGTGAACATGTTTTACTGTATGTAGTGGGGAAGCTTACTCGTGCAAGTTGAGGAACAATTTGGGCAAGAAATAATGAAGTGAGCTGACATAATGAGGAAACAATTCTGACATGGGAGGGTTGTAGATGGAAATAAATAATTGGGTTCAGGGAGCACGAAGGGTAGATAAAGGCTTGGGTATTTTCTTTGAACAAGGCAGTAGGAATAAACCAAAGTCGGGAGGAAGAACATAGAAGATGACGAGGCAGAAGAAATACTAAGAACAAAGGGGTTGGCCTGGGAACAAAAAGAAGTAATTAGCCATATTATATATGTATATTTAATAAAATAATTAGTTAATTAGTAACGGTTAATATATTTGCCTGATTTTGTTTCCAGATCAAAGAAACGTGTTGGAGAGAAATTCTTGAACGTGCGTGAAGGACAAAGTAAGGTCGATCGATTTATTTACAGAAGTAATTAAGTAATCTTTTTTTAAATAAAACTGTGATTAAAGAAACAATTTTGTTTCTAATTTAAAGCAGGTGTTGTGAATATAGGAAACTGCAGAACGAAGTAAATCATAGGAAGAGAAAGCTTTGGATCAGGCTGTTTAAACTGTAAATACAAAGTAAATTATTTAAATTAAGTTTATATTTTTAGTCATTAATTAAAATCCGTGAATTAAAATATTAATAGCTTTTATTTTTTCCAACAGAATTGAACAAAATAGGAGACATTGGGACCGTATGATCGAACACTAGGTTTTTGGAACTAATCTAGATAGAGCTGGAGACAGTGAGAATTTATAGTTAAATTAAACAACTGTTTAATTTAACTATAACCAAACCGCTTCAGAAATAAACGAAATCAAAGTGAGTATAACTCACTTAGTTTTTACCTACTTATATTTTATATAAGTCGGAATTTCATTTGTGTGCTATGGTTGATAATTGTTTGTTGAGTGCTGATTATTTATGTATATTGGATAATTTTGTTTACTTAAAAAATTAGTTTAATTTAAATAAAATCTAATCTTTATTCTAATGATTATTTTCAAATGAGGTAACTTACCTTGTTAGTTACGTTTATAATAATATAAACGTATGAAATTGAAATATGGATATGTCTGAATTGTTGTTATGAATTGATTGTTGAATATTATTTGAGGTAACGTATTTGGATGCAGGGAGAAACAGGTTGGAGGGATCCAACTGGATTCCTCAAATTTATTGTTTATTTTCATATTACCATTATATGAACTGTATGACCAACCTGATTAGATGATTGACTCGTTTATTGGTTGTTGAATCGTATTTCAACATTTGTTATGATATTAACCAATGGGCAGTATTGGTTGGGTAATTGGCATCACATGGCCTATAAATCAATCATTTAATAAATCTGGATTTACTGTCAGGTAAATCGACAAAAATAAAGTTATAAAATTTATTTTATAACTAAAGATAGATTTTTAAATCTATTAATTTGAATAAATGTTATTAAAAGGAAAAATATATTTATTATTTAAATTTATAAGTAATTGTTAAGTGGTTTTATGAAACAAATTATTATGTTCATAAGAATTATAAGAAGATGAGCATGAATTAACATAAACGTTAAGAATTGGATTAATTGTTCTAACAAACAATTAAATGAAGTTAAAAACTAATTATATTAATAATTAATTTAAAAGAGGAACTAATTGGAATTGGTTAAAGAAATAATCATATTTTGAGTTGACCAAGTCGGTCGTTTTAACTGGAACTGATTATTAAATTGGTTTGTCATCAATCAACCTAATGGAGTAATTTAATGGATATTTGTTTTATTTTTAATAAAATTTTAAAAAGGAATTTACTATTTAATTTAGTTAATAAAGAATTTAACTACTTCTATAGTAGTTAATAATGAAATAAATTATTATTCTAATTAATAATAATTTATAGATTGCTATTTAAATGAAATTTATCATTTAAATAACCAAGTTTAAAATGAATATAGTTAAATTGTGCAAAGAGGTTATGAAAGGGTTTATATTAAAACCTGAGTTTTATGAATTGAGTTATAAAAGGGATTTTAAGCAAACATGATAGTTTAAAATGAATGTTTACTTAACACTGAATTAATTAAAAGCGAAATCAATACAAAAGGGTTTGTACACTAAACTTGAATTATAAACAAGGTTTATAGAGGAGATGTGGAGTTAAAATGTTGATTTGAGTTGGCGATAATTAATAATGGAATTAAGTTGAATAAATGGAATTCAAAATGAAATTTTCAGGGAGGAAATGGATTGGTAAAAGGGGCATGTAATTGGGTTTGGTAAAAGGAGTTAGTAATAGGATTTGTAATAAAATCAGATTTAGGAAACAAGTTATTTAAATAAGTTGAAAGTTAAAAAGGTGATGTTTAGTAAGCAATTATTTAATCGACGAATTAAGTAATATTAGTTATATTTAAAAAGGAGACTTCCAAAAAAAAAAAGGTTTGTAAAGTTATATTTTTAATAAAATAGTTAAATAGGATGTGCTTTTATATTAGAACGAATCTCGGTTTTTGAATTACAACTCGTATTTATCTTAAGATAAGAACGTTTTGATCAAGGTCTGAGAGGTAATTAAAATACCCCAGCTTGAACGACTTCAGGATTATCTAAGGATGATATTAGTTGGTAATGGTGAGAATGTTAGAACTAATTTATTATTTCCATAAGAGAAATAATAATGCAACGTTAATTGAAAGATTTGAGAATGTATAATAAGATTTCCAAAATAAAGAGGATTTGAGAATATATATATATTGATATTTCCAAAGTAACAAAAATAATAAGGGTGAGAATATGAGATGATGAAAAAAAGAAAAAAAAAAGGACTCGAGAATATTTATGATGAGATTTCCAAAATAACTGAAACAAAAGGAGATTGCGTGAAAATATAACGACATTTCCGAAATAAAAAGGAAAAGAGAAGTTGTGTTTGAAATAGGTTTTCTATAAGAATAAGAGTTGAGTATTGTTTTAAAATAACAAACTAAAAGAGATTTCGTAACGTTGTTTTACGCGGGATAAGTTGAAGTGATTTCCCAATTTTCAATAACGAGTAATAATGTGGCAAATGTCGTGAAAAGGATAATGGAATAGGAAATTTGATATGAATATAGAATATTTTCCCAAGTATTAAGATTAAATAGTTTTGTAACATCCTAGATTTTTAGTTGATTTATTTTGAACATTTAAATTTATTTTAAACTTTGAATTGGATATACAAATGGATTTTATTTTTATCTTATCGATTTAATAACCAATATAGGAATTAATATCGAATATATTGGGTATTGTAATACAAAATGATAATAATTGAATTCAGTATTTAAAGCTGAATTGAAACAATTAAGTTGAATTATATAAATTCTATATTGAATTAGAACGATAATAATAATTTATTATTGATGAATTTAACTGTTCGAAATTGAATTATATTTTAAATTGTTAATTTAAATTAATATCCCCTGTAGATAATCGAATAAAATTTTAGAACTCATTCCATCTACTCCAAAATAGCGTTATAATCTTGTAACATCGGTCGTTACGTTGGAATAGCAGTTCGAGATTTCAAGTTAAGGGACACGAGATTTTTGCTTATTTTATTAAAACAAATCCAATCAAAAATCTTTTCATCTTTAAATATCAGGCCGACCTACCTATTTTATTTCATTTCGCAGACCTAAAGAAACATAATCATACAGATGTTTTCTCAAGAAAAATGTTTTGCCTCCCAACTTCAATATGCTGGAAGACAGCGATTTAATGGCGTGCATACAGTTGTATACCCATCACCATTTATAAATATCGCAACTTACCCCCTTTCCTTTCTTATTTCATTTGGTATAGTCTGCATTCCACCGAAGAAAAATTCCACCCTCTTCTTCTTCTTCTTCGAAAATCCACTAAAATCCAAAGTAAATTCCTAAAATCTTGTAACACAAATCGAGAAGCTTGTGTTGATCTTCTCTTCACGTATATGCATGTTATAAGGTGATCGATCGGGTATTGGGGACCACGATCGAAGGTCATGGTATGACCTGAAGCTCGACTTGAGCTGGAGGGCGCGTGATGTTATTCGAATAGGAGAACCGCGATGGAAGCCACGAGTTTCACTGAAGCCTGACGTCCGCCAGGGACTCGCGATTTAGGAAGTTGGATTTTTCCAAAGGTTAGGGTTCAACATTGATCGACGGGGCGTGTGAGAGAAGGATCGAGGTCACTGCGGTTTCAAGAAAGGCCAGGAACGATACTGGTCGCAGTTACTGTATTAATTGGATGTTGCGATCTGGGGGAAGCGAGCTAGGGTTTATGATCAACTTTGGGGATGGTGAGTGCAGATACTGGTTTGTCAAAAGGAGTTTGTCTAGTCATGAGAACCGAAATGAGTTTAAACATGCTAATGAAGTTGAGGCCTGTAGCAAGGTTCAGAATGTAGAGTTTTGGTCTGAGGGTGATGCAGTAGGAGGGGATGCGGTGATTGATCAACAGATGAGGAGTTTGGTTTGAAAATTTCCTGACTACGGTAGAGGACAGTGTGTCGATCTGTATTGATGTGGGAAGGTGGAAGTTGCAATTTACTTGGGAAGTGGTTGAAGCCTGTAGTGGTGCCATGCTATTTGGATTGTTGTGATGTTTGTTCGGTGGTGTTAGTAGCTAAAAGGAGAGGGTATGATTGACTGGGAATGGGTCTGGCAAATGGACTAAGTTCCACCTCGGTGGTAAAGCTGTGGAAAAGCAGTAAAGGGAGATTGTCATTAAGATGTTCAATGGAATGCTTGAGTGGTATAGGACTGAATATTAAAAAAAAAAGATGGTAATTTTTGACGATGGGTCGAATGGTTTGGAGTTTCTGTAAGGTATATGTTTTTATTTTTAAATATACATAGAAAAATAATTTATTTACGTTGTAGTTGAATTAAACGAGTAATAGCCTAATCATTAAATAAAAATAAATAATCGTAGGAATAGATTCAGTGGAGATGATTCAAGTATATGCGTAGCTGAGACGATATGGCATATTAAATTGGATATTCAACGCAAATAAAATCAAGGTCATTAAATCTCACTCAAAAGTTATATTTAATTTACTTTATCGGTAAAAATAAATTGTTGGTTGTTAGCCTACTTTGTGAACTAGGCAACACAAAGTCAAGAAATCAGACATTGAAGAGCATTTTTAATTAGAAGACTTCGGTTCGGATTGGAGAAGACACTACAACCTAGATTGGACAGCTGCGATTGTTCGGGTCGGATCAGAGCAACATATCGGTTCGGGTCGGATAGAATCTTCTGTTCGGATCGGTGAACTGCTGCTGAGGAAATTGGTAAGGCATATCTATTCGGATCGGAGGGCAATATAATCTCAATTGGATCGGAAAGCCACCTGTTTGCCATGGAAATAGATCGGAGCGGAGCGGATTAAAGAAGAAGAGAGCGTTGCATCCAAGCCAATCCAGGTCGGATCGGGTATCCCGATCCGAACCCCTTATATGTGTGTCTCCGACCCGAGCCCATGTTCCATATTATTCTCCTGCAAAAGCGCCTGGATATCCGGACCGGCTGTGACCAGTTCCTACCCATAACGTTCGTTATTCTGATGCGTTGTCAACACAATAATTCATCCGAACCCGAAGCTAATGGGATGGACGACACGTGATCCCGACCCGGATCAAGTTTTGAGCAAATTCACACCTATAAATACCCCGTCTGGAGACAAAGAAAAGGATCTTTTTTTTAGGCACTTTGAGAATTCAACCACCCCCGTAATCCGAACTCCATTACTCCCGGAGAATCCAAATCTTCTTTCATTACTTGTTTTAGTCTATTGAGTGAATATAAGTGAGTTGTGAGTGGAATTGAGTGAAGCTTACATTGTATTTGCAACTGAATCATTGAATATAGTAAAAGATAAGTGGACATAGGCATTTCTTCGCCGAACCACTATAAATCCCGTGTGCTCATTTTTATTTTTATCTCATTTCATTTTGCTTTTAATCAATTTGGGTGTTAGAACCACTTTTGGGTCTAACATTTTGGTGCTTTCACTGAGAATCCTCATCTGAATTCTTCATTTTCCGGGATTTCTTTCTACTTTTTGGACCGTTGAGTTCAAAGAAGTTAATCCTTAAGTTTTTTCGCTCTTTTATATTTGTTGAAGTGATTGTCAAAGACTCATGGCCAAAGGAAAAGGCAAGGAAGTTCAGTCTGTTCGAGGAAATGGAGCTGGCGAAGATCGGCAAAATGCTATTGTAACAAGGTCTCGAGGGCAGAGTTCAGCAGCAGGAAGAACCAATGCAGGAAATCCGAGCCGCCAGTAGGGGGAGAGCTCCGATCCGATCCGGGTAGGAGATTCTGAAGCAGTGCATTCCCCCAATCTGAACCGACCCGAGCTGCTTGCCACGTACCGATCCGACCAGGCTCCCCAACTCTGAACCGACCCGACCTCCTACCTCCGATCCGACCCGATGCTTGGTGAAGCTGGAACCTCTACTCGAGTCCCTACGAATGCTCCGATTCCAGCCACCAGGGTTGGTGATCAGGCCAATCCATTTGCGCCCATCACTCAAGGAGATTTCTCGCGCTTGCTTGACATGCTTGAGAGCACAAGGGAGGCTATGAAAGTTCACGAGCGCACTAATCTCATGATGCAGGAAAATATGAGGCTCTTGAGTCGGGAGATTAGTGAACTCCGTCGACAGAGAACTCCATCACCGGTTCGTCACAGACCAGTGGATCAATCTTCATCTTCCGAGGAAGAGCGGCCCCGTGAACGAAGGCCACTCGAACGACCTCAGAACGTGGAGCAGCTGACATTTGGATCTTTGGGATCTCGTGAGGATATTGCACGAGCATTAGGAAACAATGACCCCACTCGGGGGCAGAGACTCCAGTCCCCTCCTCCCGAGATCGACCGGGAGCGCAGGGAACGGAATCGAGCAGAGGCAGCTCGAAGAAGAAGGGCATCTCCTGAACAAGAGCCCAGAAGGAACTCGGATACTAGGGCCAGGGAACCTGAGCGGCCCCTAACTAATGCTGATGTACAGGCAATGGTTCGCCAGATCATGTCCGAGAGCCGGAATTATACAAATGAAGATTATGGCATTGAGCGAAGCCATACTCCCTTCACCGACGATATCCTCGACTTCCAATTTCCCCGACGCTTTAACTTGCCACAAATGGACAAGTACAATGGAAGGACTGATCCGGGACAGCATTTGATGCGGTATTCGTGGCTCATGAATGCTGCTGCTGCCCCTGATGAAGTGAAGTGCAAAGCATTCCCAATCTACTTAGAAGATGTGGCACTGTTCTGGTTTACCCGACTCCCTCCTCGTTCGATTTCGAATTATAAGGAACTAAGCAAGCGTTTCATGAACCAGTTCCGACTCCATGCCCGAAAGTCCAAAAGTGTTATTGAATTATCGAGAATCAAGCAGGCACCAGGAGAGTCTTTGAGGGCATACCTTGACCGTTTTAACCAAGCTGTGACTGAGGTCAGTGACCCGCATGAGCCCACTATCCTGATGGCATTGAAGGAAGGAGTCGATCCTGAATCCTAGTTTGGAGATTACCTTTCTGGGAAAACACCTTCCACAAGGGAGATATTCTACGAAAAAGCCGATATTTATCTAAGACGAGAGGAGGCCAGGGCAAACCGAAAGAGAAAGTCTGAGACGGCTTCAAAGGAGAATGTGCAGAGTAACATCGCCGTGAAGCAGTCTGGGGAAAGTTCTGGCAAGGTTGAAGTAAATGTAGGAAACAAGGGTGGAAACAGCAATGCTGGAAGCGGGGGTAACAACAACAATAACCGTAATCCAAACGGTAACAGAAGAAACATAAATAGGGGAAGTGATCCTTACAAAAGACCCCGATTCCAGAACTACGAGAATTATACACCATTGAACGACACCCTGGAAAATATTTACCTGGATACGTACAATGTGTTACAGTACAAAAGACCGCCACCTCGTGATTCGACCGAGAAAGAAATGGCGACAGGGAAATTTTGTTTGTTTCATGGAACCCATGGGCATTCAACCAATGAATGTCGGCATTTGAGGGATGTGATTGAGAAGCTGCTGCGTGAAGGGAAGTTGGATGAGTACAAGGTTGCCCCGAGGGACAGGGGGCAAGGAGAGCAGGCTCCAAAACAGATTCTGCCTGCTCCCAAGCCTACAGCACAGCAGAAGGGTAAAGGAATTGTTATCAATTCCATAGTAGGCGGACCTCACCCAGCAATCCGAAGTTTCAGGTCAATGGATCAATATGTAAACGCTGCCAAGCACCTAGATGTGAACGAGGGTGACGATTTGGAAGATATCACTCCCATAAAACAACAGAAGACCATGTTTGACGACGTGGTATTCCGCAGCCGAGACAATACTGGGATCCAATCACCCACCGATGATCCGTTGGTTATTACTACCACCATTGGGCCGGCCCTGGTCCATAAGGTATTAGTAGACAACGGAAATTCTGTCAATATTTTATTCAAAAAGTCATTCGATCAAATGAAGCTTGAATCTGAAGATTTGAAGCCGTGTGAAGGATGGATTAGAGGCTTCAACGGGGCGTCGACAGCTCCCATGGGATACATAGAGTTGCCCGTGACCCTGGGGCAAGGAGAACGTAGAAGAGTGCGGATGCTCCAGTTCGTAGTATTGGACGTAGATTCGCCTTATAATGCATTTTTGGGGAGGCCTGGCCTTGCTGAATTCAGAGTTTGTATCGCCCCTTGGTGTTTGTTACTTAAGTTCCCAACCGAAGCCGGAACTGGAGTAATGAGAGGGGATCAAGTTTCTGGACGGGCCTGCTATGTGGCCGAGTTAAAGATGTTGATGAAAGGACTTAACGTTGAAAGTAAAGATGCCTCGTCTCCCTCAAAGGGGGGCTCGGCATAGCAATTAGAGAGATTGACCCCAAAGGAGTTGCCCAAAGGAACACCTGAAGACCTGGATCCCAGAAAAGACGAGGAACCAGAGACTAGGAATGCAACTCCTAATGAAGCGACAGTGGAAATTCCCATTGATGAAGCTGATCCGACAAAAGTTTTGAAAATTGGTTCTCAATTGGATCCACGTCGAGCTAAAGAACTAACGGACTTTTTGAAGGCAAACTTAGACGTGTTTGCCTGGACCCATGCTGACATGTGTGGGATATCGCCATCTATTATAAGTCACAAATTGAATGTAAATCCGAAACATCCACCTGTGAAGCAAAAGAGACGCATGCTAGGCCCAGAGAGGTCGACTGCTCTCAAAGAGGAAGTAGAGAAGTTGAAGCAGAATGGATTTATTCGAGATTCAACATATCCCGACTGGATATCGAATCCCGTCTTGGTAAAGAAGCCAAATGGAAAGTGGCGGACTTGCATTGACTTTTCAGATTTAAACAAGGCTTGCCCAAAAGATAGTTTCCCACTTTCCAGGATTGACCAGCTTGTAGATTCGACAGCAGGTCATGAACTTCTCTCTTTCATGGACGCATATTCTGGGTACAATCAAATTCCTATGCACGTACCAGACCAAGAACATACAAGCTTCATTACGAATTTGGGATTATATTGTTATGTTGTAATGCCATTCGGATTGAAAAACGCTGGAGCTACTTATCAGCGCTTGATGAACAGAATGTTTTATAATCAAATAGGAAAAACTATGGAAGTTTATGTGGATGACATGCTTGTCAAATCGAAACAGTCCTCCAGCCATACACAAGACTTGGCGGAAATGTTTGGTATCCTGCGAAAGTACCGGATGAAATTGAATCCTCTGAAATGCTCATTTGGAGTGGCATCGGGAAAGTTCCTTGGCTTCATTGTGAGTTCCCGAGGAATTGAAATCAACCCTAGACAGATAGCAGCGATTAGAAATATCGAAGAGCCGAGGAGAGTTAAAGACGTCCAAAGTCTTGCAGGGAAAGTAGCGGCACTGAGTAGATTCATCTCCAAAGCCACAGACAAATGTATTCCGTTTTTTGATTTGATTAAAAGAGGAAAGAAGAACTTCGAGTGGACTCCAGACTGTGTTGAGGCCTTTCGAAATTTATTGGAACTGCTAGAGAAACCGCCGATTTTATCAAAGCCCGTAGATCACGAAGAATTGTTTGTTTACTTGGCGGTCTCGGCTCACGCCGTCAGTACAGCCCTTGTTCGAGAAGAAGATAAAGTACAAAGGCCAGTGTATTATGTAAGCAAGAAATTAGCGGTGGCAGAGCGCAACTACCCAAAAATTGAGAAGCTCGCTTACAGCCTCCTGATCGCATCCCGAAAACTTCGTCACTATTTCCAAGCCCATCCAATAACCATATACACCGACTAACCCTTAAGGCAGGTGTTGCAGAGACCCGAAGCATCGGGAAGGTTGATCAAATGGAACATAGAACTAAGTCAGTTTGATTTGAATTTTCAACCACGAAAGTCAATCAGGGGGCAAGCTCTAGCAGACTTCATTGCGGAGTTCACCATTCCAGAGGAGGAAGTAGTCAATGATAGAGTGGTTAAGTCCGAAGATGAGCTAAAGATAAATCCGTGGAAACTATATACAGATGGAGCCAAGAACGACCGAAGGTCCGGAGCTGGAATCGTCTTAGTCACTCCCGAAGGACGGTCGTTATATTACGCCCTGCGATTAGAATTTTCGGCGACTAACAATGACTCTGAGTATGAAGCCCTGATTGCCGGGCTGAAGCTTGCTAAAGACCTCGGAATAAAAATGTTAGACATATTTTGTGACTCTAAAATTGTTGTCTGCCAAGTGCGAGAGGAATTTGTGGCTCGAGGACCTCGACTTATCGCCTACCTCGGGAAAGTGAGAGAGCTATTGAATAACTTTGAGCGGTACAACATAATGCACATTCCCAGAGTTGAAAACCAGAAAGCAGATAGGCTGGCAAAGCTGGCTAGTTCCGACAATCCAGAAGAGGCTGAAATAATTCCAATTGAAACGTTGGAATCACCAAGTTTTGAGTCAATGGAAATTGAATTCGCCTTTGAAGCGGAACCAGAGAAGGAGTCGTGGATGACTCCAATTAAGAATTTCCTTAAGAATGGGACACTCCCATCAAAGAAGAGTGAGAAAAGAGCTATAGTTCGCAATGCTATCAGATATGTCATACAAGATGATACTCTTTATAGGCAAGGATTTTCTATGCCCCTGTTGCGATGTATAGCACACGACGACATCAAGCGTGTACTAAGAGAGGTACACGAAGGTGAGTGTGGAGATCATACAGGAGGTCAAACTTTAGCAAAGAAGATATTGCGGTACAGATACTTCTGGCCTACGATCAATAAAGATGCAGCTGATTATTCACGACGCTGCGATAAGTGCCAGAGATTCGCCAAAATCCCCAGGGCACCGTCGACCCAACTTAAATCAATGGTGAGTCGTTGGCCATTTGCCACGTGGGGAATTGATATCATTGGAGTTTTACCAATTGCTAAAGGAGGAGCTAAGTATGCAATAGTGGCCGTGGACTATTTTACGAAGTGGGTAGAAGCTGAGCCCTTGACCAAAATCACAGCAAGAAAGGTGATAAGTTTTGTGGTCAGAAATATTATATGCCGGTTCGGGATTCCAAGGACGATTATAACTGACAACGGAACCCAGTTTGATAGTACTGAATTCAGAAATTTCTGTCAGAAGTATAAGATAGACAAGCGATATACTGCAGTTGCCTATCCGCAGTCAAACGGGCAAGTAGAGGCAATAAACAAAGTTATAAAATCCATCCTCAAGAAACGGTTAGAGCGTGCAAAGGAAAGATGGGTTGACGAATTGCCCCTAGCTTTGTGGGCATATCGAACAACATTTAAGACAACCACCGGTCATACCCCTTTCTCTCTCTCCTTTGGCTCAGAAGCAGTAATTCCAGTTGAACTGGAAGTTCCTTCCCACAGGGTGACATATTATGACCCGATGACGAATCGGGCGCTCTTACTTGAGTCTCTTGATGAAGTCGAAGAAAAAAGGGATGAAGCGGATTTGCGTGCGGCAAGACATCGACGTCAGATGGCACGCTATTATGACAAAAAAGTTCGCCTCAGGACTTTTGAACCAGGAGATTTGGTGCTAAAGAGAGTTTTTCCATCCCTTCCTCACCTCGGCCCAAAATGGGAAGGACCATTTGTCATCCAACGGAAACTTGAAAAAGGAACCTTCAAGTTAACGACCGTAGATGGCGAAGAAGTCCCTCGAGCATGGAATGCCCAACACTTAATGCGATATTTGGATTAGAAATGCTGTACTCTTTGTTATTTTTCCTGTGAACCCTGTAATAAGGCACGACTTGCCTTGGGAAAGTCTGACGATATGAATAAAGGACTATAAAGTGGATGTAGGCTACGACTTAGCTGAACTACTATAAAAATATTGTGTGTTATTTACTTTTATGCATTACGTATATATATTTATCAGTTATTCTGTTGTGATTATGAGATACAGGATAACTCACAGCTTAAAAAGGTTGAAGACAGTTTAGACATAAAAAGAAGCACAACGACTGTTTGTGCGATAAGACATAAAAGAATGAGAAAACGACATTCTTAACTCTAACTCTCCAGAGAGAGAGAGAGAGAGTATAAAAGCGTCTCCGACTGAGCGCTGAAAAAGAAGTTCTCTTCCTAACTCTAACTCTCCAGAGAGAGAGAGAGAGTATAAAAGCGTCTCCGACTGAGCGCTGAAAAAGAAGTTCTCTTCCTAACTCTAACTCTCCAGAGAGAGAGAGAGTATAAAAGCGTCTCCGACTGAGCGCTGAAAAAGAAATTCTTCTCCTAACTCTAACTTCCCAGAGAGAAAGAGAGTATAAAGGCGTCTCCGACTGAGCGCTGAGAAAGAAATCTTTCTCCGTTGAAGGACCGGGGAATAAATAGATGACTGAGCTCGAACTCTAACTCTCAAAAGAAAGAGAGAGAGTATAAAAGAAATGCCAAAAAAAGCGACGGGTACCGACGGCACAGGAAGTGCTATCCCGTCATAGAATCGGGAGCATTCAGATTGCTCGACTAAGCATTAAATAGTTTGTGGGAATTGACTGGGGACACGTATGTATACGCATATTTCCCCCCTCCACAACTTCGTTTCACAACTATAGACGTGCATTTTTACATAAGTGCAGAACTACTAACAAACAAACATTGCGAAAAGTGAATTATTTTTATTTACAAATGAATGAATTTGTACAGGAAAATAGCTGAGAAAGAAAATGCAGGAGCTACTTTTGTAGCAGCAATTATTGGTTCACAAAAATGCTAAAAAGATACAGGGCAATCCACTATTTAGATTTGGAATGAGCCTTGGATTTCTTGGCGGCTTTCTCCGCATCCTTTGCTTCTTTCTCAGCTTCGGTCAAGATTCGTTTGGACTTCTTTTTTCCTGAAGATGCGGTGCTAGAGCCAGTAGACTTCTTCCCAGAGGGCGGGGCACTGGAATCAAGAGAAGATTTTTTAGCAAGTTCTTCTGTAATAGATCTAGTTTAGAGCTTAACAACTAACCTTGATCCCGCATCCACAACTGCGAGGGGCTTGAGGACCTCAGGGTCTAGTTCTTCGGCCTTTAATTGCAAGCGCTTGTCTTGATCAGCCTTCTTTGCAGCCAAGGTAACGTCATCAGCACTTTTTGACTCCCCGGTTATTGCAACTTCTGGTTCCTCTTCATGCCCCCCGTCTCCGCCGTCGTCCTTTAAAGCTGCTATCATTTCTTCATCATGGGGAGTGGTGACCTTAGTTGGCTCACTTCCTTCTCCCAAGTCTATAGAAGCAGCCTTGTCTTCCCCTTTTTTGGCCCTATCTGCGGGCTTTGTCCCAGCGGCAGCTCCTTGAGCTACATCTGTCTTTTCGGATGATTCGACCCCTACAGAATGAGAAGCAACAGTTATCAACTCAGGCGAAAACAATGGGTCTCTCATCGATTGTTCAATCACGTGGCGAAAGGTAGAAATAGCTTTGGCAAATTGAGGAGAAAAGATAGGGATACCTTCCGAAGACTTCTCAGCAGGGGTGACTACTACCTCTGGGGCTATTTCAGGAATAGGGGATAACAGAGTTGTTCGGGGAATTCCCGGATTTTCGGGATCATACCCTTCTACTTCAGAAGTTGCAGGGACAGAAGAAGAGGAACCAGCTTCGAGAATAGTTTTTTGTTTAGACTTCCGTCTCTCTTCTTCCACGGCCTCAGAAATAAGGCGGCGCCCTTCAGCTAGGCGCTCCGGTTCATCATCTCTCAAGTATTTCTCCATCAGTTTATCTTCATCGAGGGAATCGACCTTAAGTTCCTCTTTTTCCCACTCGACGATCTGATTCCATACTTGAACTAGAGTGGATGGATAGTCCTCGATCCAAGAAATGTTTCGGCGACGAATAATATGCACGAAGAATTCAATCATTAGCTCGCCGAAACCCTGAATGTCAGCCTCCGCCTCTGATAGTTGCTTGCGGGCTTCCTCCGCAGATTTAATAGCACACTCTACATTGCCCTCGGCCAGGGCAGCCCTATTCTCTGCCTCCAACAGCTTTGAAGCCAAGTCGGCATTCTTCTTTTCTAATTCAGCACTCCTCTCTGCTAACTCGGCGTTTTTCCGTTCAAGCTCAGCATAAGCAAGGCGTGTCTTAGCAGCTTCTGACTTGGCCTCATCAGCTTGCTTTTTTAGTTCAGAGCGCTCCTGAGTGTGAGACTCAAGCAAGTCATGGTAACGCTTTTGCATGTCCTCGAATTGTTGTTTGAAGTTAGAAGCGTCCCTTTGAGCGACAACTAACTGAGCTTGAGTGTCTTCTAAGTCTTTTCCTAGAGCTTTTAAGGCCTTAGCGTCCTCCTTTGCGGTCTTTTGCATTGAATTGGTATTTGTGATTAGAGTGCGGATGATTCTAGAAAGATTGCGTGAATACTTGAACATCTCGGTATATTTTTTTTCCACCATATCAATCTTTGCTTTGGCTTCATCTGCCCAATTAGAAGAAATAGGTTCAAGAGTAGGTAAAAAAGTCAAGGTCTCGAAGTAGTGCTCGGGAAATTGCTCCTCTAAATATGCCAGCTTTACTGCAGTTCCCGCATCTAGCGGGGGAGGAGCGGGAATTGATAATTCGGTGTCCCTATGTGAAGAGAATTCAGTAGTCTCTTTGTCCGTTCTAAGTCGTTTAGTGGCAGGAACCTTGTGCTTACTTCGAGACCCAGTTTCTTTTAGAGGAGTTCTCTCTCTACTGCGCTTTTCATGGGAAGAAGTGGAGTCTTTAGATGGTGGTCTGTCCTCTTCCCTGCGGCTTTGATAGCCCTTATATTTCTCTTGTTCCGGTCGAACTGGTGAACGAGAACGTGAGGGTCGAGAGCGATAGGGATCATAAGGTCTTCTCTCCTCCCAACCACGATCATCCCGGCGATCATACTCGATATCCTGAGGAGGATTGGACATGCTGCGACGAAGCTTTCTTATATCATAGTAGGATCGAGACATTGTACCTGCACGATAAAATAAACGAAGTTTAGAATTAATGGATTCACGGAGAAAGAAGTGCAATGAATGCTGATGCTGTTGTGTAAAGTGTATCCTAAGTGGTGTGTTTCCCCCAACCGACCCGAGTCTGAAGCTAGACTAGTACGGGCAGGCTCTTTGGCCTTAGCGGGAGTGGTCTCTTCAGAAGAGGTGAAGACTAGAGGATCCTTCCTGAAATCCTCTGAAGTGTATATAGTCTCAGGTAAGGGGAGATCCCCCAAACCCTGAAATATTTGCTCATCAGTACTAGGAATATCCCCCTCGGAAGCATGAAGTGGCGACTCTTGGGAGGATTTTGACTTGTCTAGAGAAGTAGTTTCCTCGGGGGCAATATATCCTTCACGATGCTTTTCGGCCAGATTAGCCAATTCGTCATCTTGTGTAGAAGATGGAGAAGGTGAAGTTTGAAGAGGCACTGTAGGAATTCCCGAGCCTTCTCCTGTCTCTGGAACTACCTCCACTGGAGGAATGTATGCGTAAGGGACCGTCCCATGACCGATGCTACAAAAAACGGATAGCAGCCCATGAAAGTGAAGGTATTCATCTTTAAGGACCTCGTCGATAGTCAAGAATTTTTGATCGCCATTAAGGAGCCGGTGCATCCGATCAAAGAACACCTGATCTGATATCTGTTTGGGATTGTCGACTGCAAACAAAAAGGAAAACAGGTCAAGGTGATGATTCAAGTGTATAGATTCCGGATTTAGAAAATCAGTGCTTTACTTGATTTTGTCCATCTCCTGGCGCATCCAGGATGTCGCTCCACGTAGAACCATTCTAGTCTGGAATCTCCAGCTTTACTGCTAAATGGTGCAGAGATTATCTTCCTTTTTGGAACTGATTCAAAGTAGCAGAAAGATGGAGTCTCTCGAGTCCGATGCTTGAAATTATAGAAGAAGTGAACGTCATCGAACGTAAGCTCTATGCCTAGGATTTCACGATATGCTATGTACAAGGTGTGCAAATAGGCATATGAATTGGGATGCAACTGCATGGGGGCAATCCGCATTTGTCTTAAGAAATCAACGATGAAAGGAGAGAAGAGAGAAGGGAGGAATGGCGCCGACCATGCACATTAATCGAGTGACCGCCATATATCCTTCTGGAGGGTTGTGGGGACGGTCAGAGCGTGAAGGCACTAGAGTGTCCCTTTTCATTATTCCGTACTTTAAGCAAATTCGGACAAGTCGATCGTTGTCAATTGTTGATTCAACGGAGTCCGAAGGTGATTCCAATATAATGGCTGATTCAAATTCATCGGGTGCTCGATCGTCACCAATCCCTCCTTCCTCCTCAAAACCCAGAGAAACTTCATTCTCTGAAGACACCTCGTCGCTTTCCCGATGTCCAACCCCGTAATCTGGACCCTCGCTGTCCCATTCTGGATCCGAAGAAGAAGATATATCCTCAAGAGTGATTTTGTTAGAAGTTTCCGGGGCTTCTTTCCTCTCAGCTAGTCTGGAAGAACGTCTGGGCCTCATTGTCATGGAACTATTGAAGAAGCAATAGCACGGATTAGAGTAAATTAGCCCGTACCCCCCTGTGTATGTGTGTGAACTAAAATGTGTGCAGTGAATGTGAGAAATGCAAAGTAAAAGTGCAGCAATGTAAGACGAAACTTTGAAGAGAAAGTGATAGTCAGAGTAGTTCTTAATGTTCATTTATGTCCGCAAGGCACTATCCTAATTGTTCATGAAGTTGGAAGTAATATCTTTTAAATAGTTGGACGAAAGCTTGTGTTTTAGATTGAGTAATGTTCGGTTCGGATGCAGACACCAGGTTTGGATCGGATAAGCAAAAACCCATGTTCAGAGAGATATATCCGGATCGGTTTGGAGATTGACACCCGGAGCGGATCGGGTTAACCTGGATAACCAGACCCTTATTCTCTCTTTTGTTTCACAACCGGGTCCGATCCGAGCGCATAAGTCTTGACCTTCATTGTATTCGTAGATCCGACCCGACCCGGTCAAACAAGTTAAGACTCATTTCTTGGCCCTATTGCTCCGACCCGATCCGGCTCTGTGAATTTCTCTCTTTTCCTTTTTCTCCTACTGTTCTCCTATCCGAACCAATTTTCTTCAGTTTCCTTCCTCTTCTTCCTCTTAAGTAGCGAACCCAACTCGAAATCCCAAGCCTTAATTAAAGTCGAGAGAATAAGCACTCAAGTATTCAATAATGAGTTTCAATATCTTCCTCCAACGCCTCGAAATGGCGTCGATGCCATTGACGACGAAGGCGGAGGATGGAAGAGGCCGTGGTGATGGAATTATTCAATTACTTTGCTAGAATCGTTCAAACTAACCGCGGATGTAAATTAAAAGCGATTATGGCAACGAGATTCAAGATTACAAGACTACCTATGTATTTGATTCGAAGATGGAAGCGAAAATTTTGAAGTTTCTTGGAAAGACTAAAGTTTCGATGTGGAATCGGTTCGGATGAGCAGAAACGATGAATGAGAGAAAGGAAGAAAAGAGAAGTGAATTTATATAAATAAACAAGCTGACTATTCGTATTCCCGATCGGACCGGTTCGAAAAGCCCAAATGACGCAGCTTGGCCCACTAATACATTGCATAGAAGAAGGAGATCAGTTCGGGTCGGAACCCAAAGCAGAAATTCGTTCGGGTCGGAATCCGAAACGAACAGGATGAAGTACGACAACTTGGCATGTGAATTCAAAAGGAAGGATGAAGCTTTTGTGCTATGGCAGTCAAAGCATGCTCCGTTTCCAACAGAAGCATCCTTTGAGGGGGCAAAGTGTTAGCCTACTTTGTGAACTAGGCAACACAAAGTCAAGAAATCAGACATTGAAGAGCATTTTTAATTAGAAGACTTCGGTTCGGATTGGAGAAGACACTACAACCTAGATTGGACAGCTGCGATTGTTCGGGTCGGATCAGAGCAACATATCGGTTCGGGTCGGATAGAATCTTCTGTTCGGATCGGTGAACTGCTGCTGAGGAAATTGGTAAGGCATATCTATTCGGATCGGAGGGCAATATAATCTCAATTGGATCGGAAAGCCACCTGTTTGCCACGGAAATAGATCGGAGCGGAGCAGATTAAAGAAGAAGAGAGCGTTGCATCCAAGCCAATCCAGGTCGGATCGGGTATCCCGATCCGAACCCCTTATATGTGTGTCTCCGACCCGAGCCCATGTTCCATATTATTCTCCTGCAAAAGCGCCTGGATATCCGGACCGGCTGTGACCAGTTCCTACCCATAACGTTCGTTATTCTGATGCGTTGTCAACACAATAATTCATCCGAACCCGAAGCTAATGGGATGGACGACACGTGGCCCCGACCCGGATCAAGTTTTGAGCAAATTCACACCTATAAATACCCCGTCTGGAGACAAAGAAAAGGATCTTTTTTAGGCACTTTGAGAATTCAACCACCCCCGTAATCCGAACTCCATTACTCCCGGAGAATCCAAATCTTCTTTCATTACTTGTTTTAGTCTATTGAGTGAATATAAGTGAGTTGTGAGTGGAATTGAGTGAAGCTTACATTGTATTTGCAACTGAATCATTGAATATAGTAAAAGATAAGTGGACGTAGGCATTTCTTCGCCGAACCACTATAAATCCCATGTGCTCATTTTTATTTTTATCTCATTTCATTTTGCTTTTAATCAATTTGGGTGTTAGAACCACTTTTGGGTCTAACATTGGTTGTTTGAATGCATACATGGATTATTGAATCAATGTAGTTATTATATATAATATATATTAGTTATTTAGGCTTGGTGGTTGTGGTTATATATATATATATATATATATATATATAGGATTTCCCCGCAGTATCATCAGCGGATGCCCCCAGTATCGTTAGCGGATGACCCTATCGCCCTACGATATATGAGTGGATGGTCTTCTATACCGCGATATCCTGCCTTGAAGCAAGATTGGCATTATTTATGTTTGACATCTATGAATGCAGGAAAACAGGTTGGAGAAATCCAACTGGATTCCTTAAAATTTATTATTGTTTGTTTGCATATATATATTTATAACCATATATGATGTGTTATAAACCTGTGATTTGAAATTGTGTGGTTTGAATGTTTGAATATCACTAGCCTTAGATTTTGATATTTAAAATATTATATGATGGAGTTTCTAGATTTTAAAAAGGAAAATTAATTTTTCGAAATAGAAATGGAATCTTAAATGGGTTAGGAAATATTTACTTGTTTAAATAATAAAAACAGGTAATTGAATTTATAAACGATGTTTATAAATAGAAAGAAATAATACCGTTTGATAATATTAAAATTTAATTTCAAGTAGGGATTTAGAGAAGGAAATTTATTTTTCAAAGTGGAAATTTGATTTCAAATGGAATATGAAATAGGAACTTGCTTGGAATATTTAAAACAAGAAGTGTAATTTATAAAAGGCGTTTATAAATAAATGTGGAAAATTACCATTGGATAAATTATAAATTTAAACTCAAATGGATTTAAAAGGGTAAATGAAATCGTTTTAAAAAGAAAATGATGGGATTTACTTCCAATGTTTGGAATGTAGTTGAATTGAAATAAATTTATTTTTAGGAAGGACATTGGAAATTTATTTAGTAGAAACTAAATTTTTAAATTTTATTATTTTTAGAAGTTGACATCTCCAGTATATAAAAATACAAAAATAGATTACATGCTTATAAATATAAGTTATAGTAATAAAATATTTTTCAAATTAAAAATGGAAATAAACTTAAGATTCAAAAGGTAAATAAAA
The DNA here is from genome assembly GCA_030737875.1 of Allium sativum. Taxonomy (NCBI): domain Eukaryota; kingdom Viridiplantae; phylum Streptophyta; class Magnoliopsida; order Asparagales; family Amaryllidaceae; genus Allium; species Allium sativum. Next base: position 733,320,805 of record CM060922.1, on the reverse strand, counting down.
TATTCTAAAATGGAAATCAAGTCTCAATAGATTACTAAAATGGAAGCTAATTTTAATAAAGAAGTTAATCTATAAACAACTTTTATAATTGTGATGAAGTCGGTTCTATCGGATAATTTGGAAATAGGTTTTTCCAAAGTAAGTATGATTTATAAAACCATATCTTAATGGAATAAATGGTGATATTTTAATCGATTTGTTTTGTATTACAAGCTTTTATTTATCTCAAGATAAGAACGTTGTCGATCAAGGTTTGAAAGGTAAATAAAATACCCAACTTGAACGGCTTCACTATTACCAAGGAATGATATTAGTTTGTAATGGTAAAGGGTGTTGAATAAACTGAATTTTCCCATAAAGGAAATTTATAATTGGAATTTGATTATATCGAGTTTTTATAAAATAATTCGTGTCCAATGGAATGAAATGTTGATGAGTTTGAATAACTTGAAGTGTTAAGTTAGATTTGGGATAACGGGCTCAGTTCACTTTAAAATATTGAACATGCGGTTGAAATTTATTTTATAAACAAAGTTAAAGCTTATATTTAAATTATAATTAAAACGAACTCGCCGCAGCGCGGTAGTTCGTAATTTGACGATTCTAACTTCAGTTAAGAATATAGAACTCAATATAAGTCGGAATTCGATGAAACAAGAAACATTGGGACTTATTAAATGATAGTTTTCTAATAAAAGAGAAAAATCAGGATTTCGTTTTATAGATTTTGAGTTATGTGAAAATCAAATTTTCAGAAAAACAGCGCCATAATCGTTTTTAAACCATAACGGTTTATTTAAATAAATTAAATGAATTTTGAGTAAATAAAATTCGAATTTCCATTAGAAAAATCCAGATTTGAGTTATAAAATAAATATAGACTCAAGTCGATTAAATGGATTGATTTTTAGATTAAAAAACAGATTTTTAATTATCAAATGAATTTAACAAATTTCTTTGAAATTAGTTAATAGAGTTTGGGCTGAATTTAATTTTGTTTAAGCGATTTGAATTTTTAATTAAAATTGAAAATCCAAGTATGAAACGTGAATTAGAATTTGAGAAGCGAGCAAGGATTTTGAGTTTGATTTTTATATAAGTGAATACAAATATATTTGAACAAGATTTGTTCAAATTAAAGGTAAATGAAACCAAGAAGCTAATTAGAAATTTAATTAGCGAATGGAAAACGAGTTACGTAAAAAAAGGGATGAATCGATTGAAATGAATTTGAAATGGTCGTGTATGTTTTTAACCAGGTATGGAATGAAGATAATGAAGATTATAATTTAAATGCCTGGCAAAAAGGTACATGTTTAAATTTCCATATGAGATTTTATGAACCCATTTGGTAAGCTGCTTGGTTTTTTTGATTTTCTTTTTGAATGGAAAGGGCCTAAAGAGGCGAGTTGGGGTTTGAACTATTGACCAATACAAAGGAGGTGCTGGAGAAATTTTTTGAAAACTTAAGGAGTTAGAATATTTTTGAGAAATTTTGATAATAGAAATCAATATGTCGATATATATAGAATTCGATAAGAAAATTAGAAAATAGTTCATGAATGAATATTAAATAAAAAGGAGCCAGTGATTGTTTAATTGATTGATGGATATTTATTTTCCTTTGATAATTAAATCACCGAGTATCAAAGATTTTTCGACCATCGTTGTCAATACGAAGAGACCGGTTGGATTTATTATCCGAAAACCACTCCGTATAGGCAAAGGCGTTGCGAATTAGATTATTTGAAGATAATCGAAGACGAAGTAACTTACAAGGGCTGTTTTGTTTGTCCAGACCCAGTACAACTTGTATGGATGAATGTATGACAGAGTATACCTAATGGATCACATAAGACGATCTTTCCAAGTATTGCGTCTGGTGGTGGAGAAATTCGTTTCTTTTAGCTTTTTATACCCGTAATATTTTTGGGAAGATCAACTAGTGATTTGACAGGTTTGACGATGTGACATTCAAAGTGTATGGTGGTCAGATGTTCTAAAAAGATATACATATCCTCAAGCCTCACAACTGGGAAATGACAAAAAACGGGCATGCAACATAGCTAGTTGGGTCATAACCAAGCAGGGTATATTTGTCACCGATCTAGAGAAATTCATTATTTGTTCTTCTTTCGATTCTGTATCTTACGGATTACGATTGGATGGCAAACAACCGTGGATGACAATATATTCGCTACACTTAAGCTAAATGAGTGGGCGGTCATGTGTGGTCGGGTTGCAAGATGTTCTTGCTGAACCCCAGTGTATCCCCTCTAGAATACACTGATCGGGAGGTGGTCCCATACCTTGTCATAGTTGGAATCCAATCTCCAATAAGCGCCCTGTGGTTTTTGATTTTATATTATGTATGTGGAGCATGAGATGCAAGCGTTCTGCTATTTGGCTATTTATTTGATGTAGATACTATTATAATATCATCAGATTTTCGTATCAAAAAAGTTTTGGGTTATAGTAAGGTAAAAACCGTCCATGTTTATGTATGCGCTGGTCTTACTATTATCCTTTTCTTTCAAAGGGATTTTCAAAGTTAAACAATATGGTTGGAATTTACTCACACCAGTTACATGACTGACCCAGAGTTTATTTTGTTTATTTCAACCTAAACTCTTGGGTGCCCAAATATGTACGGGCAATCAAGTGTTTCAGGCTTTTACAGATACCCTTGGAGGAGCTCGAAGCAGGAGGCTTCACCATTAGTTATTTAGAGTTATTTCTGCTGTGTCGTATATATGTTGATCTCTGATAATGTTATGTATATATGATACAAAATTTGTATTTCAAAGTTATGATTTATGATATTATATTTTGTTCGGTTCGCTGTGAGATTCTGATGTTTTATTTGTTCTATTTTCTATCTGTTTCTATTTCTTTAACCCTAATGACTCGTATTCCTGTATTATTTGGGATTGACATGTATGCTATTTAGTCAACTCAGAAAGTACGGATTTCCGGGCCGTTACAGTTGGTATCTGAGCTTAGATTGAGCGAACACCTAGGCATTGGTGGGGGTTTACTCATTAGAGATAGGGTCAGTAGTACCCTAGAATGAGTTGAGTGCGTATATATTTGAGAGAGCGTATTTGCAAGTTGCTATAAAAAAGTGTTTTATATTGTGTTGACTTGTCTGTCGAGTGGTTTATGAATTCTTGTCGATACAGAATATACAACTGTATTGATAGGTGTTTCAAAACACTTGAACAGAGTAATTCGACACAATATGTTTTAGAGCCTGGGTAAATGAAATAATTTTACCCAAAACTATATTTTATATAAACGGAATAATTTTTTCGAAATTACTATAATACTTGGATGTATTGGTTGTACTATTTTAATCAAATGAGATTATAAAATTGAAATGGTTATATATATGTAACAACCCACATTTTGTGTATCGAAAGATCATAAAATATTTTTGATTTATTCTTTGAGGGCTGGATCATTCTCATCTTTTAATATGCTTCTTATGGGGATGTGAGACATGTCCATAATTTTTACCGATTTTGTTTGTGACCATTTTGCCCCCTGTCAGCCTTGTACAGGGCATAACTTTTGACTCAGGTCGAATCAGAGGGTGAGACCTGTGCCATTGGAAAGGAATTGATGATTGCCTTTCTGTAGAGTGGTTACATTAAGGATTTGGTTCAGCGGTTAAGGAGAAATCATTGTTTTAAGGTTTTTCAGTTGGTTGTCCAGGTTTTGGAAGGCTAATGGGATGAATTGAAGAAGCCCATTAGTGGGCTGGCGGAATCCTATAAATAGGGGGTGAGAGTGGAGGGAAAACGTTTACTTTCCCATTCTATCATTTGGAGGCATTGATCTCCTTCTTCCTCTAACACCTTTCCACCATTAAAAATATAAATCTAAGGAGGGAAATCATAGATCTAGACCGTTGGAGGCTAGATCTACATCATTTCAAGTGAGGATTCATCAAATCGAAGGGCTAGGAGCTATCTCTTCACTGTTTGGAATTCTATTTCATCATTTAGCTTTGTTTTGGATAATTGGTGAGTGGTTTACATCTCTCACATGAATGCAATGAAGTATATGAGTGTTTGTGCATGTTTTTCATCAAATTCAAGTGTTTTACTATAGATCCATACCATTATACGTCCATTTTCATATGAATCACCTTATGATCTAAATTAGCAAGCTTAACCGGTTAATTCCATGCCATTTCATATGTTTATGTAAGTTAGATCCCTCATTTTGATCATATGTACATTTTAATGGTTTTTGGTGAGATTTACATCATTTTTGTGATAATCATCATATTCATGTTGTTAGAAATGTTGTGACATGTTTATGATTGTGTTTGATGATTTTGGTTGAGTTGTTTTAGTTGAATTCATTGTTTGGCAAAGTTTTGGTCGCAATTTGAGTTGGATTGGGGTTGTACTGGGGACCGATCGGTCGTTAAACTCATGGCTTGGAGAACAAGTCAGAAGAAAGACCGATTGACCGATGGTAGAAGCAAAAGACTGACCGACCGGCGTAGTTTCTTTCCAGCTCGATCGGTGTAGTGATCGGATAACTTACCAGTGGAGTTCAAAGAAGGGCCGACTGGTCGAGGTAACAGGTTTTGGTGATTCCAGAAGGGACTACGAGACCGACCGGTGGTGACCAGGGAGGACCGACCAGTGGTGACTGGGGAGGATTGACCAGTGATGTTTGGAAGGACCGACCAGGGGTGTGTTTGGGAGGACCGACCGATATGTTTTGGGAGGACCGACCAGGGGTGTGTTTGGGAGAACTGGCCGGTATGTTTTGGGAGGACCGACCAGTGATGTTTTGGGAGGACCGACCGACTAGTGTTGATTTCCTGAAAATTTTATTTTTCGGGTACGGTTCTGATTTTAATAAAAAGGTGTTTTTTTCCGGACAGTGTTGTCCGAACCTATTCCACAGCGCAGTGGTGTAATATGGCTCGGTGATGGTATAACTTCGAAGTGGTTCAAGTAGGAAGGTTCGAAGTGTTGAAAGGTGCTCGTTGATCGGTGTAGAACAACGAATGAGGCGGCAACTCAAAGGTCGTGAGTTGGTGGATAATGGTTCCTCGAGAAGGTTGTTTGAGCCATGAAAAGTCATTAGGTTCGGTGACTAGAGATGTGAAGGTCGAGAGATTATCGTTGTCGTAAGTTCTAGCTGGCTCGAAGCAGGGGTACACTAGCGACGTCTAAAAGACCGGTTGTAGGTCGAGTACCCTGGGTCTTGGGGAAAGGCCTAGTTGTCAAGGTTGGACATTGTCAAGGTTGGACATATGGAGTTTATGCTAGAACTAGGGTTACCAATAGCCCTTGACATATGGCAAGGTTGTCCGTCATACGATTAACGATAGTTTCAAAGAAGGATTGGCAGTCATACGATTAACGATAGTTTTGGCCTCTGGGGAGAGTACTTGGGGAATGTTAAACTCGATTAGGGTCGTCTGTGTAAGACTTATATAATCTGGATGTTATGAATGTTTTCCATGATTGAATGGGTGTTCTGGTTTCCATGGATGAGTGGTTGAATTGTTTATAGTAAAGGCTATCACTGTCCAATGTGGGGAAGACAAGGTTGAGTTCTTCTCTGGTGTCATGGGTAGATTAGTATGTTTATCTATCCCTTCTCATACACTTTACTATTGAAGTTTGTTAGCTGTTTTATCGCTCACTAAGACTGTTGTCTGACTCAAGGTTTTATGTTTCCTCTTATTACCTTGGGTTGTTCATCCGGTTGTGGATGGACAGACTAAGTAACAGGTGACAGGTAATGCTTTAGTGAGGACGACGATGCTGATCGATGGCGTGCAGGAGGCTCATGTACCAGTTTTACTACTATCTAATAATTGGATTTCCGCTGTTTGCTTTTCTGAGTGATGTAGTGAGGTAACTTTGTACAAACACTATTTCCAAGTTGTGGATATTACTTTCTGGTTGTATGAAAGTCTTGTGTTTCTGCTTCACTATTACTACCTGTTGTATATATTCTATTATATTTTATCCTTGCGCTGTGAGTTTACGACAGGTTCCGCTTGTGTTTACCTACTCTGATGATCGTCCATGACTGCTTAGCACACCCTTCAGCGCATTATTCCTCTTGTATGGTGCGGGGGTTATGGGTGGTCGTCACAATATAGCCGTATAAAATTGTATATATAAATGAGATGAATTAAAAATTGGACTGAAACCAGAACTTGGAATTTAAATCCCGGAAGATTGAAAAATATTTTTTTTCAAAGTATATTGAAATAATATTGCTTTGTTTTGGAAGGATTTTTGAATGAAAATCATTTTGAATGATTTTTTGGAGTGACAAAGCATTGAGCTTACTACAATGACTGAAAAATAATTTTGATGATGACTGCAACACCATTAGTATTCATTTCGAGTTTCTAAGTGATGGATTGCTACCATAGTGAGATTTCCAGCGGATATTTATTTTGAAAACAAGTTGTTTTGGAAAATTCAAATGTTTTGAATTTGAGATAGGAATAAATATATGTATATATATTTATATGATTTCAAAACGAATTTGAAATAAAACCCCGGGAATTTGAATTCTGGTATTTAACTTAAGCAAGTTAAATGGAATGAAGTAAATGGATCTGAATCAACTTGAATGATATATGTATGAAATATTGAATTACAACAAAATGGGCTTTTGAAACGTTAACGAATCTGCAGCATTTCTTCTGCCTTAGTGAATTCGGGGACGAAATTCTTTTAAGGGGGAAGGAATGTAACGTCCTAGATTTTTTAGTCAATTTATTTTGAACATTTAAATTTATTTTAAACGTTGAATTGGATATATGAATGGATTTTATATTTATCTTATTGATTTAATAACCGATATATGAATTAATATCGAATGTATCGGGTATCGTAATATGAAATGATAACAATTGAATTAGAATTTAAAGCTGAATTGAAACAATTAAGTTGATTCATATAAATTTTATATTGGATTAGAATGATAACAATAATTTATTATCGTTGAATTTAACTATTCGAAATTGAATTATATTTTAAATTGTTAATTTAAACTTATATCCCCTGCAGATAATCGAATAAAATTTTAGAACTCATTCCATCTAGTCCAAAATAGCGTTATAATCTGGTAACATCGGTCGTTATGTTGAAATAACAGTTCGAGATTTCAAGTTAAGGGACACGAGATTTTTGCTTATTTTATTAAAACAAATCTAATAAAAAATCTTTTCATTTTTAAACATCCGGCCGACCTACCTATTTTATTTCATTTCGCAGACCTAAGGAAACATAATCATACAGATGTTTTCTCGAGCATAATGTTTTACCTCCCATCTTCAATATGCTGGAAGACTGCGATTTAATGGCATGCGTACGGTTGTGTACCCGTCTCCATTTATAAATATCGCCACTTACCCCCTTTCCTTTCTTATTTCATTCGTTATCTTCTGCATTCCACCGAAGAAAAATTCCGCCCTCTTCTTCTTCGTCTAAAATCCAAAGTAAATTCCTAAAATCTTGTAACACAAATCGTGAAACTTGTGTTGATCTTCTCTTCATGTTGATGCACGTTATAGGGTGATCGATCGAATATTGGGGACAAAGATTGAAGGTCATGGTACGACCTGAAGCTCGACTCGAGCTGGAGGGCGTGCGATACTATTCGAATATGGGAATCGCAATGGAAGCCACGAGTTTCACTGAAGCCTAACGTCCGCCAGGGACTCGCGATTTAGGAAGTTGGATTTTTCCAAAGGTTAGGGTTCAACGTTGATCGACGGGGGGTGTGAGAGAAGGATTGAGGTCACTGCGGTTTCAAGAAAGGCCAGGAACGATACTGGTTGCAGTTACTGTATTAGCTAGATGTCACGATCTGGGGATGCGAGCTAGGGTTTTTGATCAACTTTGGGGATGGTGAGTGTAGACGCTGGTCTGTCAAAAGGAGTTTGTCTGGTTATGAGAACCAAAATGAGTTTGAACGTGCTAATGAAGTTGAGGCCTGTAGCAAGGTTCAGAATGTAGAGCTTTGGTCTGAGAGTGATGCAGTAAGAGGGGATGCGGTGAATGATCAATAGATGAGGAGTTTGGTTTGAAAATTTCGTGACTAAGGTGGAGGACAGTGTGTCGATCTGTATTGATGTGGGAAGGTGGAAGTTGCAATTTACTTGCAAAGTGCTTGAACCCTGTAGTGGTGCCATGCTATTTGGATTGCTGTGATGTTTGTTCAGTGGTGTTAGCAGCTAAAAGGAGGGATTAGTATTGACTGGGAATGGGTCTGGCAAATGGACTAAGTTCCCCCTCAGTGGTAAAGCTGTGGAAAAGCAGTAAAGGGAGATTGTCATTAAGATGTTCGATGGAATGCTTGAGTGGTATGGGACTGAATATATAAAAAAATGGACCGGTAATTTTTCATGATGGGTCGAATGGTTTGGAGTTGCTATAAGGTATATGTTTTTATTTTTAAATATGCATAGAAAAATAATTTATTTACGTTGTAGTTAAATTAAAGGAATAATAGCCTAATCGTTAAATAAAAATAAATAATCGTAGGAATAGATTCAATGGAGATGTTCAAGTATGTGCGTAGCTGAGACGATATGGCATATTAAATTGGATATTCAACGCAAATAAAATCAAGGTGAGTAAATCTCACTCAAAAGTTATATTTAATTTATTTTTATCGGTAAAAATAAATTGTTGGTTGTTTGAA